>MU226909.1:4324383-4405899 GCA_018584345.1 Thuja plicata
TAAGGAGAGGCATGTTAATGATTTTTATAAGAAACTCATCATCTATAATATCATTTGACAGGTTGTAATGACCATGAAGATCTCCAAAAGGAAACTTGAGAAGCTTCTTGAGGGTGGACTATTAGCAGTAAATGCTTATGAAATACTCTATAATAGACATGGGTAAACAATAAACAAGAGAATCAACCATTGACAGAAGTACTTTTGGAGCTTGTCATGAATTCCAATGATAAAAAGCTACAAGAGAGACCTCTCAGAAGTATACAAGGAGAATTAAACCACCCAACATTAGAGTAATGGAAATATAGAGAGCAACAAGAGATATGTGTTTGTTTCATATATCATGTTGTGTAACACTTTTATTCAATACTTGCTTAGCTGATTTCATGAGGTTTTTAGGGCTCTTTCAATAATAATACTATAATTAATGGTTTGATATGTTTAGGACCATCTCACTTTGTTTTATAACTTTTAAAAATTATATCTAATAAAGAAATACAAAATTCTTTATATGCTTAATTAAATTTAGTCAAAAAAGTATTTTTAAGACTTGAGAAACATAAAACAAATGTTGCAGCAGGTAGGTAGCAAACCCTGGAATCTAGTTTTAAAAATAAGAGATGAATTGCCTCTCTTGGAATGTGAGGGGTTTGAACAGCTCCCTTAAACAAAATGTTGTCAAACACTACATCTCTGATCTCAAGCTGGATGTTCTACTCTTACAAGAGGTTAAGATGTCTGCTAGTATTTTTGCTACCCTAGCGCCTTATCTTTGGCTAGGGGATGCTTTCTTTTACTCTGAAGTTGCGGGTGCGTCTAGTGGTATTGTCATGCTCTGGAACCCTAATAGAATAACTGGTCAATTGGCTACTTCTTTCCCTAACTTCATTGCAGTCACGTTGAGGAAGAATGGAACTGAATGGACCACCTTCAAAATTTATGTGCCTAACACCCGATATGGTAGAGCTTCTCTGTAGGCCGATCTTGGCCATCAGCTGGATTAGGACTATTTAGAAAACTTTCTACTGGCAGGTGATTTCAACACCCCCCTTTACCCCTTGGAAAAGTGTGGTGTCCTGATGTATTACTTGGATAGCATGGGGGAGCTGGCTGATTTTTTCTCTTCCATAGGTCTTCTTCACATCACTATGAAGGGGAACCCCTTCTCTTGGTCCAATAATATGAAGGGTAACCACCTCATCTAGGTGAGGCTTGATCGGGTCTTGGCTACCTCTTCTTGGAGCCTCTACCTGAACTCCTCCTTGTCTTCCCTCCCTAGAACTACTTCGGATCATAACCCCCTTCTTCTCCACTAGCTTGACACCCCTAAGGTCAGCCCGACGCCCTTCAGATTCAAAATTGTGTGGTGCTCTCACCCATCCTTTAGGGATCAAGTGAAATTTTGGTGGAAGACTAATATCAGGGGTACTTCTATGTTCAAAATAGCCCAAAAGCTTGAAATTATCAGAAGGGAGGTTAAAGGGTGGAGCAAACACAACTTTGGAGACTTCCGCAAGGAGAAAATGGATCTCTTTGAATCCTTAGATTCCCTCCAAAATCAGGTGGAGGAGGAATTGACTAGTCAACCTTGATGAGGAGGACACTCTCATATACTTTCAACTCAATTAACAATTACACCTAGTATTGAGCAATGTGATTCTCAAGAGGATCCTTGTTTGGAACTGGCTATCATTCCTACTGTATTGGATATAGTCCCTCTTGTGAGTTGTCCACCTACCCTAAATGACATAAACCAAGATGGGGAGGGTTGGCAACATGCTTGATTGGCTCATCCTTATGGTAGCCCTTTTTGTGTTTATATGTTGTATTGTGCTTCCCCCGTAATGTGTTTTCTAAATGTTTGTTAGATTCTTTTATACGACCCTTGTTACTTTGTTGGTGCAAGGTGATAAAGGACTCAAACCTATTGCACAAATTCTTCTATATGTATCTATATTCTTCTATATGGTGTTTCATGTTATGTACTTGTGATATTGTTTGTAACTATTTTCCTTGTATAATCTACTTGGATCTGCAACATGGTAGCACTAATTATTTTTGGTCTCCATGTTATGGTCCAAAAATATTCTTCTTTGTAATACTTAAGTTTTATTTCCTCCTTTGTAATTGTAGTTCTACTTTATTTGGGGAATGATGTCAATTAATTTGCAATAATATCATATTTCTATGTACATGTTATCTTATGATCATACTGACCCCACATTAGGTAGATCCCTCTTGTGTTCTTATGTATGTTTATGTTTTATTTCCCTTGATTTCTCTTCCTTTGGGGGTATCTTGTAGTGGAAACATAATCCGTAGAGTTTTTTATGTTTCCGTTAAAACCATTGCTCCTATTAAAGTTTTAGCAATGACTTTAATGTGGGGGAATACACTCTACTCACTTTTTTCATACATGCACGCTTAAAATAGTTTTCAAGATTTAAAATTTTTTCCCTTTATGGATTAAAAACTAATCCTTAAAGCATGGCCATTTTTACTTTTTAGGATCTCTTGATCCATCCAGTTTAAAATTACACGGATCTCTTGATCCCACCAGTTTTCAAATTACAATGTTTTGATCCCTTTAAGAATGGATCTCCCTGATGGGTTGACTAGTGAGTAGCCACATTCACTAGGCAGTTCAACTCCATCTTTTGAATTAGGCTTTTTGTGTGTTTCACAATGGGACATAAGTTCTCATTGGGCAAGATAATCACACCCTTTCTCTCTCTCCTTAACTAAGTGATGTCTCTCTTATCATAATCTTAGGGTTGATACAAACTTAAGTCCCTTGGGTGCTTGAGGGTTTCTTTATCCCTTTTTGTTCCAATAAGATTCTTTTTTCTTTATATTCTCCTTTACCAAGAGTTTGTGTTGAGCTCATACTCTTGCTAAAGTGGTGGCTAAATGTATAGTCAAAAAATGGAAGCACCTCCATTGTAAGACTTTTTTAGCCTTCCGAGTAAGTGGTTTAAGGTCATGCCAAGCACCTTGAATGGGTTTCAGATCTAGACCTGGCTTTTCCCCTATTCTGCCCCTCTTTCCACTTCTTTTCAGCCTGATTTCTGCATTCTGGACTGTAGACTTGAGATTCTGGACTTCAAGGTTAGGGTCGACCTTTTCGGTCTATGTTGACCTCAACCCTGACCTAGGTCAAGGTCAACCTTGACCCTAACCTAGTTCAAGGTTGACCTTGACCTTGACCCAGGGTTGAAACTTGGGGGTCTTAGAGTTTCTAGATGTCGGTCTTTGCAAAAGTTATTTCCCACTTCCAGGTTGGCTGTTTTGGATTCTGAAGCGTCGATTCCTAAATTATATTTAATATAGGTCCTCTCCTAGGGGTAAAGGCCTTAATTGGAATTTAATTATCCTTTGTCGGCCTCCTTAGAAGATTGTGCCCTAGTTTCACATAAAAGGGAGCCTTCCTCCCCTCATTTTCTCTAAGTCCTCTATTGAAGCCTAAGCATCCTTGAGAAATTGAAGAGCATTATCAAGTGAAGTCCAAGAAAACTAAGGAGAAAGATTTCAAGAAATCATTCATCCATTCAAGCATCCATTTTTGTGAAGGAGATCCATTGGAGGCCATTCAAGGATTCAAGCTACATAGTGCCCTTTTGGTGATCTCTCCATCCACCTTCTTCCAAGCCTATTCTAAATTCAAGAACCCATTCAAGACTTGGTGTTAGAGATCTATAATAAAGAGATTGAAGACATCCTACAATTCTACATTCTACATATTTGGTGTGTACATACTTGTGGACTCAAGGATTCGAATCCTCCACAAGGACTTTTTCAAGCAAGGTGAATTTGAGCAGTTACTTTGTTTATCTTTATGCAATTTCAATTACATATATTTGAGGTTAATTCAAAAACTGAGGTTTGACCAAAGCAAACCCCTTCCCCCCAACAAACAAACCTTTTTTTCTTGTAGGTAGAGGTTCAGGACTGTGAATTTGGACTCAAATCTGGATACCCTTTTCAGCTTTCTATCGGGCTCCGCAAACAGATTCTCTGTCAGACATGTGCAGGTCAAGGTTGACATTATTGGGTCAAGGTTGACATTTGAGGGTCAAGGTTGACCTTTTCATAAGATGGTGTCAGATCGGAAAAATATTTATGGGTTTTGTTCGTCTCTGCATTCTGATTCCGGATCATACTTTAGTTTTCCCAGAAATAGTCTGTAGACCTCAGAAAACAACATTATTTGATCTACAATTCTTCAAGGTTAGTACATTTCTCCTATTTTTTTAATTTCTTTCATATATCATATCTATATATTTAATTAACAGAATTTATGATCTCCCTCTTTGTTCTCTTTTCCAAATGGTTGATTCATTTGTGCATTAATCCCTTTTTTGGGTTGATCAACTTGGATCTTTCATTTGTGCATTTGGGGATAAAGGTGGAACATCTTATCTTCTCCCTAATCACAATTGCAATATACAATCAATAAAAATCAATTTAAATGTAAAGATTAGGGAAATTCATAATCAAACCCTAATAAAACTAAATAAACACTAAAGAAAGCATCATTTTTCTTCCTTTACAACTTCATATGTCTAAATTGCATTAATATATCTTATGTCTAATTATCGCTAGGTCAAACAAGTCTATTCCACGCTCCCATGGAGGTGATTATCTTTTACTTTAGGAAAATGGTTCTTACCGGGAGAGTTTTAGAGTGGTATTACACCATTGAAGCCCTCACCTCTATTGCATTATTTGTTTCCAACCTTTTCCCAAATTCAACCATTTTGATAATTATTTAGTATATGTGCTTCTAAAGATCAATTCGAGCTCTCTTTTTCAGTAGTCATAATTATTATGGAGGTGAGAACAACTTCAAAACAAAGTCTAACTTTAGAAAAAATTATACAAAACAACCATTCTAGAATTATAGGTTTTGCAAGGTCATGTGCAAAACACAAGTGTGAAGGGATAATAACATGTACATGGTTTTTTTGAGAAAAATGAGATTCTCAGTGACCAAAAAGAAAATGACAAGCTTGCTAAAGGTCCAATTGCAACAAATTAAACTTTTACCATGGATTTAGAATACAAAAGATTTTTTTTTTTAAATATGAGTTCAAATGATTGAAATGATTTGTAATTTTATAATTAAATATATAAATTTTTTTTTAACTATTTTTATTGTCAAATTTGATCACTATTTTATTTTTTAATTATTTGTTAACTTGTATAAATAACTTACCATTTGGATGTCAACAAAGACTATAACATTTGTTAATATACATTCAAAATTATATTTTATTTTGATAGTAGAAGTCCAAAGCCTAAACTTTATATTAATAGAAATAAAAAATTACATATATGAATGTATTATGTCTTGTGATTTATAAGAAAAACAAAATATGACACAAAAATGAGAAGCCAGAGAATGTATGATAACTAGCAACTAGAGATAATCTACCTCAAAATGCCCCACACCAAAATAGAGTTACATATATTCAAAAATTTTCTATATAATCTAATTGAATTAACCATAGGAGTAACAAACAACTAAGAAAATACCAAATGCAAACTGAAAACACACCAATATTAATACCTAGAATTATTTGTTGGAGATTAAAGTATGTAATTGATAGAGATGAAAATATTTTGAAAGTAATGTCCAATAAAAACTCTTGATAGCACTTTAGAAGAATGGAAAATAAAATACAAAAAAAATATATTTTGAGAGCTTAAATCAAAATATAAGGTGTCGTTAATGAGGCCTTGGTGTACTGGTGAAGTTGAATGGCTCACAATGAGCCCACCTTATCTTTTTCTTCAAAAGAAATTTGTTGACCAAAGAAGTTTGTTCTTGGCAATACTCATATAATAGTTAGATGCAAAACACTATGTGAATAGTCTATAGCATGACAAAATGTATTAGATCTGAAAATATATATGTAACTTTTGGATTTTACTAAAATGGGTGGAACTTTCTTAGGTTAGATATAATTCATAAAATAATAACAATTAATTTTATGAGAAAACTAATAATTAATATATTATTGATTTGCTCAAAATGAACAGAATTGGTCGACTGGTGAAGTTCAATGGTTTTCATTGAGCCCACCAGGGTTCAAATCTCGTGAAGACATCTGATAAACAATATAAGACATTGAATCACTTGATTTTTTTTTAATGTGGTCCTAAAATTAAATAAACAATATTTTCAAGTTATAATTTCATTGGTCAACCAACGCTCTTTTAAGAAACTAGTGGGATGTCTACAACAAATGTAAACTATTAGAAATTAAAAAATATAATGATAAAATGAATAGATCAAGAAGCTTAAGTTCAATGCCTAAATCTAATTTAATAGAATTATTTATTCAACATAAATTGTTTGTATGTAAAAACTTTTAATTACAAGCAAATTCTTTTAGATATCAACATCTTCTATTTAAATATTCAATAATTCAGTAGTTATCCCAGAACAATTTAAATTTCAAATAATTTGGTGTAAGAAAAATAAACAACAAATCATTGGTTGGAAATTCTTATTTTATTTTATTTAATGAAATTTGTTAAACATATGATCTTTATCTTTATTTTTTTAATAAAAACCCATTACTTTCTTTAATTTAATTTAATTTTTAAAATTTAATAAATATCATAATATACTAATAATAATAGCATATAAAATACTTATATTATTCTAATGTTTGAAAATAACCACTCGAAAATGACACCTTAATCAAATTATAGATTTTATAAACCTATTTAAGGAATTCTTTAAACTCTCTCTTTATTTTTAGGTTTTTTATCAATCTCATACTTTGTGCCATTGTTTTGATTTGTCTGGATGACGGTTATATAATAGGTCTACCAATTCCTATCATACCTACAATATCTAGGACGGGAACAAACGGAAAAGTTTTGTAACATCGTTGGGTAACTACAGATACATCTAGTCTATTCCCTGAATACAAATCTATTCCCTAACGGATGACTCAGTTGAAGGTGAAGATGGTTTGTGATATGGGTAAGGCACAGGCGTCTTACACAGTGGGCACTCTTTCTTCCTCTCTAACCATCGGCGAAGACATTCAAGGTGAAAAATATGAGTGCTGTGATAGAACATTTGGCAAGCATCCTCGCCCACCTCAAACTCAATCAAACAAATTATACAAAACGGAACACTACTGATGTGAAGCTGAGATATTTTTATGGTATCAAGCGCGCCTATCAACTCTGTTGCCTCCCTCTCCATCTGTTGAGATACAACGTCAGGTTGGCCTGCGTTAGTAGCGCCTCGTAGGCGCCTCAATATGTCTTCAATCGTGCTCCTCACTTCTTCCGTGTCAACGTCTAATCTGCTTGTTTGGTTTCCTCGTTCTAATATCCGCCGCAAATCATCTATACTTCGCTGTAACATTCCTCTTAATTCAGTATTGCCCTCATTTCAATCTCCTCCTCCTCTGGATGTCATTATTCCCCTGGATTTTACGATCAAGCAAGATTGTGCCCTAACTCTTAACTCCTCACGCAAAATATAGACTTGGAAAAAGAAGGTATGTAATGTAGAAATGCATACGGACCTGTCTAATCCTAGGTTTTTCTTATATATGATGATGGAAAGGTGGCAGGGCATGCCGTCCGTTGGAACTCTTGATTTTTTTGGTAAATCGGATGTATTTACACATTTCTAAAAACTTGTCAAAACAAACTAGCAGTGGATGATATAATTGAATAAAAACGAAGATAACTCCTATTTTACTCTAATTTATTAATCTGAGAGGAGAGTATTAGAAAACTAGACCATATTTGTGTAAATAAGGTTTAGATATAGTTGCGAAGATAAATATATCGTTAGCTTTTGTTAGGGTATTTTGGAAATAATGCTACTATAAAATATTTATTTTTTAAATTCTTTATTAAATTTAGATGTTTGTAAAGGATAACATTTGGTCTTTTTAAATATTTTAATTAGTACTTGTATCATATTTAAAAATTAATTCAACCAATTAGAATCTGGTATTTTTTTTTATTTTGTTATAAAACTAAATTTTTGTATGATCTATGTGTATATTTTTAAATTCTTAAATTAAAAATATATTTTATAAAAAAACTATTTATTTATTTACATTGTGAAATTGAAATTGATAATTTGATTTTATGTTCAAAATTTTTTTTGAGCTAATTAAAAGATAGTATTTTTCATATCTTTTAAATAATAAATTTTCAAAAGTTTATAAACATTTTTTTTTATGTTTTTGATAGATAAAGCAGCAAGAGGGTGCTGGCCTTGGAATAGAGGACTAGTAGCACATTAACAACATATTAATGGAACTAGTCAAAGCAGGTATAGCATTTTAGCAGCATGATTAGAATCACCAATTCTAATTCTACCCCTATCAAAAACATAAATCACAGTACTAAACCACAGGATTAAATCAGAGTAATTACTACGAACAATAGCATAAAAAGTATCAGTAATAAGCCTCGCAGGGCTACACAAAAATATATGAAAACTAACTTTATTCCAAATCGCAAAATAGGGGAACCGAGGCCCAAGCCCAGCCAAAATTAACGACCCATAGACACCAGCAATTAATTCTTCCCACCCAGCTGTTTAGACAGCAGGGTTCTTGCCCACTCCTCTTGCAGAAACAGGAACAGGTCTTTGTTGTCCTCGTCCGCTTCCTACCTGCCGCCCGCTAGCTTTTCCTGCACATTATAGAGGATCATACACGAAGCATGCATGACCTTCAGGGTGAATTTGTTGGTCCTCATACAATGGTTCATTAGGTCCTGCATGTTCTTCTTAATCTCCACAATGTCTTTGTCCAAATTTGCGAACCTCCTTTTGAGGGTGCCTGTAAAATTATTTTTGTCCTCCATGGCTGAGGTATGGGGCTTATCCTGAGGAATGTGAGGGGGACTCAGGGGTGGGGTAGGGTTATTGGGTGTTTCCATGGTTCGCTGGAGGTTGGGTAGAGGAGTGTTACCAGTCCTAGGGGGACTCATATAGCCTTCTAAGGAACCATTCTTGGACTTAGTGGAGTGGGAGATATTTTTAGACAGGGAAATCTCTTTAGAGGTCGTTTCCATCATCCTAATTTTACACTATTCCTTGGCAATTCTATTAGACCTCCAACGCCCTGAGCCACCTAAGTCCACCTCCAAATTAACCTGGCTTTCCATCATTTTTTTATTTTTTGGGTCTATAATCAGTCTCAGGAGTGTTGTCAGCCTCTTTCCCCTCTTTGTATTCCATAGACTCAGAGACATACGACTCCTCCTCACCCTCCTTCCTACTGAGGGGGTTTTTAACACTTTTTAATGGGTTGTACCCTTTTTCTTAGCTAGCACAGGCTCCTGGGTGATACGGATTGACTGGGAGGAGGAATGGGTGATCTTTTTAGTTTTGGCCAAGGGCTCCTCTTGGAGCATCATCTAGATAATTAGAGGGGGTTGGGGTGCCGGGCAGATAGCTTTGTGAAAGTAGTAGAGATAGAGGAGGAGGCCCTGATGGAGGATAGCTCTATCAAGGTTGCTTTTAATATCAAGGACATTACTCTCTATGGAGTGCAAAAGATAGAAAGGTGTGGAAATTAAATCCTTGTTCCTAATATGATTCAGGAATGGTAAGTGGTAGTCATAAAATATAGTGAACTTACCTTCCACCGTGAAGTACTTCATCACAATGAGACAAATTTTTGGCCAGAAATCCAGCAGCTCCTCCCTGTTGAATCCCCCATGTTTTCTCACCGACATCTCACTGTCCTTGAAAAACTATTTGAGACTGGTAGGGTCGGCAGTCTAACTAGTCTTTTTGTATTTTCTCCCCACCATAGAGAGCCCCATTGCCTTGGCTATGTCCTCTTCATTAAGCTGGAAGTGGATGCCCAAAATCAAGATACTCCTGTTGTTCTAGGAAGAGACAAATTTTTTGGAGATTCGCTCGTCATGCCCACCTTTCATTCTTTCCATGAAACCCCAAATGCCAGTTTCTTTTCAATAATGAGTCACCAACACATCATAAGTGAAGGCTTTGTCAATGTTATCAGGCTCAATGCGGAGAATGTTACCTCCCATTTCAAGGGTCTGCTCTTCCAGCGCCAAAATATATTTGGAATCTGAGAGCTGAACATTTTTGTAGGCCATATAAAACCACTTGTTTTCATAAAGCCATTATGAGGAAAGCTTATACATAAAATGTTGGACTTGAAAATTTTGAAAAATGGGCTCCATACCGCCAGATCTAACGGATCTCCAAGTGCCATTAATAGAAATAATAGCATTAATAACAAGGATATCCAAAAAACCCTTTGATTTGGACAGCTCTTACTCCACACATTCAAAAGGTAATGATAATTCTCTATGGGAATTTGGGTTCTCCTTTTCATAATCGCAAAAATCACCCGAACATGCCAGCACATGATCGAGGAGGGATTCGTAATGAATATGACAGCCTGGCACATTTAAACAGTAGTATTCATTTCTCCCATAATGACTTCCTGAGTCATCGGAGGTAAGTCGCTAATCACCTTCCAACTATTGAGTTTGATTTGTTTTAGGCCAATTGCTGCCATTGAGTCAGCAACCAAATTCCCCTCTCTCTATGTGTGACCTATAGTCGTATGCTGGAAACAGTTGAGAAGCTCATAGATCTCCATAATGATAGGTCTAGCATGCCATCCTGCACCAGCACCACTCTTCATGGCCTCAACAATCACTTTGGAATCCCCCTCAATTTCCAGATATCTAAGGTTCATTTGTTTTGCAAATTTAATCCCCTGGAGAAGGGTTTTTCCTTCCGCCTGGGTGACAGTGTAGTTATTGATAGGCCCCGCATAAGCCAGTAGGCAAGTGCCATTGTGATCTCTCAACACTCCCCCCCCATGCCCNCAAGATTATTTACCGCCCCATCAAAGTTTAATTTTGTCCTTCCTCTGGGAGGGGCGGTCCATCTAGTAGCATTTCTAGCTTTCCTTTTCGCATCGTCAAACCCGGAGAACCCATCCAGGAGGTTCTAGCTTTCATCAATTCTAACTCCCTAGGAAGTAGGAGGACCGGAGGGGAGCTTCCATTTAGCCATCCTAGCATTCTGACATAGGAGCTTAGTTCCACTATGGAGACAGGTCTCAGGTTGGTTACTATTCTCTCTGAAAATCCTATTGTTCCTTTCCTTCAAAATGGTCCAGCATATGTGACGGGGAAGTATACACCAGAGGAGTTGGAGTAGGGGGTGATTGGAAGGGGATCTCAAATTGCTAAATTGATGCACTTCTCTACCCAGGGCCCACAAGATACCCAATTTGCCAATAATTCCTTGCCAAATGCTGGTAGCATAGTCGCAATGGATTAAAAGGTGGTTTACCATTTCTTCTACCTTCTTACATAGGACACATCTATTTTCCATGGAGAAGCCTCTCTTTATGAGATTATCTTGGGTTAGGACCTTATCGTGCATTAGAGTCCACCAGAAAAAATTTATTTTTGGCGTGAGCTAAGGGATCCACACCTTCTTCCAGTCTCCTGGGTTACTCTCCTCCTTAAGAAGCAGGTTGTAGGCAGATTTAACAGTGAAAGGACTAGCCTAGGTGGGGGCCCAGATAATAAATTCATCACACCCTGAAATTATGATATTAGTCAGGTTTACCATGAGATCCTTGGCCAAGTATTTTAGGTCCAGTCTGTCCCTTAACCGATTAGGTATATCAACCTAGTCTCTTCCATTGATGTAGCTGGATACTCTAATACCCAGGCTAGGTCTGAGGTAGTCCATGAGGGGTTTGAATTTGTGGCCCATGTTAGGTTGATTCATGATCCAGTGGTCATTCCAAAATTTGATTGACCTTCCATTTCCAATTCGCCAAAAAGATCCTTTAGACAGAAGGGTCTTGCATTTACATATGTTCATCCAGAGTTTGGATCCGTTGGGGAGGTCACTATTCTGGAACATCATCCCGTAGGGATGACCTTGGAGGTACTTAGCTTCCATTAGTCTGCACCAATCCACTTTTCCCTCTATGAGCTTCCATGACACCTTCATAGTAAGGTCCTTATTCATCAGACCTATTTTTCTAAGACCCAGGCCACCCAAAATTTTTAGGAGGCAGACCGTGTCCCAATTGACAAACGAAATCCTCCTCTTTTCTTTAGACCCTGCCCATAGAAAGGTTCTCAGAATCCTTTCAAGTTTATAGGCCATGTTTCTTCTGATTTTAAAGAGGGATAGGAAGTAAACAGGGATCCCTTGGAGGGTGGAGGCCACCAACTTAAGTTTGCCAGCATTGATTAAAATCTTCCCCTTCCAACTAGCAAGTTTTCTTTGGGTTCTTTCAAGAATGGAATTCTAGAAATCTTGGGACACATCTTGGACCATGAGGGGGAGACCAAGGTAGGTAGAAGGGAGCGAAGCTACCCGACACCCCAAAATTTGAAGCACCTTATTTTGTAAGTCCATGGGGGTATTGAAGAAGAATAGCCATCTCTTTTGTTAGTTGATAAACTATCTAGAAGCCCAACCATAACTTTCAAGGATTTGTTTCCATTGTCTGGCCTTAATCACTAAAGAATACCCAAAGAGGAAAGTGTCATCCACAAACTATTCTAACACCACCTGAGGATGTGTAGAAGCGGGTTTGATGCCTTTTATTCTTCCAGTAGTGGACAACATACATAGATTCCTACTAAGCACATCAGCCACCATAATAAAGAGGTAGGGGGAGAGAGGGTCTCCCTGTCGAAGACCCTTTTCCAGAATAAAAGGAGCATTGTCACCCTTATCAACTGGAATAGGAGCCATTGGAGTGTTGCTCTCAAACTGACTCACTTGTAATTGATAATTGTGAAGTGCTGCACACAATTATTAAAAGGAAGTAAATTTAGTAAGAAGAATCTTATCTCTAATATCCTTTTGTAAATTTGAAATAAACATATGTTGAATATCAATATCAGGAACAAGATAAGAAATCTGAGCATGCAAATGCTTAAATCTACTAATAAAATCAGTCAATTTTTCTTTAATGTTTTGTTTACAATGTATTAAATCAGATAAGGACACTTGTGGTCTAATGTTATTTTGAAATTATTGGATGAAGGAATTAACAAGTTTGGGAAAAGAATCAATGGAATAAGGAGGTAAGGAACAATACCATTGTAAAGCCTTATCTTGAAAGGTTCTGGCAAACAATTTAGCTAAAGTCCTATGGTCATGAGCATAATCACTAAAAAGGATTTGAAATGTTTTAACATGAGTAACATGATCACCTTTACACTTATAATTCTCAAGACGAGGCATACCGGCTTGCTAAGGGACAGTAGCATGAATGATGTCTAGGGATAAAGGACTACCCATGTCACATGTAGGAATGCTAAATTTGGTTTGAGTTAAAGATGCAAGTTATTTTTGTAAGGATGACACAGTCTGAGAAAAACTAATAATTGTGGAATCATTAGAAGAAACATGTGGCATAGCAATATTAGGAACACTAGGAAAACTGTAACAAGCAGCATGAATAGAAGACACAACCGGTGGAACATTAGGAACCATAGTTGGAAGAGGATTAGTATAAGTAAAAGGCACACTATGATATGAAGGTTGTGAGGTAGGTAAAGATATCGGTGGAACACTCATAGGGAGAGCTACACTTGGGAGAGAATTTGTTATAAAAGGAGGAGTGTAAGTAGGAATTCTAGGTAGAGGAACAAAAGAAGGTCCTACACTAGTGACAATAGGTGTGAATCCTAACTCTTGAGCCTCTTGAGCTAAAGAGTTAACATTCAAATTCACAAGATGAGTAATACTACGCAAGAAATTAATACATTGATCATTATCACGCAGGACTTTCTTAAGAGCCTCTATAACTTGGATAGAATCTTGATTATAGTTTTCTTGGATAAGCCAATTTCCCATTTTATCAAGTTTGGTTGAAAGGTTTTGCACTTGTTCAGGAGGAACTCTTAAAGTGTCATCTTCATCATGAGATGAGTGAGAAGAGTTATTCTCCATAGAAGGATTGGAATCACGAGTTATAAAATTATCATCTGGGATCCTAAGTAAAGGAGAGGAAGATTCGGGCTCAAAGGAACCCATAAGTCTATGGCTTCTTCTAACCGGGATACTATAAGTCGGAGTAGAGGTAGTAAATCTCATACACCAATACAATACAAATGAACTAACACAAAATTTTGATCTATTGAACTTAAATGTAATTTGAAAGAACATGCAAGATCTAACATAAACAATGTAAATCTAACACCAAAAAGAAAGAGTTGTCTATCACGGGTTCACCAAAATGTAAAGGAAGAAAAATGATGCTTTCTTTAGTGTTTATTTATTTTTATTAGGGTTTGAATGTGTATTTCCCTAACCTTTACATTTAAATTGAATTTGATTGATTATATATTGAAATTGTGATTAGGGAGAAGATAAGATGTTCCACCTTTATCACTAAATGCACAAATGAAAGATCCATGTTGATCAACCCAAAAGAGGGATTAATGCACAAATGAATCAACCATTTGGAAAAAAGAACAAAGAGGGAGATCTTAAATTCTGTTAATTGAATATATAGATCTATGATATATGACAACAATTAAAGAAATAGGAGAAATGTACTAACCTTATACAATTGCAGATCAAAGAATGCTATTTTCTGAGGTCTGTAGACTATTTTTGGAAAAACTGAAGTATGATCCAGAATTGAAACGCAGAGACGAACAAAACCTAGAAATATTTTTTCGATCTGACACCGTCTTATAAAAAAGGTCAACCTTGACCCACAAATGTCAACCCTAACCCAATAATGTCGACCTTGACCTGCAAGGTCCGACAGAGAATCAGTTTGTGGAGCCCAATAGAAAGCCGAAAAGGGTATCCAGATCTAAGTCAAAATCTATAGTCCTAAACCTGTACCTACAAGAAAAAGAGGTTTTTTTGTTGGGGGGAGGGGTTTTCCTTGGTCAAACCCCGGTTTTGGAATTAACCTCAAATATATGTAATTGAAATTGCATAATGATAAACAAAGTAAATGCTCAAATTCACCTTGCTTGAAAAAGTCCTTGTGGAGGATTTGAATCCTTGAGTCCACAAGTATGTATACACCAAATATGTAGAATGTAGAATGGTAGGATGTCTTAAATCTCTTTCTTGTAGACCTCTAAAACCAAGTCTTGAATGGGTTCTCAAATTCGGAATAGGCTTGGAAGAAGGTGGATGGAGAGATCACCAAAAGGGCACTATGTAGGTTGAATCCTTCAATGGCCTCCAATGGATCTCCTTCATGAAAATGGATGCTTGAATGGATGAATGCTTGCTTGAAATATTTCTCCTTAGCTTACTTGGACTTCACTTGATAATGCTCTTCAATTGCTCAAGGATGCTTAGGCTTCAATAGAAGACTTAGAGAAAATGAGGGGAGGAAGGCTCCCTTTTATATGAAACTAGGGCACAATCTTCTAAGGAGGCTGACATAGGATAATTAAATTCCCATGAAGGCCTTTACCCATAGGAGAGGACCTATATTAAATATAATTTAGAAATGGATGCTTCAGAACCTGAAATAGCTGACCCAGAAGCGGGAAATAACTTTTGCAAAGACCGACATTCAGAAACTACAAGACCTGGAGTTTGAACCCTGGGCCAAGGTCAAGGTCGACATTGACCTAGGTCAGGGTTGAGGTTGACCATGACCTAGGTTAGGGTCGAGGTAGACATAGACCCAAAAGGTCGAACCTGACCTTGAAGTCTAGAATCTCAGGTTTGCAGTCCAGAAAGCAGAAATCAGGCTGGAAAGAAGTTGAAAAGGGGGCAGAATAGGGGGAAAGCTAGGTCTAGATCAGGAACCCATTCAAGGCACTTGTCATGACCCCAAACCACTTACTCGGAAGGCTAAACAAGTCTTACGATGGAGGTGCTTCCATTTTTTGACTATACGGAAGTATCAAATATTCCAAATTACATTAAGCTATGTCGAGGGTACATGGCATATTGAATGACAAGCCTCTATTATAATCATTGATTATCATGTAAGTTGGCTTACCAGAGACCCGATGCATAGATGATTTAATAGAACGGCACAGGGAGATGTCATTTGGTGTAAGAGAATGAAATGATTGCATATGGAAATAAAATGTTGTGGTAAAGATTTCAAGAGAACTATTGAAATTAATTCCTTAGAAGAATATGGTCTATGGAATGTGATAAGAGCCCCGATTGGTTCTTCTTAAATGGTCGCAATGCTTCTTCCATTAATTTTATTAGCAAATTTGGCTTCTGTTCAGGTATGCACCGCGATACTAATAATTTCATTTGGATTTATTTAAATGTTATTAATGACACCTTTCCTTCCTAGGGTCAACAATTGTAGAATGAGTCACATTTCCATTTATATGTTGAGATCCATTCCCTTTGTTTACGTTAACATTGCTGATTTTCTTTCATTTATAATTATAATGATCAAGGGAAGGACACACAAAGAAAATAACTATGGTAGAATAGTATTTTGCATTAGTTATCCCAATTAAAAACATTACCTTCAACTTCCTCAAATAGATTGTTAATGTAGGGTCTTGTGGAAAGAATCTCTTGCATATATTCTCTCTCTTAGTGTCAGATCAAAGCCTAAATGAATCTTGATCTGGAGAGAAATAGTTCTGAAATAAAGAAAGATTACTTAATAGACTATTTAAACTAAAACTAGGATCTTCCAGAAGAATTTATCCAATGTTATACACGCCCTATGTTTTGCTATCTGATTTCTTATATATAGGACATGAAAGTTCCAGTTTTCTTGTGAATAAATTAGAATATATATATTTTGGCCGATAGGCTATTCCCCTCGGGCGTACCTTGCCAGCAAATTGTCACTTAAGATGATCGACCTGTTCAGCAACCGAATGAATTATCCCGCAGATGATGTATTCTCCCGGTGATGCTTGACAGGAGCAGTTTGCGGAGTTACATTTATTTTGTCACACAGCTACTTGTGATGGCTTCCATGGTTTGCCACAGAGCAGTTTGGAGACAACATTCCGTGCTTGCCAAGGATATGCCACCCATGCTTTCGATGACACCGTGTTGTTTCCCTTAAATGTGTGTTTGTTTGCCATGTCTAGAACAGGTATCTTGGGGTAAGAGATAAGCCTGGGGATTTACTGCCATCAGGGGTAAGCTGTGGACTGTAAGATAAGTTTCTATATAAAGGATTGACTTAGTGCTCATATTTATCGGCTATTGAATATCACTTCCTTTTGAAAGATGCAATCCAGGCAGTTTTATTTGAAACCCTAAGATTTGGGTGCACTTTAGTACCGTCTATTTCTGAGGAATGTGAATTTGATGGTATTTATTTGTTTGTGGATGCAAGACTTTTGGAAACAGGTTCTGCAATTTTTGATTCAAAACTTTTACTATTCGCGAACGCCTGAAATAAATCTGAGGTTTGTTAATCATTTCATTGTTGAGATTTTTTTGCGCGCCCTTTATACATTGACGGCTATATTGTCCAAATGTATGTTTGATTTTTGTCTTTACACCTGCTATTTGCAATTGCAAGAATAATGTTTGAAGAATGTCCCTTTTTCATTTTTCTTTGATGGATATCCATAGTTCTAATAGGTTTTGCAATATGTTATTAGGCTGTCAAATGTTTTTTATATGATATTTCGATGTGCAACACATACAATCAATATTCTTTTTATAAAAATCCACAGACAACCCATCAGTCCTATCGGATTTGTCATTGTTAAAGAGCTTGAATAGCAGAGATGGTCTCATCTTTTACCTTTGACACGTAAAGCCTCCAATCCCACCATGCCACATCAAGTTCTCAAATTTTGCCTACCTTACGAAGACTTTAAATGCAAATGGCATCCAACATTTACAAGCATGTCTTTAATGGTTACACAAAATTGTCAATTCTAAGTTTGTCATGCCAATGTGAGAATGAAAGTTTGATTTCATCCCTATGCTGAAGGTTGCCAATCAAGTTGACAGTCGGATACAAATTTCTAATTTGGTTCTGTCATAAGGATTAGATTTGCTAAGTTATCCTTCCTTCACTAAGGTCTGATATGCTGACTTTGAAAATTCCTTGCTGAAGAACTTGTTATACTTGTTATCATGAACCATTCCCTTTATGAATCATGGTACCCAAGAATCCTAAGCAAACTGTCCTCAAATTCACTTTCTTCATTTTTTGTTTAGCAATTTCATTTTGTTGTCATGTTCATCCTCCAATAATTTTTATTTGGATTGTTTTTTTTTTAAACTCTATATGGATAAAATTCTTTTGAAATTTCACCTCCATGATCAATCTTGAAAAACTTAATAAAATATTTAATTTTCTTTTCAACTAAATTTTTGAAATTCAAAAAACCAAATGCTATAGTTCTATTTTTTAGTCAATAGAACCAAGTTTATTGTTTAAACCATCTTTTATAAATGTTAAACAATAAAGTGATTATCAATATTTGATGTTGAGATAGGGCTACAAATATTCAAATAAAACAACTGTAGTGGTTTTGAAACCTACCAACATTTTTCAACTTTGCAATGTATCTCTATGTTTCTTTCTTAGTGTACAACAAGAGTAGACCTTATTTTTTACTTCGATCTTGGGCAATCATGAATCATTTTTTTTAGAACGATTCTTCTATAAAACAACTGTGTGAGAGCTATCATCAACACATAAGATTATAAGAGAGAAATCTGGTGCAGAGCAGCTTTATCAATATAAAGATAATACTCTTAAAAGATTATACCAACCATTTATTTTCATCTGACAAATTCCATGCCTTATAACTTAAATGACTATAATGCTAATGGAATAACCAATTACTATCTTCAATTGTAGCTTTCATAAGATTTGGATTTCTTGGATGCATCTTGGATGCATCTTTCATGCTTGAGTAGATTGATCCCACTTTGGAACTGACTGAAAGCGGATTTTGTGTCATCATCCAAGTGAAAATTGATACATATCCACTTTCAGCTATGTGTAGATGCATGTTTATGCCCTATTCCAAATCCCCCATTTTGGCACAGGCTGGGAGAATGCTTATAAAGGTGGTGGAGTCTGGCTGGGAGAATTGCAATTTTCTGTCATTTGGGGACGTCAACTACAATTCCAAATCTGAAGATGTGATATCTCTAATTATGATATTAGTTACATCAACCTGAATCTTCTTTGGCAATTATTATATTTATATTAAATCAGTGTCATTAAAAAGACCCTTAATTTATGTTCTCTATGTTTTCCTACATTTTGACATCTATTATGGCCTTATAGATAATTCAATTTTTTTGGCTTTAGACATGATAAGGATTTAGTATGAAAGGTGAGAGAACCATGAGAAAACCTATTATGCCGATTAAATAGAAACATGAGGTAAAGACATAAACTTACCTTTGTTCCCTTCTTCAGATTGCAACCATATAAAGAATAACATTTTGATCATGCTTTTGGTCTTCTTGTACACACCGTGGAGAAGTGATGTCGTCAAAACTATCCACCAATATGTATGGATGAGAAGTTCTCCATAACAAGGGATGAAACTTAACAAAGGCATTTTGTCAAACACTTTCATAGACATATAAATATGAAACATTAAAACTAACTTTAGACGGCTTAAGTACAAGACTAACATAGAATGAAAAACAAACTATAAACAACTTTTGAGAATTCTCCAAAATCATTAACACCCTTAAATATGACATTCAAATTGGTTTTGGAGAATTTATCCATATCCCGACATAATGGATATAGAGCTGAAAAGGATGCAATCAGTCTTATCCTCATTGGGGAATTGGTTCCGAACCCTAAGGTTCAAATAGTTGGTATTACTGACTTTTGGCTTGGATAAGAAAAAACCAAATGTCATTGATTGCATATATCATACAGATACACATGCTAAAGGCATCCTTGCCAACAAGGTACAATTATATCATAGAATCAAATGAGATAACAACTAGAACAATAATAGTGCTAAAAATGTACAACAGTGCTACAACTACTATATCAAGGTGAGAACAATGACATTGTTTACCAATTGAGATATATATTCTTTACTCAATATAATTCTTAACATCCTCTTCACTCTATATAAGGTTATTAGTGGATCCAAATAACAATAACTGAACCCACTTTGCATGTGGGTTGTAATTGGAGATGTTGACATAGTGACAAGAAACCATGAACTCATTGGCCACGCTGTCTCATTTACAAAAGATGTAGAATGCCACACAAATGCAAATATAGAAGAACACAACAATATGTCTTCCATTATATATTGTGCATAGTCTCTGAGGCCAAGAGAATTATAGAGAGTACACTTTGGTATACAGATTCTTTCAACCATAACATTGACCTCAAACATATATACTCCTATTAAAAACGTGAATCCATACCAAACCAGATGGATAGTTAAATATCGTGTTACAAATAAGGGGGAAAAAAGATAATACACAAACCAAAGAGGGCATGGGCTAGTATTTATCTCAACATAGTAGATAACAAAGGAATTGAAACATGTCTAACTTGTTTCAATGAAGTAGTTGATATGCACTACACCAAAATTACAAAGGATGCAACATACACAATCTTTGGCGGAGTAGTAAAGATGGAAAACAAGCTTTACAACAAGTTGAACAATGGTCTATAAATTATGTTGTCTGTAGAATCAAAGATCACTCCTTGCGAAGATAACATATGCATCCAAATTGACCAGTTACATTTAATAGGCATTAGGAACATTACAAATATGGTGAACAACACAATTGTTGATACAATTGGTATTATTAGGTCAATGTGATAGGCATCCACTATTTGGAGACATGATGGCACAGAATTCCCCCACCACCATGTATGCCTCATTGAAAAGTCTGGTACCACTACAGATCTCACACTATGGGGGTGAATAGAAAACAAAGAAAGCAACCAAATATATCAGCTATTCAAACAACATCAAGAAAATGTGCTCAAAATAAAGAATGGTCAAATTAGTGAATACAACAGAAAGGTAATAACTATGTCGAATGCTACCAACTTGGTCGTGGACCCAGACATTGAAGAAAAAAATAGAATTAAAAACATGGTATATTTAGGTCGGGAAGGGTTTAAAAACATCTACATCAGCATCCACATCTACAACAATATCTGTAATGAGAATGAAAATTATAGATATTTGAGAAAAAATGCACAACATAGTTGAGCCACTCCATTGCACATAGAAAGAAACTATACTATTCATCAAAATATATGATATTTGCTAGTTCCAGCCTACCCCACAAAATATTGATAATGACAATGCAACAAAAGACTCATTCAAGACAAAGAAGATAAGTTGATACATGTACAAAATGTAATTTATGTTTAACAAACTATGATTATAGATATTTCTTGCAAATTGAGGTACAAGATCATACAAATACAATATGGATGGTAGTATTTGATGAGTTTGGTACCTGTTAAGTGTCTTTCTTAGTGCACCTTGGGAACACTTTGGTCTAACATGTGTCAGAATGTTGTTGATGCTACATGAGAAACAAATGTCTTCCCTAGTGTTTACCTAGCCAAATGGAGCTTATGGAGATGATGGTTTGGTCCTATGAACAATAGTTTGAAAGTTGCACCATTGAGAAACTTTCAACTGAGAAACACTGCAACTATTTTCACCAAATGAGATCGGTTCACCGAATGGAATCCAAGTGGAATATCCCTAAACTTATATACATGCTTTTAGGACTTCCCAAGATGGTCCTTTTTTACTTAATATCTCTAATATTTCTCATGAGGTTTCAGATATCACTCTCCAAATATCGCTTCCCAATTTTGCTTAGTGCACCTTGGGAACACTTCGATCCAACATGCGTCAAAATTTAAATGATGCTATATCAGAAAAAAAGGTCTCCCCTAGCATTTACCTAGCCAATTAGAGCCGATGGAGTAGAAGGTTTGGTCCCAGAATGAAGAGTTTGAAATTTGCACCATTGACCAACTTTCAACTAAGCAACAATGCAACTTTTTTCACCAACTGAGATCGGGTCACCAAGTGGAATATCCCACAATTAATCTCTTTGAATGTAGGACTTCCCAAGATGGTCCTTGTACACTCCATGAATCTCTTATATCTCTCACGAGGTATGAGATATCGCTCTCCAAAAATTTCTTCCCAATTTCTCTTAGTGCACCTTTTGAACACTTCATTCTGACATGCACCAAAACATTCTCGATGGTACGTGAGCAAAAAAGTCTCCCCTATCACTTACCAAGCCAACAAGAGCCCAATGGAGGTAACAGTTTGGTCCCACAATGAATGGTTCTTGATGCTCTCTAATTTTACCTTACCAAATCTTCTGGACCTCCTATTCATTATGTCTATCTTAATTTCACCTGCGAAAAATATTTCCCTTACGTGTAATACACTCTAGATTCACCACCACTTCTGTTGCAATGACTATTAGTGGTGTGTTTGAAATTTGAACTATAAAAATAATCATGATTAAGCTAGTCATCACTCTACTAAAATTTAATTATGTTTAGTATTCAAGCACCCCTCCAAACAACGCAAAAAAATCAATCTTTGTATATCTTCTAAGAACACAACTCTATTACCATACATAACACATGTTTCATGCCCTCAAAACCATCCAAGAACATTTTATAACATCCAAAACTTCTCAACCAGTTATATATCTTTCCTCATACATGAAGAATCCAATATGCAAAACCATGAATCATATTTCTTGGATACCATTAAAGATCACCTAACATAATATTTTATATATCTATCTATTCCAACACAAAGACAACAACTGATATTATACTCTACTGTGTCACAGATCCCACTTCCCTTAACACAAATTGTAATCCCACTTGAGCTACTTAGTACTACATTTTTTTGATACTATGTGTGATTCTTAGGTGAATGATTGATCCCACATTTGCACAAACAAGTCACAATATAAATCAAATACTTTACTACTTTGAACACATTCAACAAAGCCTTATATATTTTTGTATAATAATTTATAAGACATCTTATATTGTTGAGAAGTAGAATTATAGAAGATAATTTATTATTTCATTTTTATTTACTTAATTTTATTATTACGAGCCACTAATATTTTATCTCAAAAAATTAAGATTTCTAAACTCACCTTCAATAATTTGAATATTCGCATATTACTTTTTATATTTCATACCATAATTTTTTTAACCATGTCAAATATTTCCATTATTGCATGTATTTCATCATTATAGTAAGCTTGACTGTACACACCACCTTTAATATAAATATATTGTATATCATTAATACAACCATATTATGAATAAATATATTGATGTTATTAAAAGTCTGAGATACCAAATTACTCAAAATCTTAGATACACAACTATATATAAAAAATAAGTGTGTTATTTCTGCTCCTAAAGTGTATAAATTTAACAAATGGTACTTGATGAAATCTACATCCCATTCCCTACATTCGGAAGGCACAATAAATTTTAATAGAGGAAACAAGAAGTTTATAGCTTGATAAAAAGATTATGAATATATAAGTAACTAACTGACGTAAAGAACAGGAGTAGCCAATGCATAGTAAAGTTTACCATAAAATTTTATGCACTAATCAAATGCACATCTCAATCTTCTATATCTATCATATATGTATCCAACTACACTTACAATGCACATACAAATCCAATTTTATTGTCTCAAACAAACGAAGAAGAAAACTGTAATTAATGTACTGAATGTAAGCGTAATGAACATGGAAAAAATTGCAGTGAGTTGCACTTACGTACTATAGTGTGCCTTAAGGGTAACCTCTCTACTTGAGGGTATTCAATATTGCTTCACGATCAATAGTAATAATAGTCCAAAGTTTTTTATTCTTTTGTTTTCCTTGATGTTTCAACAACATAACATTGGCTATTATAACAAGGTGTGAATACATGAGAATAGTTTTGTGCTTCTTGTATTCTTGAAATGCAAGAATGCAATTATTTCTAATTATGTATATGCACAAACATGTTCCTACCAAAACATGAAAATGTATTGGATATGTGAAAATATCTATTTGAATAATAGAAAGGTGTGTACTGAGAGGGGAGGGCTAAATCAGTACCCTTAAAAACATTCAAACAAATCTTTGTAATCAAATATTGTGTTATAACCGACTGAGTAGATAAATTTCACCAAACATGTAATGTCACTACTGAAATGTAAATGCATGTAATCCAAAGAATAAAAAATACAATAAATTTAAGTACTCATGAGAGTAGTATTTTGGTATCGTAGAAAACCCCTGTTAGAAGGTAAAAACCATGGTGGGATGAGACCAACAAAACTTATGGTTACCTTACCCTGTTAGGAGTAACAATAAGATCAATTAGATCTACCTCATGTGAGGATTGAGAAACACAATCTATGTGTGCACTCTGTTAAAATATTTATACAAAGATAGTTAAGTCTACTCTATTAGGAAATCTAAGGATTGTTACAATTGTTAGAGTAACAAAGTTGTGAGATCTGAACAAATTACAATCTCTCTATTGTGGATATAGATAATTTAAGTGAAATGAAATTATCACCTTACTACGAATAATAATACCTTCTGTACTTCTTGGTAGCCTTGCCTCTATTCTAAAAACTTAATACAACAATGTAGTCCTTGTCTTAAAACCCTTGTCTGATCTTTGATGTCCGTAGTATGGTGGCTACTTGATCGTTACTTGATCATCATACATTAAAAAATGACATCTTAACATTACATATATGAAACCTAATGACCTAATTAGTGTTTTACAATATCTTACAAAATCTAAGATCAACGGTTTACAAAATTTACCTCGATCATCTAAACATATGAGTCATAAACAATTAATTTGGTGAAAGCATAATTAATGTTCTCCTTGATCTTTGTAAACTGTTATCTAGGTCGGAAAATAGTTGTTACCTAGATTGATGTGCCATTACAAACTTTTATGTGACCATTGGTTTCATCAGTAAATAATGTCTCTTGATGCTCAGTGTTCTCTGTGTATCTCGGTCCATACTATGTGCTTAGTGTATACTATTTCTTGGTAAGTTTATCTGCTCGGTGATTGCTACACTCGGTTAACTCTACACATAATTAGTGAACTTGGTTACCTATACACTCAGTGATCATGGGATTAGTATCAAAAAATTGTATATGTAGACGTAGTATATATACAAGAACTTATACATAGTGACTCCCCCTTCGTAAATACTTGGTATATGCATATGTTTCCCCATTTTTATACATATATTTGCCTCTTTTTTTGTAATTAATGAGAAACAAAATATTAAAACTTATCAAAAATAATAGGATGGGCCTTCTAGAGATTTTCCAATAACTTCTCCCATTCCTCCTTTAGATGCTCAAGGATCATAAGCTCTAGGTTAAATTGAGGATGCATATCATATATGCTTTTAGTTACTGATAGCTCAGTGTTGGAAACGAAGTTCTTTTCCAATGTCACATGTTTCTACATCATAACCAAATGCGGTAGTAACATAACCTAAAGGTCAGTTACCTATTTTCTTAGCTTATCCTCTTCCTGCTTTAGATCAAGTCTTAACCGTTGTGTTTGTATAACCTTGGTGTAATGCATTTGCAATGAATATTTCTGGGTTTAAAGACTGTTTGCATTATCTTTTATATCTTCATCTAATTTCTTCATCTGTTCACTAAACTCGATAGTGAAGTTATACAAAGTGCATAACTTATGTAGAATTGTAAGGGATTCAATAATAACAGTTTCTAGGCCTGTTACAAATTCTGACATATATACCTTGTTTACTGCCACTGCTCGACTAAACTTCTCAGTAACCTTGAATTGAATCTTATTTTTTTCTCTCTCTTCTAACTTCTCCTAAGCATCAATGTCTGGACCATTTATTGCCTTGGTGAGCATTGGAAGTTGATCAAAGATGGGGGATGATTCATTGATGATTATGTCAGGAACAAATTGTTGTACAATCTCCTCTGCAAACTCTTGCACTTGTGCATTTTTATGTTCTTACCTCAACTTATATTGAGCTACTTTTTGGGTAAATAGTTATCCATATTTCCTAAGTGCTCTTGGATCAAGTTTCTTTGGAGCATAGTCAAGGATGTCTATGATTTAATCTAAATTTACTCTATCCAATGATGTTAAATTGCTTGGTATGGATACTAAACAGAAGATCTACAGTTGTGATCATACAGTTGCGTTCTCGGATGTATGTAGCTAATGTATGTCAACTCACAAAAGATTGTGTGATGATTTGAGAGAGTTATGATTAATTTATTAGACAAAGGTATTTTCATTGTTAAGGAAAAGAGAGAATTTCAGTTTTTGGATCGGTGTTGAAGAGTTGTTGGTTGCTAACCTAGTAGTGAGTTGGGGATGTGCATATGTGTCCTTAAATAAATTGGCTCATGATTTGTATATTGGAAATATATATTTCTTGAGTACCAGAGGTTGCTGATATTATTGTTGATGTACACTCCAAAGATAGATCTTAATCTTTAGTTCATGGTGTTACTAAGACTATAGAGGTACTTAACGTTACCTGTCAGTGTTTCTTAATCATGTTTTGATCATATTGTTGGCTATCATTGGATCAAGTGATAGGGTTAGATGATTTTCATATAACATGTTGGTGTTCTTCATTTAGTCTTAGTCGACCTCATGATGTAATTTACTGTCAAGGTTTAGAGCGTGATTGGTGGATCTCATAATTTTTGAGGTTGTTGATATGGATCATTGGAATTTCTAAACCAAAATTCAGTAGATCATATGGAGGATTGATTTTTTATTTATTATTTATTTGTAAATAGGTCTTTGGATAACTTAATTGAGATGAGTTGATGAATTATATTTATAGATGTATTCATTTGAAGTTGTGAAGTGTAATAGAAGTGTGAGAATGTATGGACAAATGGAATAACTGATTTACATGATGGTGTATGAATATGTATGAGTGGAATCTAAAATAAATCAAAGATATGTGTGCTTCATTGGAACTATTTTTGCATAACATATGTTATCAATTAGTTCATGTATTTTTATGATAAGTCCTCTTGATCTGTGATCACATTATTTCTATAAGGCAGTGAGCCTTGTTGTAATTATGTTTGAGAAGTGATCTCTAGGAAGTGTTATTGAATGCAAGTGCATTCCCCTTATGTAAGACTCCTAAAAGGGTACAATATTTATTACTGAGTAAACTCATCTTGTGGGTGTCGTCCCCACCCTATTTTTTTTCCTAATAGGTTTTCCATGTGAAAAATCTTTGTTTTATGTGTTTCTATTGTGTTAAGATCTTACTTTATTTTTTATTATTCAGATCTATGTTTAAAGTTTAAAAGTTGATGAAAATTTATTTAATATTGTGACACAACTGATTTACCTCTCCCCTAGTTATGTGTGTTGTTCTTGGGGTCTAGCGATTTGTCTAAAATTTTGGGATGGTGTATATTTGTATCTCTATCTTGTAATCATACATGATTAGTAATTTTTCATGAGCATAAATTGATATTGATATACATGTTGGGTTTTCTTGTAAAGTCTTATTATTATAATTGTGTACATAGAGACATTATATTTTGTCCTCTTAATGTATGTGTATAACTTGTCATTTATTTGATTGTAATTCATCATAACTAGGTGAATCATAGGCAACTAAGGAAGGAAGTATCCTATGAACACCTTTCATGGGGTTCTACAAGTCTTTGGAGTTTATCATGATTATGATAATATTGTATAAAATGATATTATGAATTATAGTGATGTTGATTATTATGATATTATTATAGTTATGAGTTTTTTTTTTAATGTTTTGTCTTTACTTAAGTCCTTTTTCTTGTGTGTGAGGTACTTCAGTTAAATCCTATAGTTGAGGTAGTGAATGGATGAATCATTAGATATTAGGGTCTTGTAAATATCCAACCATGAGTATGTGTATTATTCTTTTGGAAGTAGACTCATTATGGATAAATTTGAAAGAATTATGTTTAAATGTTATATGGTATCCTTTATTTAACCATTTGATACAAATATCTAGTTATATTAAGGATGTGTGACTCTTAATGGGGATTGGAGCCCTAAAGTTCCCATACCAAGGTCACCCATTAAAGAGTGTTGTAATCAAGTTCTAATGTAATATAATGAACTCGGATAGCAGACAAATCAAGATAATAAGGATTCCTCACCCATGGCTTGAGTGCTAGAATAGGATAAGGATGGGTGAGGGAGTGTATGCATATGGAGACTATCATGATCAAACTTTCTTTTCTTCACAAAAGGAATGTCTAGTTCAACATGAGTCTCACTTGGAGGTCGTGGTCCAATACAACTAGACTAGAGTAACCCATTATTGAGGGCCAGTGTCCAAAGGGAGTATACTAGGATAACTCAAGATAGAGGCTATGTGATCAAACTCTTTCCTTCTTGTATAATACTACATTATCCTCAAGTAGATTTATCAGTAGATATCTATGGAGGTTCTTGTCATGCTTCATTCTAGTCATTATATGTGGTTTATACTTGTGGATATTTTATTTTTATTAGAAGTTGATATTTTTATTGTGTATCCCTAAGCATGGTTCCATCTTTGTTTCACCTAGTGGGTGGCAGTAAACATGAAATTGTTTGGGGACTCGACCCTAGAAATCATTGCACACCTGCTTATGTATTTTATAATAATAACATATGATGTATTTTGTAACCTTGTTATGGTAAACTCAACAAGTTATTGTTAAAAATTAAAAAGTTGAACAATGAAGTGTCAGAGTGTGAATGTAGGTAAGACCATCAGTGAAAAGCCCCCAAGACTTAGGTTTTGCCCTTAAGGTTTTTCTTTACATTTTTAAGTGACTTTCTTTTTCTTTTTCTTGAGGATATGTTGATAAAGATGATAGTTATGTATATAACATTGAAGGGATCTCATATCATGTGTTTAGTTATTTAGGCATGTGAGGAATTAGGTTATGTTAGAATTTAGTGAAGGAATAGGAAAGTAAAACTCACGTATGTAGTGATATTAATTAAACATAGAAATAAACTAATATTTGAATATGTGAATGTGTAATATATCTTATTTTATCTTGAAAGAAAATGCCAGGAACTTTTTTTTCAAATTAAATAGAGTTATTGGAAAATGATAAATATAAATTATTTTATGTAGTGTTATGGTTTCTCATATGACTTAAGCTTAGGATTATGATTTGTTTATTATTAGCAATGCTAGTGAACTCATAGATGACTTGATTATCAATGAATGTAAGTCTTCACATTGTCCATAGTATATAGTCTTTATATGGTTTATTAGAAGACATGTTTATTATATTTAAAAATAAATTATTTCTATGTTATGTAAGTGATTTATGGTTAGTCCTCAAGGGTTCTCTAGCACGAAATTATAAATGGTATTGCTGATGCAGGAGATGATTAAGATCTCAATGTGGTAGAGGAATCCATGCTAGGTAGTAAGGATGGAAACTTGGTTCCCCTTAGTGGGACTAGCTTATATGCTTTGGGGTCTTACTTGTAGGGATCCTCTTTCAAGTAGTTCCCATCACAAAGATCACAATAAGAAATGGTCAGAGCTATTTAAGGCCCATTTAAAAGCTAAATTGTTCGCCCCAATTTTTAATTGTATAGATCTTGTGTTTGGGGTGGTCTATATTTCTGTCCCAGATTCTCTTGTGGCAAAAGCCATTGCATCCATGAATTTTCTCTCATGGGTAAATTTGTTGGTCCTTGATCAAAAATTGAGTTAGTATAAGAATGGGTTGCGAGGAAGATGAAAAAGAAGGAAGAAATCAGGGAGGTTGTTATGGCTAAAGGATTTTTTCCTTTTCCTTCACTAGTGAGAAAGTTTTTCAAGAAATGTTAGTTGGAGGACCCTCGATGCTTGGTCATTCCTCTGTGGCTCTAAAAATGTTGAAACTATGGTTTTCACCCTAAGACTGGTACTATGATATGACTCTAGTGTGGGTTAGTCTTCTATGCCTCCCCTTAGATTTTTTGGATAAAGAAAATTTTCAGGGTTTGGCTACCTTTCTTGGGGAGTTGCTCTGTTTATACCCTATTAGTTCTTCGAGGATATTCGTGGTGTATGCCCACATATGTATTAATATAAAATAATCTATTGATTATTTATGGAGGTTTGTATTAAATCCAAGTTGGGGATCTCAGCTCAAGATTGATAATTTCATTACATTCTTTTATCTTGTTTCCTTTGAATAAAATGGGATATTGGGCTAAATATTTTCAAGAAAAGAAATCTAAAACCTCTAAAAACACTAAAAAAAGAAAATTAGGGATGGTTAAAATGGTAAATGAGCCTATGGTGGAGGAATTTTCTTGTGTTCATCTAGTTGATATTGATTAGGTTACCCTAGATAACCCTAAGATTAATCTTATGATGAACTTCCCTAAGTTTTCAAAAGATATGTGGCCTCAATTTGATGATCAATTAAATTATTGTGTGGCTTCACTTATTATAGTTTCTAATCACTCTATTGAGAATGTTTAAATTGATGAGGAGATTTTGGTTCACCCAAATCTTATTGTGCCATATGTGGACAATAAATATTTATTCAATGAAGAGATCATTTTTTTAGAAACAAGTATCTAGTAAGCTTCTTATGGATGATGTTGCTTTCATTTTGATCAAAACTAAACTTTGATGTAAATTGATTTCTCAATTGCTAGAGGTTAAGAGTGGGAACGAAAAAAAGGTGGACTATGGTGTAGATGCAAACCATGTTAGTAGACATACCTCTACTCAATACCATGATAAATAAATTAATTTTGATGTGCTAGAGAGGTTTGAGAGAGAACTCTTTAAAACATCCAGGCCTTCTCTAAATCACCCCATTTTCAAATGAAAATTCTATTATTGAATATAAGTGGACTTAATCAGCCCCACAAGTATGATCTTTAATATAATATGATAGGGAATCATAGACCAGATATTTTTCTAGTTCAAGAAACCAAAATTTTGAATTGAAAAAATTATAAGTTCTATATTGTCCTTTAAAAAATATTTGGGTACTCACTCATAATACTCTAAGCCTCATTAAGGACTTCTAAGACCACACTTCATAGGAAATTAATACAACCATAATATATTGTCATTAGATTTATTAAGGGTATTAATTACCTAATTGTGTGTGTGTGTGTAATGATAGTAATATAATTAATTTTATAAGAAACATGAAGGAATTTATGTATCTTTATAGAAGGGAATATGTTAAATTTTCTTAAACCTATGATGGTATTTTACATTTGCCTTTATAGAAGGGAATATATTAAATTTTCTTAAACCCATGATGGTATTTTACATTTACATGACTTGAAATTATTTTTAGAAGGGGGGATAATTTTTCATTAGGGGAAAATAGGTTTTGAAGGGGCCTAAAACCCTATACAAGAACATTTTGAGGGGGGTCTTAAATCTGAGTTGAAAAAGACATACAAAGAATAGGTTACAAAAACCAAAAGAAAGACCCTTAACAACTAAAAGGTTTTACAAGGAACCCTAAACGTAAAGCAAGAAATAAACCATGGGTTTTACTAGGAACCCATAATCATATAATAGGTTTTGAAAATCTCTGCAAACCTTTACAATTAGCCTAAAAATTTTTCACATTGAAGATACATATGATAAAAGCATGGGTTCTAACAGGGAACCCAAAACCATCGTGTGGTTTCTAAGGACTATCCAAAACTTTAGCATGGGGTTTTGACAGGGTACCCCAACATTTTCAACCAACCTTAGACATATCCACATTGAAGAACCAGTGAAACAATTATGGGTTTTAACATGGAACCCAAAACTATCATGGGGTTTTGGTAGGCTACCCAAAACATTGCGAACTACCTCAAGAGTTTTCTCAATGAAAAATGAGTTTTGATAATAGTGGGTTCTTGCATGGAACCCAAAACCAATATGGGGTTTAGAAATTCCCCCCAAACCTGCAAATTGTTTTTTGACTTGGCTCCCACAACCATAAATGAAGAACATTAACAATGGATTTTGGATGCCCCCTTATCCAAAAAATTGGGTTTTGAACTGGGACCCAAAACTAGAAGAAATTTTTCATCCATGGCTCGCCAACTAGACATGCCCCACACTCTATTAGAAATCATTTCCACCTCAATAGGAAAGGTGCCCACAAAAATAAGGACAAAGGAAGTAGAGACATGAAGAGAAAGAAACCAATCTCTATCCCAACCCACATCCAACAACAAAGGAAGATTAAATCCCTCAAAGACATCCATCTAACCTCTCCCACACAGTAGACATCCACCTCAAAAGAAGATTCCCCCACCTCATTAGGGAAAGTAGAAGAAGGAAAGAGAAGAAAAGAGAGCCTAGCCCCACCCAAAATCACAAGAAACATCTACACCTCAATAAGAGAACATTCTACCTCTATAGGAGTCAAATGTGGAAAGGAAGAGAGACAAAAAAAACCAAATCCTGAAGAAAAAACACCAATTAAGAACACCAAAAAAGGAAGAAAAATCTCCAAAAACAAACTATTAAGCATAAGAGAGAAACTTAGGAAAACCCCCCCACAAAAGGGCTCTGTAGAAAGGCCTTACCCACAAGAACCCATCACTCCAAGCCACTACCAAAGGGTTCCTAGAAGGCCAAATAGAGGTACTCCACAACATCAATGACATGAATCCCAGGGAACACAAATTACACCAATGAAAAAGCCTCCAGATGAGCATGATACTCACCCCACACTAAAAAATATCCATCCCCAAGACCCATCAAAGACAAAACAATAATCGTTGAAGGATAAAAAAACCCCAACTGACAGAATCCTTTGATCACTAGCTGATCTATCCAAACAAGTGCCTCCATAAAAATCCAGCCTCCATACAAGAAAATCATGAAGATAACCCTCAGAAATAACCTACATCCATAGCCTCCCATCCATCTCGAGTGCACAAAATGAAAATAGACAATAAATCCCAACACCACGTATGGACCAAAGAAGAGAACGAAAAACCACCTCAATAATAGGGGAAACATAAGGGGATAACCCAATACATGCACTTCTACCCTAGTTACCCCAACAACCAAGCCACCTTCAAGGAGAAAAAATAGGCATTCCTCCATCACCATCTTCATCTCTATCTTCTTTTGGAACCTCTTCAATTCCTTCTCCAAACGAAAACCTCTAGCAAACCCTAACATTCAAACCAGGTCTATTGTCACTCCCACGCATTTTTCTCCAGAATGTGGTAAAATTCGTAATTGAAAAATTTAGAATAAAAAATTAGATTTTGATTAGTGACTAGCTTGGGACAAGATTCTTAATCAAGGTCATGAGAAGTTGATTATCTTTTATTTTTTATGATTATTGTGGTTTGAATATAATTTATGGTTGTGATATGTATGGAAGTACAAATATTGATAGGAAGATGAAGAAACTTCAATAAAAATTTAGATACCTCTTAGATAAAAAATAAGTTAACCATTTTGAAAGAAATATAGTATTTATGATTTGATCTACCTGTATTAATAAGGTTTATACTTTTGGGTCCCTAATGAGAGTTTATGAGTCAATTTTCATGTTAGATTTATAAAAATTAGACCCTCAATGTTTATATCCTAAAGATGAGAGCCTATTATATATTTAATTAAATCCCTAAGACATTTTTCAATATTTGAAGAGTCCTCATTAAGATGAATGAAGAATTTAGGGATAGAGGGGTTGAAGCTACCAACCCCAACTCCATACTTCATTTATGACATAAGAGTTTGGGGATGAGGTGTCATACTTTTGTTTCCATAGAATTGAAGATAAGACCATGTAGAGAGATGGATGGGAAGGTGTGATATGAATTATGAAATCAGATTACAATACCTAGTGTGATATGTGTGGTGTTGTTAACTTCATTGTAAGAACCATAAAGATAATAACATAATTGTAAGACAAATAGTGACCCATTCTATTTGAAATTTGATTTTACACACATTTGATGGATCCCAAGGGCCACTAGAACCCCTTGGAAATGAAAGGAAGAGTCCTCATAATGTTTATTACAAATAAATTATTAAAAACTACCAAAAATATCAAAAAAGTATATGTAAAAATAGGCCCACTTGGAGAAGGTATAATTTTCTAGTCCTAGATCCAAATTGTGAACTGTATTCTTCGTTGAAATGGTATTAAATAAATTTCAAAATATAACAACAAGACCACACCAAGCTAAGTTCTCTTTAGGCATTGAGGCCCCAAAGTGCCCTGAAGAGCTTCAAAATTACAGTTTATTGAAACATAGAAAATATCAAAAAATTAGAATTTAATATTTTCCCAATTCTATATTGGACTATGCTCTCATTATTCCTCCCCCTTGAGAGGCAATGAGTCCTATTAAAATAATATATGAAAAAAGATGAGGAAATTATTCTTCAATTTGGTCCATAGTTAACCACTTGCCTTGATGAGAATATTGATCAACTTGAACCACCCAATAAAGATGAATGTTCTAATTTCTCAAAGTCTTTAAAATTACTTCAGTATGTTTCTTAACAACTATCTCCTGCGCTCTGCAACTCCTGTGCTCTTTCCCGCCCAAGCCATTTTCAAATTGAGGACCCCATGCCCGCCTCCCCAGGGGGAGATGCTGCCCCCTTGGCCGACCCACTTGCTAGTCTGGATGGACCCCAGATCACGTGCACTGTGCCAGAGTCAATGGGGGACTCCCAAAAGGCGTTGTCTTCTTCTGCTGAGTCTCCTAAACCTAACTGGAAAGGGGCTCTTGTCGGTGAAGCTCAACAATCTTTGCGGGCCCTTTTGGTGGATTTTGTGTAGACTAAAGAAGGTGCAGAACTGTCCCTTCCGGACTCTGTAGTAAATCGTACAATGGAATATTTCCATATGGATTTGGTAGGTAGATTCTTTTATTTCCACCCTTCCATTGATATGGTCCGAAAGTGGGTTGCTAATCAGTGGAAGATTAAGGGTTCAACCCTGGTTTCGGCCATGCCGGGTGGGCTCTTTCTGTTTAAATTTACCACTATGGAGGACATGAACAGAGTGTTATCTGGCTTGTGGGTCTATGGAAAGCACTTCCTAGCCCTTGTGAAGTGGAAACCTAGATTCAATCTGGCAACGGACCTTGCTAGGTCAGCCCCTATTTGGGTTCGCCTCCCAGGCCTCCCACTGGAGTATTGGGATGAACAGGTTTTCTGATGGATAGGGGATTCCTTTGGTGCTTTCATAATGATGGACCAGGGAACAAGATCTAAATCTAGGCTTGTGTCTGCTCGATTCTGCGTGAATGTCAATGTGAACAAAGTTCTGCCCAACTTTGTTATATTGAAATCCAAACTCGGTAGATGGACCCAAGCTCTGGTCTATGAGAATGCTACCCTATTTTGCTGTAAATGTGAATGGAGAGGACACTCTAGTGACTCCTGCAAGGATAATATTTTGGAAAAGAAGCAGCAGAAAAAGGATAAGGGCCTTGCTGTGACCCCCCAGCCTGAGGTGTTGGAGGAGCCGGTGGTGACTATGCCACCCTTGGATGCTTGGGAAATTGTTCCTGATGAGCTGACTCCTGGAGTCCATAATACTACTGTTGGCATATTTCCTCTGGAAGATGGTGAGATTGTCTCCCCCCGGCTACTGGCTTGTGGGATTCCAGAGGAGCCCCTTGCCATTTCCCAGACAGTCCAGGAGACCCACCCTATCTTAGAGAAGGTTTCTGAACCTTCCCTAACAGTGACACCTCCCCCAGCGGGGAGCCAATCCCTTTTGGATAAAAAAGAATAGCCTGATATTGTGATAGCCCTTAAACTGGCTAACCTAGTAAGAATAACCAAAAATACCCTTAAGGGGGTTTTGAAAAGCCCCCTCAGCTCCTCTGATGGCTCGGAGGATGAGACAGGGGAATGGAAAACTTAGATAAAGAAAACCAAGAATAAAAAGGCAGATGTGGGAGCGGATACTCCAAGAGGAAGACCCTCGAAAAGAGTGAGGAGATCGAAAGGATCCACAAGGGAGGTTGCGGCAGGAAGGCAACAGACCCTAGAAACTAGCTTCAAAAGTAAGAGATGAACTGCCTCTCTTGGAACGTGAGGGGTTTGAACAGCGCCCTCAAACAAACGACTGTTAAACACTATATTTCTGATCTAAAACTGGAGATTCTTCTTCTGCAAGAAGTAAAAATGTCTGCTAGGTCCTTTACTACTCTGGTGCTACTTCTTTGGCCTAGAGCTGATTTCTATTATTCTGAAGCGGCGGGTGCATCAGGTGGTATAGCCACTCTCTGGAACCCAACTAGATTAATGGGGCAGTTGGTTAACTCCCCCCCAAACTACCTGGCGGTCACCTTTAGGAAGTCTGGTGTCGAATGGACCACATTTAATATCTATGCTCTGAACACCAGACACGCGCGTACCACTCTGTGGAACGACTTGGAACTTTAGGTGGACTCTATTGGCTCTATGAACTATTATTTGGCTATTGATTTTAACACCCCCCTTTACCTTTGACCACAACTACCTTTGACCACAACTCCCTTTTGCTCTGCTGGTCGAACTCGCCTAGAGTTAACCCGTCGCCCTTCAGATTTGAAATAATGTGGTGCTCCCACCCCTCCTTTAAGGATCAGGTGAACTTCTAGTGGAAGACTAATATTAGGGGCACTGCTATGTTTAGGATATCTTAGAAACTGGAAATTATCAGGAGGGAAGTCAAAGGATGGAGCAAACATAACTTTGGTGATTGGCGTAAGGAGAAAATCAAACTTACGGATTCTTTGGTTTCCCTCCAGGCTCAACTAGCTTCTGGGTGCTTCTCACCTAAGATACAAGAAGAGGAAGAGAAGACTAGACTTAGGTGGCAGGAAACATTGAAAAGGGAGGAAATTTACTGGAAGCAGAGATCCAGAATTCAGTGGCTTACTGAGGGAGACAGGAACACAAATTTCTTCCATAGGTCTTCTTGTATTCACAAGAAGAGAAATACCATCTCCTCCCTCCTGGATGAGGGGGGGAATGTAGTTAAAGAAAAGGAAAAAATTAACCAGGTTGCGGTTCAGTACTTTATGGACCTATATTCTGAAAGGGGTCCCGACTGCCCAGATCACATCCAAAACCTGCTTCTGGAACAAATCCAGTGTGCTATCACTCATGGGGATAACGACATGCTCACGAAGAAGGTTGCTGATGAGGAAGTTAAGAATGTAGTTTTTGATATGGGAGGTTACAAAGCCCCCGAACCAGACGGATTCCCCCCTGCTTTCTTCCAAGAGTACTGGGAGATTGTTGGAAGTGATGTTACTAGAGCTGCAAGAGACTTCTTCAGGACGGGACGACTGCTTAGACAACACAACCAAACCTACATTGTGCTTGTTCCTAAGATTGATAACCCTACTACTATGAAGGATTTCAGACCCATTAGCCTCTGTAATACTTTTTACAAAATCCTCACCAAGATCCTAATTGGCAGAATCAAGCCTCTCCTAGATAGAATTATCAGCAATACCCAGAAGGGTTTTGTTCCTGGAAGATAGATTTTGGATGCGGCCATTACCACTCATGAGATTATCCACTCGATGGACAAATGCAGAGCCCCAGGTATGGCTTTTAAGCTCGATATCTCTAAAGCGTATGATAAAGTTAATTGGTCCTTTCTACTAAAAATCCTTGGTAAATTGGGCTTTAATGAAAAGGTTATCCAAATCATAAAAGAGTGTACCCAAACTGTTAGCTTCTCCATTTTAACTAATGGTTCCCCAGGTAGACACTTTACCCCTGAGAAAGGTCTCAAACAGGGAGACCCACTCTCTCCCTACCTATTTATCATGGTAGCTGATGTGCTAAGCAGGACTATGAGTATGCTAGTTACTACGAGGAAGATACATGGATTCAAACCGGCTTCTACTCACCCTCAGGTGGTTCTAGAGAAGTTTGTGGATGACACTTTCCTTTTGGGAACTCATCTGTTATCGAGGCTAGGCAATGGAAACAAACTCTGGATTGGTATGCTTGGGCCTCGGGCCAATGTATCAACTATCAAAAAAGCCGATTATTCTTTTTTAATACTCCTATGGATGTTCAAAATAAGGTGCTGAAAATCTTGGGATGTTTGACAGCAATGCTTCCTTCAACCTATCTTGGTCTTCCCCTCACTGTCAAAGAGGTTTCCCTGGAATTCTGGAATTCCATCCTGGAAAGAACCCAAAGGAAACTGGCTGGGTGGAAAGGAAAGTTACTTAGCAATGCTGGTAAGCTACAATTGGTTGCTTCAACCCTCCAGGGGATCCCGGTTTACTTTCTATCCATTTTAAAAATTAGAAGCAATATGGCCAAAAAACTGGAAAAAATTCAGAGAACATTTTTGTGGGCAGGGACGGAGGAAAAAAGAGGATTTCACTTGTCAATTGGGACACCGTTTGTCTCTCGAAAAGGCTGGGTGGTCTCGGCATAAGGAAAGTTGGTATGATGAACAAGGCCCTTCTTACTAAGGTGGCCTGGAAGCTCATTGAAGGGAAAGCAGAGTGGTGCAGAATTATGGAAGGCAAGTATTTGCAAGGCCATCCCTTCAGAACTTGGTTCCATAACAGCGACCTCCCTAGTGGTTCAAAACTCTGGACAAATTTATGTAAGTGTAAGGCCCTCCTCACCAAAGGAGCTATGTGGAAAATTGGAAATGGGGGATCCATTAGATTCTGGAACGACCAGTGGACCATGAACCATCCTCAGCTGGGTATTGAATTCAAATCAATTATGGATATCATTAGACCGGCCCTAGGTCATAGATCTTCCGACTATATCAATGGAAATACTTGGATAGATATACCTAACCAATTAAGGGACAGACCAGATCTTCAACTCTTAGCCAAAGAGCTAATGGACATTCTGAAGGGCTTCAGAATCTCTAAGATTGAAGATTCTATCATCTAGACCCCCACCCAGTCTGGGTCCTTCACTGTTAGATCAGCCTATAACTTTCTTATTAAGGAAGAGCGCAACCAGAGCGATTGGATGAAGGTTTGGATCCCCCAACTTACGCCTAAAATAAACTTCTTCTGGTGGACCCTTATGCACGGAAAGATCCTAACCCAGGATAACCTCACTAAAAGAGGATTCTCATTGGCTAACAGATGCATCCTTTGTGAGAAGGAGGAAGAGACTATTAATCATCTCTTCATTCACTGTGACTATGCTACTAGCATTTGGAAAGGAATATATGACAGGCTGGGCATCTTGTGGGTCCTTGGATACAAGATACAACAATTTGCTAATTGGAGATCCCCCTCTAACCACCCGCTTCTCCAGATTCTCTGGCATATGCTTCCCCCGCATATTTGCTGGGCTATTTGGAAGGAAAGGAATAATCGGATCTTCAAGGAGACAGGCATATAGGCTGATGCCTGCCTCCATATCAGAACTAAGCTCCTCAGGGAAAATGTCAGAATAGCAAAATGGAAGCTCCCTCCTAGCCCTCTGGCAGACTGGGAAACTCTGATAGCGGACTGCTGGAACCTTCTGAGTGGGTTCTCCAAGTTTGATAACACTAAAAAGAGCATCAGGAATGCCACTACCTAGACTGCCCCTACTCGGGACTGGATAAAATTGAACTTTGATGGTGCTGTTAACAATCTTGGGCAAGGTGGAGGAGGAGTGATGAGAGACCACCTTGCCACTTGCCTCCTGGCATATGCTGGACTGACCATTAACTGTACTGTCACATAGACAGAAGGGTCTGCTCTACTTTGGGGGATTAAATTTGCTAAACAGATGAATGTTAATCAGCTGGAAATTGAAGGGGATTCCAAAGTTATAATTGGAGCAGTTAAGAATGGCATGAGTGCTGGGTGGCAGACTAGGCCCATCATTTTGGAGATCCATGAGCTGCTGGAGAGCTTCCAACAGATAACTATAAATCATACTTACAGAGAAGGTAATGAGGTGGCGGACTCTCTGGCGGCAATGGGACTAAGACAAACCAAGCTTAATAGCTGGTCGTTAGTCAGCGATTTACCCCTGATGACTAAGCGCCTCATCATGGGAGAAATGAAGACAAGTGCCTAATGTGCCAGGCTAGAATATTTATTTCATTTCCTCCCTCGAACACGTGTTGGCATTTTCAAGTTAACGGTATGATTATTAAAAATAAAACTCTTGGTTCCATAAAGTTCAATAAGAGCTTTTTGTTCATGCGGAGTGATCGATGTCAGGAGAAAAAGGCATTTTTGGCGATTTATGATAGTGATGGTATTATTACTATTTATGTTACTCTGAGATACACAAGATTTGTCAGTATGGGGACGGATCTCAAAAATCCCCAAAACAGGCAGGATGGGTATAAACCATTCTTGAAAAGGATTTGCAGAAAAGAGAAGTTTTTTATGGCATGCAACGATAGTAGCCTCCTCAAAAATACTCTGACAAGTGTTGTTCAGACTGAGGATATGGGGGGGAATATACTCCGTATCGAACCAGATTACATAGATAATGTCTTTTCCTCGGACCCTCTAGTTACCCACTATTGTAAGGAGTCTGGTATTTGGGGTTTCATGGAATGGATGAAGGGAGGCCACGACAAAAGAATATCCAAATAGTTTGTCACCTCTTGGAATAATAGAAAAGTCTCGGTGGGAGGAATTCATTTCCAGATCAACGAGGAGGTCATTTCCAAGGCTACTGGACTTCCGATGGTTGGAAGAAAGTACAAGAAAATGAGCCGGACTGCGGACCCTACAGGTCTTAAACAATTTTTCAAGGAAGGGGAGCTGGCAGTCAGGAAACAGGGGGGTTTCAATAGAGAGGAATTGCCTGACTTCTGGCCTAAAATCTACCTCATCATTATGAAATACTTCACTCTCGAAGGTAAGTTCACGGTCTTCTACAACTATCACCTTCCATTTCTGAATCACATTAGGAACAAAGACTTAATCTCCATTCCTTTTTATCTGTTACACTCTATTGAAAGAAATATTAGCGATAGTAAAAGCAACCTGGATAGAGTTATCCTCCACCAAGGTCTTCTTTTCTGCCTCTACCAGTTTCATAAAGCCATATGCCCATCCCCCCAACCCCCTTTGATAATTCAGATGATGTCCCAAGATACGGAGGCTGGTAAAATGGACAAGACGTCCAACTCCTCCTCTAAGTCTATCCGGATCACTCAAGGTCCTGAGACTGGTGAGAAAAAAGCCCGCAAGAAAAGTATTAAGCTTCCTCAGGAGGATTTGGTTGATTCTTATGTTTCTGACTCTGTGGGCTGTTTGGATGGTAAAGAGGTGGATAACACCCCCGAGACTAAGTGTAAGCCCAAAAAATAGAAAATAACCAAAACCCTGGTTAATCTGGAAGTGGACCTAAGCGGGACAGGCCGAAGACGGTCTAACAGAATTGCTAAAGAGGAGTGTAAACTCAAAATGTTGGAGACAGCCTCCAGAGAGCTCTCCCGTCTGAAAATGCCTCACATTCCACCAAGTCTAAAAAGATTTCTTCTGATGGCTTTAGGAGACCGACCGAGAATACCCCCTTGAACAACCCTAACAAAGCTATGAGCCTTTCCCCACCCCAAAGTCCCAAAGGCGACCCCCAGGATAATCCCCTTTCGCCTGTTATGGAGGAGAAAAGTAACCTTGTGGGCACCCTTAAGAGCAGGTTTGTGAAGGTTGAAAAGGAAATAGAAGAGATAAAAAAAGGAATGCAGGACCTGATGGACCTCTACAGGAGGACCAACAAATTTGCCTTGAAGGTGATGCACGCTTCGGCTTTAACCCTTTGCAATGTGTAGGAGAAGCTGTCTGATGGCAAGCTGGAAGCTAATGCTGATAACAGAGACCTTTTTCTGTTCCTCCAAGAAGAATGGGCGAGGTCACTGCTGTCTAAGCAGCTGGGAGGGAAAAATTAGCTCGTTGGTACATGCTGTGGTACTTTTTTGATAGTTTGGTTCCTCAGCTCCCCTGCTTTGTTTTGAGGGGTTTCATTAAGTTTAATAGCAGTTTATGGACAAGCCCTGCGTGGCTCTGGAACAATATTTTTGTGGTTGTTATGGTTCTTAGATACTTTGGTGTTTTCTTTTTATGCAGACCTGTTACCTTTGTTTTTGATAGAGGTAAAAGTTTAAGTTCTTGTGCTAACAGTAAATCATGCTACATTCTTCGACTGTGCCATTAACTTGTTGTTAATGTGCTTCCAGTCCCCTGTTCTATGGGCCAACACCCTCTTTCTGCTTTTATCTATAAAAAACATGGTCATACTAGATTGGAGAATCACTATATGGAATTAATTCTACATTTTTAATATGTTTGCTAGCTTAAAAAATGTCAAACATAGGAGGAAAATAGGGTCTCAACAATTCCACATTAGAAACTCAATGCAGTCCCAAAAATGATGGAAACAAAATTCAAAATAATTCTCAGAAAATTGTTTCACAAGAGTATACGGGCCATAAAAAAGAGGATGAAGCTTCCTATTTTGTCTGTTAAGGATCTCTTTATGAATATGTAACCATACCTTGTCACCAATCTAAAATTGATGAGGAGTTCTATGTTTATCATGCTTTTCCTTATACTTCTGATTACTTTGCTAAAAAATATCATGAACTTGATACTGTAGGTGTCTAATGTTATCAATGAATTTTTCTTCTATATCTACCACCTTGTCACCATTAACTAGAGTATCAGATTGTAGAACTGGTAGTGCTACATCCATAGGTGCCAATGGATGATACCCAAGACAAATCTCAAATTGACTATAACTTGTAGTACTATGGAGTGCACAATTGTAGCTATGTTGTGCATAGAGTAATCTTTCATCCCATGTGCATGGATGTTTTGAATGATACATACGTAAGATATGAATTATCATTTGATTCAACACTTTTGTCTTCCCATCTATTTGGTGATGGAATTTTGTGGACTTTGTCAACTTTGTGTCCATTTTAGCTCATAGTGCAGACCAAAATTTTCTGATGAACCTACTATCCCTATTATAAATCATGATTTTTGGCAAACCAAAATGAATCCAAACTTGTTCAAAAAATAACTTGGCAGTTTCTTTTGCAAAAATCATTTTTTAGATGCCACCATGATAGCTATTTTTGAAAACCTATCTACAAAAACATGTACACAATCATTCCCCTATCTAGTAGTTGGAAGCCCAAACATAAAATCCATTGAAATACACTGTCATAGCTAATCAAGAATAGGTAACAGTAAATATAGACTAAACTTACAGTTTGTTGGATTTGAAATTGCATAGGCTACACAAGCTTGTATATATGAAAGGATATCCTCCTTCATTTTTGGACAGTAGAAATAATTTGTAAGGGTAGTAGTAGTCTTAAAAATACCAAAATGTCTTGCAACATGACTTTAATGAGATTACGATATCATTTTCTTTCTTTCCTTGGTAGCTACACATATATGACCAACATGGAAAAGAAATCCATCCTGCAAGTGAAAACCAAAGACAAACCTTCCTTCTACCATATTATTATAGATGTAAACATATTTAGGGTCAGTACCTTATAGTTTTTCCCAAGTGGATGATTGATGACCACATGAATCTAACACCATTATCAAACCTATGATTAGAGGCCTACTCAGATAATCTTCCACTTTGTTAGTCCTTCCTTTTTATTATGAATTCTGAGGTGAAATTGTTGTAGATAAGCTGACCACCTTTAATTGCTATCATTCTTTACCTTCCCTTGTGCTTGTAATAACTGAAGAGTCTTATGGTCTCTATGTATAACAATTTATTTTCCCAGTATATAATGTTTCCATTGTTTGCAAGCCTAAACAATAGCATACAACTCCTTGGCCTAGGTGGGCTACCTACGTATTGTATCAAAAAAGTTTCACTATGATAGGCAACAAGATTCCCATGTTCTATATCAAATTATTGTTGCAGATATGGGAGAACCAATACAGGTGCTGAATATAATCTTTTCTTTAAATCCTCAAATGCTCATTGATTTTCTTATGTCCACCTAATTTTTTCTTTTGCTCCACCCGTTAGTGATTAATTAAGAGGCCATGATATATGTGAGAAACCAAACATAAATCTGCGATAGAAGTTGGCTAAGCCCAAGAAGCTGTGAAACTCTGTGAAAATTTTACGAGATGGCCAATCTATGATTATTTGAATCTTTTTTGGGTCAACATCAACACCCTCAATATTAGTGATATACCCTATGTATTGAATAATATGCATACAAGAAAGTCACTTCTCAATGTTGGCATAAATTTTTTGTTGTTGCAGAGTTGAAAGTACTTGTTCAACATGTTGCAAATGCTTAGACCAAGTATTCATAAAGATGAGTATGTCATCCAAATAAACAACAAGAAAATTATAAATGAAAGGTCTAAGTACATCATTCATCAACCTCATAAATGTATCTAGGGCATTTTTTAGGCCAAAAGGCATAGCCAACCATTCAAAAAAACCATCCTTAGATTTAAATGTACTCTTCCACACATCTGCTAGATCAATTTGTACTTGGTGATACCCAAATTTTAAGTCAATTTTTGTAAAGAGCTTATCCCCCCTAAGTTGGTCCAACAAATCATCAATTTGAGGGATTGGATATCTATTTTTTATATTGATTTTTTTTAATTCCTTATATTCAATACAAAGTCTCCATGTCCCATCTTTCTTTTTAGAAAGAACAATTGGACTACCATAGGGTGAAGCACTTGGACAAATGTGTCCTTTTTGAATCAACTCTTGAATTTGTCTCTTCATTTCATCATCTTCCAAAAAAAACTTCCTATATATTGGCTAATGTGGTAGTGGTGTGCCTAGGATTAAATCAATAGAGTTCTTAACTTGATAGTGTATTGGAACTCCCACTGGTTGTGTAAGCACACTATGATATTATTTCAAAATTTTATCCATCTAATATTTTTTATTTTCTATTTTGGTTACCTTAGCATGTATATTAAGGAAAATTGACTTTGTTTTTATAGGGTGAATCATGAGCCAAAAAAAAGCTCCAGTTTGAGAAATCAAGCATTTACATTATTTAGCACTAATTAAAGAAGCAATTTGTGTTGGACATACCTTTGGTATTCAATACCTCTTCCCACAAAGCTTGATTGTAACACTAAGTGGGCTAGATTTGTATACTCCATGCCTCTGATATATGTATGGACTCCACATCAAGACATTACATACATCTAGTGGTGCTCCATCACATATCATTTCATCCATGAAAGGATTGATTATATATCACAGACGACACTGTTGATTTATTTGAATATCTTGTCCCTCATTTACCCATCCCATAGAGTATGGTTGTTGGTGTCTTGTCACTTTTAAATTTAATCTTTTTACTATCTCCCTAAAGATCAAATTCTTTTCAGTCCCACTATCAACAATAAAATGTAGAGGATTTCCATCAACCCACATCTGTGAATAAAAAAGTCTCTCTTCATCTTTACGAGGGATTACTTTAGTAGTTGCAACTATGACATATGGGTTTTCTTCTATGATGAAATTATTCTCATTTTTCTTAAAAGTATCTATTGGTGATGATTTAGGTTTAGCATCCTCTCATATTTCTGTCATCTCAGTTATAATACTTTGACAATCCTTTGTATTATGGGTTGGGAACTTATGCGTCTCACACCACATGCCTTTATTTGTTTGTGTCTTTTTAGAAGCCCAACATGTGGCCTTAGGTTAAATTGAATGAGGATCCTTGGTCACCTATTTTCTTGGAGATTTATCGTCACCTAAAATCTTGGCTTATTATTTACAAAGTAGTCCCTCTTCCCTTTATGCTTGAAGTTCTCTTCAACTTTTGTAGCATATTTATAGGAAGTTGCATATGTCTCAATATTAAAAAATTCCATCTCTATTTTAATATACCTATGAAGTCCACTACGATAATTAAAATTTTGATGCTTTTATGAATCCTCAATACCATATTTTCCTGAAAGTGGATGGAATGTATTGGTGTAATCTTGCACAGATTGATCCCTCTTCTATCAAAGCAATTTCCATTCTATGTATTTAAGTTTATATACATCCTCAAGAAAGTATGCTTCTTTTATGTATTTCACATATTATCCCCATGTTGGCTTCTTATCAAGAGATATTCTCAAGCCATCTTCATCAAATAATTCTTGTTCTTTATTTGCTAATCTTGCTTCCCATTTTAATTTCACATGGGTTTCTACTTTGAGGAGAGTGAATAATATTTTTTTATGCATATATTAAATTATTTACAGAAAAGTATCTAGATCCAATTTTCATAACTAGTTATCAACAACTCTAGCATCGAGGCCCCAAAGTGCCCCGAAGACCTTCAAAATTGCAGTTTACTCGAACATAAAAAATATTAAAAAATTAGATTTTGATGTTTTCCCAATTCCATCCTAGAATATGCTCTACTCAAGGTGACAAGTATCACCTTCCCATCCAATTCTTCTAAGATAATCTCGGTTATATTGGGGTGGTGAAGGGAGACATGGGTGTTACTCACTTCTTCTTCTAGAGAACTTATGGACTGTGTAAGATGAGATAGTTAGAGAAGAAAGGATGATATTGAAAATGTATGTGGAGGTCAAGATAGTTCTCATAGAGGGATATTTCATTTCTCCCTTCATATGCTTGGTTTATTATGGTTTTCTCATTCATTCAAATTAGTTTTTTTAGAGAGAATGCTAGAAAGACCACTACAATAGGAGCAAACATGATATGGAAAAATAAGTTGTCATCCTTAATCATAATGGTGCACCATATCTTTACTTTCTCTATGGTTGGATAGAATTTTTTAGGTCTCATGATGTAATTTGGAAGGTAGTAGAGAAAGACTTATTTGTGTATTATTCCATAGTTTCAATATTCAAACCCTTATAATTGCTAAAGAAATAGTTAAGAGATGTTTCGCCATACTCCACTAGGATTTTTTATTTATAATAGAAGATAAATTTGTGTTTTCATGTTTTTTAAACCACTATTTTGTACATTTATTTTAAAGTGTAGTTTAACAGATCTTCCAATGGATTCTTTTGTATAAAGTGTTATTGTAAGATAAAAGAGGAGTTTATTTGGTGTTCCTTTTTTCTTATGTAATTTTTCATAATAAACATATCCTCATTTCAATATTTGTAGTTTATGATATATTTAATAAGCTTAGGGATATATATTCAATATGTAATATTAACTAAATATGTTGATAATTCCTATGTTTTTAATTAACTTAGATAAGATTCACTTGAGGTGTTAAATTAACAAGGGCTGCATAGGTGTAGCTCAAGTCCTTGCGTAGTGTGTCAAGCCTATTGTGATTATGAGTTAGAAAATGGGCATCCACTAAAGTCTCTCTCCTTTTGTAGTTTCCAAATGCTCATTTCATTTGGGTATTTATTAAATCCATTTCATAGTGATCAACAAGCCTATATACACAAAGAAAATTTAAAATAGGATGTTATTTGTTGGTAATATTTTTAGTAGTATTTATGATTCTAAGAGGTTTTGAATTAACCAATATTATATGTTTGTAAGAATAGATAAGAAAATATCATTCAATGTCTATATATAGATATATTTCCTAGGATTAATTTATTATGTATTGCATTACAAATAATTGCAAATGTATTAGGAATTTTAGAGAAAATTTGATTGCTAGATGTAAACCCAAATTCCACAACCTTTACCTCCAATTTGGAAAGGGAATGGAGTTCCATTAAAACATAAACAATGTAGATGTTTTTTCAGATGCCATACTCACAAAAACACAAGTAGAGAACATACAAAGTAGGCAAATTGTTTTTTAGATACACCCAAGTAGAGAACATACAAGCAAGTGAATTGTTTGATAGAATGCCTAAAAAAGATTTGGTCGCACGGCCTATAAGATTACATAATATGTAGGAAATAGATTTGTTCAAAAAATTTTACGAAATTTTAAGAAAATCCAGACTTGGAAATCTTGGAAACATCCCCTAAGACTCTGTCAAGATGAAAGATTTGGAGTAGGGTATTGGCATCCGTTAAATCATCCTGAATATTTGTTTCAATGTAGTGATTATGAAGTGAAATGTTTTTCTAGAAATCATGTTCATTTTCCATGAATTATTTTGTACAAAATGCAAAGTATTTTGCTTAGGCTAGTTAATTGCACTCTGTTGGGGATATGAAGCTCAACTATCTTCACATTCCCTCCAAGATACTTTGTCTCTTTGGTTTCTTCTCCTGGCTTCTCAAAAGTCTCTTTGGATCTCTTTATTATTGTATTTGTTGTAACTTGTTTCTAGCTTTTGGATTAATTAATATATTCTCCTGCTCAGTGTGGACGTAGGCAATATTGGCCGAACCATGATAAATCTTGCGTACTATGTTTTTGTTCTTGTTTTTTGCATTTTGTTTTTGCTCTTAAAATTTTATAATTGGTATCAGAGCAAGGTGTTGTTGTTCATAATTTGGGGTTGAAATTCCGTGATCATGGAGGAGGTCAAAGTGCAAAATTTTACAGGGAATAATTTTGGCCTAAACGAAGGCGCTAATGGAGTCCCTATTAATTAATCCAGATCTGGTGCTTTCTTTAGAGGGGAAATGGAAGAAAATAGACATGATGTCTGACAAGGACTAGGAAATGGTATATAGGAAGGAAAGAGATACAATTCTTCTTTCACTGTCTGAAAATGTGCTATTTAATGTTATAGAAGAAAAAACAATAAAGGAAGTTCGGGAAAAGCTAAAAACTACTTATGTAATGGCATCTACTGCAAACAAGGTTTTCATCATGAAGAAAATCCATAGTGTCAAAATGAAGGATGGTGGTAACATGGAAAATAATCTCAATGAGCTTAATACTCTTCACAGTCAACAAAAATTTAGTAGGCATGCCACCAAGTGATGAAAATAAAGTTACTTATTGTTATTCTCTCTCCCAACTAGCTGGGATGGAGTTGTAATAGCCATATGTTAGTAATAATAGAGAGGGGGGGTGGTGAATCAGTGGTCTCAAAAACTTATCCTTAAAATTAACCACCGATCAATAAACCTCATATTATTATGTCCCTCCAAGATGCATGCCATGAAATACTTATAATGATTAACTGTCTGTCAGTTTTCCTTGTCTGTCCTTATTCTCCTTGATTACCAATAAGAAGTACAACTATTTACCGTAACTTAGGAAATAAGCAGAGTATACCGATCAACCCAGTGTTAACTATGTCAGATACAAAACAATAAAGAAATGAATCATACACACATAACGCATGAATTTTTAACATGTAAACCTTGTTAAGGGAGAAACCATTGGGACCGGTACCCCAAATTTTCACTCTCCTCAAGTGAGCCCTGTTAAGAGCCAACCTTCTTAAAGGTTACAAACACACTGTTAGGTGTGACCTTGTTAGAGGATTTTACACATATAGGTTGTCACTTAGTATTAGACATCTAATTCTACCATCCTTGAGTCAGTCTCTCTCTTAGAGTGTCAATAGACATCGGGCATATCCAATGCTACTTTCATGAATCAACCTTTTTGGCACTCCTTGGGATGTACCTCAATATACAGAAAACTGTTAAGTCCTCTCTTAAGAGACTTGATACTTCAATGGTTAAACTGAAACAATATGACCTGTTTCTAATGCAACTTGAATTGTATATTTTTAGATCTATTTAGGTACATTACCTCTCTGATCCATGTATCAAATCAATTCTTTTTTGATCCACACTTTCTATGATGTTGTGCTCACTGTTCATCAGTATCTACAGAATTCCTTAGCTCTCCTTCAGCTTGATTGATCTGTACTGCATGAATTTTTTCTTCATTAGTTTCTCTTCAACATACTCTTTTTATTCACTCCCCTTAATCCCTTTTCTTGAATGTAAAATATCTCTTGAAAATGAATTAAGCATGTCTCTTATATAGACATAATATTCATTGCTTCTTGATTCTTGATTCTTGGCGTGAAAAACAATCTAGTCAATTAGATTTAAAGCATAACTCCTTATTTGTCTCATAGTTATATTAATGCCAACTATACAAATCATCTTTAAATCAATCACTTAACTCTGGTAGATTAAATCAAAGAAAAAAACCAGTTAATTCTATCTTTAGCTCTTGCGTGCTAGATATTTTGTCATTTTATGAACTCTCTGTTCCATCGGTCAGCTCTTCAGTTTGTTGTTAGTGACAACTGACAGTTCCATTGCCGTGACTCCAGTTAGCTTTGGGATATCCATCTGTCGGGCATCATTGGATCTTTACTCATTGGGCATCTTGTGGTTTTGCTTCATTGGGCAACACTGTCTTCTGCTCATCAGGTATCACTGTGACTTTTTGTGTTTTCCTTTTCTGATGGTGTACATTCCATCAGTGTTGTTTGTCACTTAGTGAATACTTGTATTTTATGTATTAATAAAAGCATAACCTTTGTTCTATTGATTCTCTAAAGTCTTTGGCATTATTTACATCATCATACAGATGATATCAAGTTGGCCTCAATAACAATACAAACCATTAACTGATTTAATGCCTTGCATTATCTTCAACTTAATATTATCAAACTTTCAATCAGTTACATATCATCAATCTCTCCCTTTGGAATTGATGGAAATATACTATATTATCATACTATACTATTTCTAATAAAATATGAAATACAATCGTTGAGATTCATCAAACTACCAATCTCTCCCTTTTGTCAACTTTTAAATATCTAAACTCCGGTAAGCTTTGTTTTAGCTTAGATTTGATTCTTGCAGCTCTTTATCTTCTGATGTGTTGAGTCCTCTTCTTGTGTCAATTTCTCTCTTTTGACTATTTTCTCTCTTGTGATGTCTTTTTATTTTGTCACCATCTCTCCCTTTGTATAATCATCTTTCATAAAATTTGCTCTCCCTTAGAATATTATATCTCCTTGTTGGAGTAATCTGATGATGGATAATCTATCTCTCTTTTTCTTGAAGGATGTAATAATATCAATAATCTCTATCCCTTTGACAGCAATTCCATGCAAATATATGACATTCATGTCAAGCAATCATTTTTATTTTTCCCATAATATATTCCTTGGATTTCCCTTATCCATTAGTAATATAACAATATGCTGTGGTGTTGGTTCTGATATATAGATGTATTTTTTGAAGTTCGTCTCTTTTCTTGCATCAACATGAATGATATTCTGATAATATGTTGGCTGATGCAGCCTTCAATCATTTTACTGACTAGTAGACAAGGGTTTGACCCCTAGTCTCTTTCTTAAGTATTCAAATGTATCCTTGGGTAGTGGCTTGGTGAAGATATTACCCAATTGTTCTTTTGATTGCACATACTCAAGTATCACCTCCTTTTCTTGAACTTGTTCTCTCAAATAATGATACTTGATGGCAATGTGTTTAGTCTTAGCATGCATGAATAGATTCTTGGAAATGTTTATTGCACTGGTGTTATCACAATAGATAATCACTGGTTCCGAGATCTTCATATACAAGTTTGTCACCCATAAATAATGCTCCTCCAGTTGTGCTCTTCTGGTCATCAAGATTTCTAGCCCAATCAGCATTGATAAACACCTTGAGTTCAAATTTGCCTTCTCTTCTATACCATAACCCAAATTCCTCAGTATTCTTTAGATATTTTAGAATTCTTTTCACAGAAGTCATATGTGATTATCTGGGATTAGAAAAAAATGTAGCAACAATTCCTATTGCATGTGCAATATCTGGTCTAGTGTGTACAACATACATGAGTTTTCCAATCATTGATCTGTACAAAGTCTAATTTACCTATGTTGTCTTGTCCTTCTTTTTTAACTTACATCCAGTAGCCATTGGTGTTCCAACTAGTTTGGATTCTTCCATCTTGAATATTTTTAGGACCTCTTTGATGTACTTTGACTATGTAATGAAAATACCTTCTCCTTGTTGCATGATCTGGAGACCAAGAAAGAACTTGATTTCTCAAAACATAGACATCTTAAACTATTTTCTCATCTTGTTTACAAATGATTTGCATAGCATATCATTTCCTCCAAATATGATGTCATCAACAAATATTTTAGCAATTAAAGTGTTAGCATCAATATCTTCCTTTAAATAAAGATTATTGTTTTCACTAGTCCTTACAAATCAAATAATTATTAGATAGGAATGAAGTCATTCATACCAGGGTCTTGGAGCTTGTTTCAATTGATACAAGGCTTTGTGAAGTCTACATACCATGTTCCTTTTGTTTGGATCAACAAACCCTTCTGGTTGTTCAATGTATACCTTTCCTTCAAGTATTCCATTTAGAAATGTTGATTTGACATCCATTTGATATACTTTGAATCCTTTGAATGTAGCATAAGCAGGTAATATTCATAATCCTTCTAGCCTAGCAACGGGTGCAAAGGTCTCTCCATAGTCTATACCTTCCTCTTGTGCATACCCCTTCCATACTAGTCTTTCTTTATTACTTGTGACTTCTCCATTCTCATGCAGCTTATTCATGAATATCCATTTTGTACCGATGACATTCTTGTCATCTGGTCTTGGAACAAGTGACCATGTTTTTTTTTCTCAATCTTCTCAATCTCATCATTCATAGAACTTATCCATTCTTCATCATCTAGTGTAGCATTGATAGATTTTGGCTCAAACTCAGAAATTAGATAACTTGAGTTTAGAGACTAACTTCTTTTTCTTGTACCATCTTTCTTATCTCCTATGATCTGGATCTCTAGAGGATTCCTTCTTACATATATTGCAAGTACATTTATAGTTCTTTGTGTATTAGCTTGACCATTATTTTGATCTTCATTCTATTTTTCATCAGCTTGCACATTATCTTGATCATTATGCTGACCATTGGTATTTGCAGCCTGATGCTCGAGAGAAATGATTTGTAGCTCAAGATCTCTACATTGTTTGTAGGGTAGAGTTTTAGGTTCTTCATTGTAAGTGAACTTATTCTAGGCCTCTGGTTCTTTAGTGCTTTCTTGTTCATTCTTCTATGCAAATTCATCTATTTTACATTTTCACTTTCAATAATTTTGTTAGAGGCTTTGTTTAGACATTTTTAAGCCTTTCTCTTGGTAGAATACCCTAGAAAAATTCCTTCATCACTCTTGGAGTCAAGTTTTCCATTTCTATCATCTTTTAAGATATAACATTAACTGCCAAATTTTTTGAAATAATTTACATATGGTGTGTATCTATACCACAACTCATAAGGTTTCTTCTTGGTGTCTTTCTTTAATTGAAATTTGTTTAGTGTGTAAACAGAAGTACTAACAGCTTCCCTTGAGAATATTTTGGTGATTCCTTTTTCTATCATTAGTGTTCTAGCACAATTAACTATTGATCTATTCCTTCTCTCATCAATCCCATTTTGCTATGGTGTTCTTGGTGTAGAAACCTATCTTTTTATACCATACTCATTATATAAATTAGTGAATTCATCTTATATAAATACTCCCCCTCTATCTGATCTCAAACATTTTAGATTCTTGCCACTTTGTTTCTCTATCATAGCCTTATAGCATTTAAACATCTTAAATGCTTCTGATTTATCTTTTAGATACATAAATGTCATCATTCTAGAGTAATCATCAACATAGAGAATAAAATAACTATCTCCATAATAACTCTTTGTCCTCATAGGTCCACATAAATCAGTATGGACTAATTCTAAAATTGCATCAGATGTATGGGTTTTTCTTTTGAAACTGGACTTTGTCATTTTACCTTTTTGACAGTTTTTACACATGATGTTGTCGGGCTTGGTCATCGTTGCTAAACCTCTGACATTTCTCTTTTTGCTAATCTTTATCTTGTTGTCAAAGTTCACATGACACAGTCTTTTGTGCCATAACCATATGTCTTTGTTTGTAGCTATTAAATAATTGGAGTCAGTATCATTGAGGTAGATTAAGTTACCTTGAGTCTGTTCACTGGTACCAATCAAATTTCTAGATTTTTTGAAGATCTTTGCATTCTTATTTTCAAATGCAACTTTGTGACTTGAATTATTCAACTGAGAAACACTTAATAGATTATTGTTTTACCCATTTACCTAATAAGCATTCTCACACTTTATCTGGTTATTCAACATTATTGTTCCTCTACCTTCAACTAGACAAGGTGTATCAATTCCCATTCTTACTGATCCACCCTTGTAGTATTCAAAAGTCTCAAAATTTTTCTTATCACCGGTCATATGATGAGTGCAGCCACTATCTATGATCCAAACATCATTTTTTCTAATTTTAGATATGAGAGTTGTTTCTACATACCTTTCTTTCATCATCATCTGAATCATCTTTTACAGCCACAAAGACCATCTTGATTTATTCATCATATTCGATATCAGTATCATCATCCTTGCATTGTTTTAGGTAGTTGACCTTCTTTCCTTTGTCCTTATAGTCTCGGGTATCTCTTCTTTCTGATTGTCGATAGCTTCTATAATCACCTCTGTCAGACTTCTTCTCAAAAGATCTGCCATTACTTCTGTTAGGAAATCTTGCAGCAAAGTGTCCAATTCCTTTGCAATTAAAACAAACAAGTGAGAATTTACCTTTGTATTTACCTTTGCCTCTCTGCATTCTTCTAGACATAAGTGCTTCAATTTCATCAAGATCATCTTCTTCATTTTCACTATCACTATATTTTCTCATAGTGTTTTTGTGACTTGATTTACTTATTCTCATAGAAGTTTTGAATGCAGACTCTATGTTTGGTAAGTCACTATTATCAAAGTTATTCATCTAAAATGAAATCAGTCCTCCAATTAAATTGTCTAGAGTAACATTTCTATTTTCTACTTCTCTCATTTCTTGAATGCCAGACACTCTAATAACATAAGTAGGCAGTAAGGTTCTTAGAATTTTACTTACCACTGTATCTTCTTCTAGTACACCTCCAACTCCTTTGATAGAATTGAATACCTCTTTTATTCTTGTGTTGTATTAAGTTATTTCTTCTCCTTATTTAATTTTGAGATCATCAAAATTTTCTCTAAGGCTTTTTTCTTTGGCTCTCAAAACATTTTTGTCACCACCATGTACAAGCTTCAATTTGTCCCACATCTGCTTTGCAATTTTGCATTCTTTGACATCTTCAAATTCAGAATTGGAGAGTGAGGAAGAGAGCTCTATCATCATGCCATTATGTTCATGATTTTCTCTCACTTTTTAAAATGTTGGTGCTCCTATGGGCAACACATATTCAGTTTCTAGGAATTGAGTAACATCATTACCAATACCTGATAAGTGGAGCCTTATCCTGTTCTGCCATGAAGAAAAATTATCTTTGTTCAACTTGGGCACATCTTGTTTGTTCATCTTGTGATCTTTGGCTTAGGTATTGAAACCTTCCTCTTAAGCACATAATCTCTGATGCCAATTGTTAGTAATAACTGAGAGAGGGGAGTGAATCATTGGCCTCAAAAACTTATCCTTAAACTTAACAATCAACCAATAAACATTAGATTAATATGTCCCTACAAGATGTATGCTATGAAATACTTATAATGATTAATTGTCTATCTATTTTCCTTGTCTGTCCTTATTCTCCTTGATTACAGATAAGCAGTATAACTATTTATTGAAACTCAATAAATAAGAAAAGTATACCGATCAACCAAGTGTTAACTATGTTAGATACAAAACAATAAAGAAATTAATAATACACACATAACACATGAATTTTTATTGTGGAAACCCTATTAAGGGAAAAACCATTGGGACTGATATCCCAGATTTTCATTCTTCTGCAGTGAGCGCTGTTAAGAGCCAACCCAGTTAAAGGTTACAAACACATTGTTAGGTGTGACCTTGTTAGAGGATTTTACATATATAGGTTGTCACTTAGTATCAGGTGTCTAATGTTGTCATCCTTGAGTTAGCCTCTCTCTTAGAGTATCAATAGGCATCGGGCATATCCAATGCTACTTTCATGAATCAACCTTTTTGGTAGTCCTTGGGATGTACCTTAATATATAGAAGACTGTTAAGTCCTGCTCTATTAAGAGACTTGAAGCTTCAATGGTTAAACTGAAACAATATGACATGTTTCTAATGCAACTTGAATTGCATATTTTCAGATCTATTTAAGTACATTACCTCTTTGATCAATGTATCAATTCAATTCTTTTGTGCTCCACACTTTCTTCTCTGTGATGTCATTCTCACTGTTCATCGGTGTCTGCAGAATTCCTTAGCTCTCTTTTAGCTTGATTGATCAGTACTACATGAAGTTGTTCTTCATTAGTTTCTCTTCAGCATCCTCTTTTTATTCACTCCCCTTAATGCCTTTTAATGAATGTAAAATCTCTCTTGAAAATGAATTAAGCCTGTCTCTTATGTAGATATAATATTCATTGCTTCTTGATTCTTGATTCTTGGCATGAAAATCAATCCATCTAATTAGATTTAAAGCATAACTCCTAATTTTTCTCATAGTTATCTTCATGCCAACTATACAAATCATCTTTAAATCAATCACTTAACTCTGGTTGAATAAATCAAAGAAAACAACCAGTTAAGTCTATCTTTATCTCTTTCCAGCTAGATATTTTGTCATTTTCTGAACTCTCTGTCCATCGGTCAAATCTTAAGTTTGTTGTCGGTGACAACTGACAGTTCTGTCAGCATGACTCTAGTTAGCTTTAGGATCTCTATCTGACATGCATCATTGGATATTTACTTGTCAGGAAACTTTATTTTCATCTTGTCGGGCATCCTGTAGTTTTGCTTCATTGGGCAACCTTGTCTTCTACTTGTCTGGTATCACTGTGACTTTTCTTCTTTGCCTTTTTCGATGGTGTGCACTCCATCAATGTGTTCTGTCACTAAGTTAATACTTGACTTTTATGCATTACTAAAAGCATAACCTATGTTCCATTGATTCTCTTAAGTCTTTAACATTATGTACATGACCGTACAGATGATATCAAGTTGACATCAATGAAAATACAAACCATTAACTTATTTAATGCCTTTCATTATCTTCAACTTAATATTATCAAAACTTCAATTAGATACATGTCATCAACATAAGAAGATCACTTCCCAGCAAGAAAAAGTTAGTTTTTGATGAAGTTGCAGCTACTCTTCTCAGTGAAGACATGAGAAGAAAGAATGATGTTCCTTCATCTGGTGAAGCCTTAACGACTGTGAACATTGATTATAGAGGAAGAAGCCATCAAAGACATATAAACTCCAATAATAGAGGGAAATCTAAGTCTTCTAAAGGATTAGATTCTAAAGAAAGTAAAGGGGATTGTTTCTTTTATAGCAAACTAGGCCACTCAAAGAAAAAATTTCATGCTTACAAAAGGCAAAAGAGAAGGTGTGTGCCAGCCAAGAAAATATTTCTTATGAGAATGATGATTTTGGGATTTTAGTTCTCTCTACAAGTGATACTATTTATAAACCATGGGTAATTGATTTCAGTTCATCCTTTCATTCTTCCTCACGCATGGAGTTGTTCACAAATTATCAAGAAGGTAAATTTAGGAGAGTTTTCTTGGGTGACAATAATGCTTGTGACATTATTGGAAAGGGTGATATTTTATTGTTATTACATGGAGGAGGACAATGGCTATTAAAGGATGTTTGACATGTTCCAAAATTGAAAAGAAATTTGGTTTCTGTTTCTCAACTTCATACTCAAGGCTGCCATACATTATTCAATCTGGATACATGGAAGATAAAAAAGGGGTCTTTGACAGTAGCAAAAGGAGATAACGTTTGGAGTCTCCATATCCTAAAAAGTAACGGTGAAGTGGCAAATTCTATGACAATGGTGGACAAAAACACAAAGATTTGGCATCAAAGGCTTGGGCACATGAGTCAAAAAGGACTCAATGTAATACCTAAAAGAGATCAACTATCGTGGCTAAAATCTATTGATATAGAATTCTGTGAACACTATCTCTATGGAAAACAAAAGCGATTCATCTTCTTGAAGACCAATAGTGAGAAGAAGGGAAAACCCTTAGTGCTTGTTCACATGGATGTGTTTGGACCGACTGAGGTAACCTCCTTTGGTGGGGCTAATTATTTTCTTACTTTTCTAGATGATTATACAAGAAAAGTTTCGATTTACATGCTCTCTAGGAAATGAGAAGTTTTCTAAAAAATTAAAGTATTAAAGCTCCTGTTGAAAATCAAAGTGGATAGAAGATTAAGTGACTAAAAAGTGATAATGGAGGAGAATTATGCTGCTCAAAATTTGATTCTTTTTTTGTAGATAATGGTATCTATTGAATTAAGGTTTATCCATTTACTCAACAAGAAAATGGATCCTCGGAAAGGTTGAATAGAACAATTCTTGGGAGAGCTCTGTGTATTCTCTCTAATGTCAGATTAAGTAAGGAATTTTGGGCTGAGGTGTGTAATATAGCTGTGTATCTCATTAATCAAAATCCTTCATCACTACTGGACTTTGGCATTTCGGAGGAGGAATGGATAGGAAAAAGAATTAAATTTTCTCACATCCGGGTGTTTGGGTGTGAAGTTTTTGTTCATGTGTCAAAAAAAAAGATTAGTATGACTATCTCAAAGGGGTATCTTCATGGAATATGGTGAAGATTAGTATGAGTTTCGTATTTGGGATCTAGTGGAGCAGAAAACCATCCGAAGCAGAGATGTTGTCTTCAATGAGAAGACATTTCTAGGTATGCAGCCACAACCACTATCAGAGGAATAATATGTGCCCAAAATTGTTTTTTTTTTTTTAAATGTCTCAAAGGGACAAAATGGTGGTCTTCAATAGTTTATTTCAACTACAAATTTTTATTCACCAATCTCTGTGACATCTTATTTGAGTGACAGTAATTTTTCTCTCAGGCACGACAGAGATATCGGTAATGGAACTGGTTAGAGGGAGTACATATTCTCTAGATTAAATAGAGGAAATTCACAGTCACCATCTGGCCTAGAGAGAGGAGATGTGGAGACACCTTATGATTTAGACCACTCATGCTCTACACGTTGGGAGGATGGTTGATAGGAATAAAAAATTTCAAACTCAAGCAATGTTGAGTCCTCAACTTCTCAACTACGTGGAAACCAAAAAATAGTCGAGGTGCATCCACACAAGACTCCCAACAAAAAATGCATTCCAGTTACTCTATGCAGCCATCAAAAAAATCTCCATGGCTATTCGAAAGATTGATACAATGTAGACAATTGTTATTTTGTCATTCATGTCAAACCTTAACTAGTGAGACTATTGATGTATGTTTGAGTACCTTATCCATTGATTGATGAAGATTTGAAAAGAATGGGATAAAAAGAAGACCAAGGAAATGGTTGAGTTATGAATATACACCAAGGTACTTGATCATTTGGCACTTTGGTAAAGTGATACGTTGTTTATCTATCACTGACAGTTCATTGGAAGGTCAATGCCGAGGAAAGAAAAATTGATGCCGAGCAAAGCAAAAGATGATGCCGAGCAAAGCAAAGATGATTTTGAGTGCCAGTGAAATGCTGAGAGAAACAAAGAAAGCTGAGCATCAGTATTTTGTTTATTGATGAGATCTGAGATCTATGGTCGACATAGTTGACTCTATTGGGATATACATTATTAATTAAGATTGGTCCACATTCATTTAATGCATGGGAAAACTGTTATTAGCACATGGATTCAATATTTCATTAATGACTATATTGGAGAAGTAAGTTAAATGTAATGATGGAAAGATCCGTTGGATCTGACCTAACCTAAGATATATGATCTTGATTAAGCGGAAAAATATTTATCTGACCTAGATGAAGAGGTATAATATAACCTACTATGGTTATTGTTATTGTATCCAAGTGTAAGGAGAAGTTGAATGAAACGTGTTGCATGGTTAATTGACTGATTAGAAAGACCTAAGAAGAGAAGGTTGAGTAGAGAAGTAGAGAGATGCTTGATGGATTTCCAAGAAGATCTGAATTTTAAGATGTAAATGGAGGCCACTTAGTGAATTAGCATCAGAGATGAAACTAGATCTGGATTTTTAAAGTAAGTTGTATGTATCAAATCACACCTGCTGATTAATTTCTAACCATTGCATCAGTTCAAATCCCTTAACTAGTTTGACCTAATAGTCATTGTATAAATCCTTTGAACAAGGTGACATTCAGATTGGAATGTTCTAAGTCCTCTAACAAGACCACTCCTGACAGGGTGATTAAATCCTTTAACTAGGTCACATTTGATAGTGTGTTTTGTAACCTTTAATTAGGTTGGCTCCTCATAGGACATTACTTCAGAAGAGTAAAATTTTGGTACCATGTTACTGGTGATTTTTCCCATATTGGGTTTTCAAGTTAAATAATGATGTCAAAATGTGTGAATGTTATTGTTGTTTTTTACTGTTAAATATATGCAAGCTTATTTCATTAGTACAGTAAACCTCACACTTGTGTTGTTTATTACTGTCAAGTAGATCTGAGTTGTTGAAGTTGAATTAAATTTTTATATGGGCACATCATAACCTTGGGATAACCGATTCACCCCCATCTCAGTTATTCAAAATTCATCCTAACAATTGGTATCAGAGCTTAGTTCTCTTTAAAATTTTGAAGGTACTTGGAGATAAAGATCAAGATGTATAAAAGGGATGGACCAAATATCAACAATGAAAAATTTCCTGCATGACAAAGTTTGATGAAACTTCACTTGGCCGATATTGGTGATTCTGCTAAACAACATATTGAAATAGAATACATAGCCCCTACTGGAGTTCTGAATGCTACACAATTAAGAGAAAAACATGAACATAATCAAGCAATGCTATCTAGAACTTGCATCATCTCTGAACTATCATGAATTTGAGGACATCAAGGATTGTACAAGTGCAAAGTAGATGTGGGATTCCCTTGCAACCATTTATGGAGGTGATATGAATGTACTAAGAGCTAAATCTGAAAGCTTGAGAGGTAAGTTTGATGATTTAAAAATGCAAGAAGGAGAAAATATAGTGAAATATTATGATAGGATAAAGGAAGTCATAAATGCTGTTAGAGGAGCTAAGGGAGTCATTGATGAAGACACTATTATGAGAAAGGTACTGAGAACACTTCTTCCTATTTATGCTATTAGATTATCTACAATTCAAGAACTGAGATGTACTCCTAATAACAATTTAACTCTTGAAAGTCTGGTAGGAAGACTTACTACATTTGAGATGTCAAATTTTGACAAATATACTCCACAAGCTCTTGAATCTGCATTTAAGTCATAGATGGTCATCAAAAAATAAGGAACGAAAAGAAATGTGTGGACAGTGATAGTCAAACCTTAGATGATGATCTAGAAGAGCTTGAGGCACTTATGGCAAGGAGACTAGCTAGAGGAAAAGGAAAATTCAAAGGTAAACTTCCTATTATTTTTTTTTCTTGTAACAAAGTTGGTCATATTGCTACTAGATGTCCTGACAAGAATGAGAAATATGAAAGAAGAGATAGAAAGTACAAGGACATAAAGGATGATCGAGACTATAGAAAGTACAAATATTATACAGACAAAGGTAACAAATCTTGTGTTGGAGATTTGATTTTGAATAATTGAATGCTTGTATGTTTGTCATTAATGACAACATATAATACACAATAGTACTTTTGTATGTACTTATCCATATGATGACATGAAGAGAAGCATTAATAGATACATGTTGTTGACATTTTTAGTATGCTATGTTCATACATGCAGACTCAGATATGATATTTCAGTAAAGATATGTAATTCTGTTATTGACGGTTACAGTTCTGGAGGAATAATGGTTTAAGGCTGACATATGTAATGTGTTGATCGAGTTGCGCCTATCTTTAGGATATGTGTGTGTATATTAACGATGCATTATGAGTTATTGATATTAATCTAAACATGCCAAACATGTTTCAAGAAGATTGCAAAGTTATGGTTAAATTGATGAAGCCGACTCAGTGAAGAGACACGTCTATTTAGTTAGTACTTGTGTGGTTGTAATTATATTTGCATGGTTAGTAGAGCTGACAAGGATGTTAAGAAGAGTTTTCCTACAGGTCCCATGATCTCATACTTGGTGTATGTACTTATAGAAGGTCATTTTTAATGAGAAGAGTTGCGAAAGCCAGAGATTGAAAAGCAGAGCAAAGTGTTGATGCAGCAAAGCTATATTTATCATATGTTGATAATATAGATGTTTATGTTGCAGCATTCAAAATATAGATTCGATTGTTATATTTATTTACAAGAAGTTAAAACATCGGCGCATAAAAGGAACTGATCAGAGAAGCACTGTCACAAACAACAGTTCATCTTGTTGATACAGTGTGTATCAAATAACTAGAAGGTTGTAGCCTTCACCTCTTGGACAGTGAGTCCTTGGACAATGAGTCCTCAAACCCTAATAAGGTTACATGTAAAAGACTCCTAACAGGTTCTGACCCTTAACCAGGTCAACTATACTACTGCATTGTATTGTACAACTCCTAACAGGGTTGAAGAATCTTTTAACAGGGATTACTATAAATAGTATAGTTCTTTGTGGGTACCAATTCCCACTGGGGCTTTTACCATTTGGTTTCACCATAAACAAATTGATGTGTTGTGTAATGTGTTATCTCAATGTGTATTTTCTTTGTATCAATCTGGATTAATAAGTACAAAAGATTTAAAGTTGCAGATAACTGATTCACCCCCCCTCTCAGTTATCTCTGAAGTATTCTAACAATTGGTATCAGAGCCAAGTGCTTTAGAGAGAAAGCTTAACAACTTAAGGTAGATTAAGATGGCATACTTCAGAAAAGACAACCCTAAGTTTGATGGAGAGAACTATTTGGATTGGAAAAACAAAATGATAACACATCTACAGTGCATCGGATTTAAGATCTTTGAGATTGGTACACAAGAGGTTGAAATCCCATCTATGAAAGACCTTGCAAAGGATGATGCTACTAGAAGACAAAAGGAAACATTTACCAATAATTCAATTTCCAAAGAAGCCCTAATCAGTTCCTTATCTAATAGTGAATTTTCTGAGATCAAGAAGTTTAACAAAGCACATATCATATGGAAGTATTTAGAATACATGTTTGAAGGAGATGTTCAAGCAAAGAATGCACACAGGAAGACATGGAATAAGAAATACAACAATCTCAAGATGTTACCAGAAGAGAACATTAGAGCTTATAATCAGAGGATAAATGAAGTGGTATCTGGAATCAGAAACAATGGAGGAAAAATTTTAGATGAAGATATAATGGATAAGTTATTAACCACTTTGACATTAGACTATGAAAACAAGATCAGTATTCTAGAGGAAACTATGCAATTCTCACAAGACTTTAGGAGAGAGACTTGGATCAGCAAACTCTCTAAATTTGAAATATCAAGATTGAAGAATGAACCTAAGAATGAAATAGCCTTCAAAGCTTCAATCCATGGTAAAAATTCTTCACACATCTCTAGTCATAATGGGAATGAAGAAACTGATGAAGAGCTAGAAGAGATAATTTCCATGATTGATAAGAGAGAAAAGAAAGGAAAAGGAAAGTATGAAGGAAAACTTCCATTTAAGTGTTTTTCATGTAATAAGATAGGTCACTTTGCATCCAAGTGTCCCACAAGAGTCAAGAAGTTCAGATCTGATTACAAACCTAAGTATAGGAAGGAATGTTATCATGCTAAAGAAGGTGTAACTGATGAAGATTCAGGAGAAGATAAAATTGGATTTGTTTCTCTTAAAGACATAGAAAGGTTTCTTGAAGATATGGACATTGCAGATAAAGAAGAAGATCATGAATTAGCCTTAATTTCTAAAGCAGATGTTAGAACTGATTGGATCATTGACATTGGATGCTCACATCACATGACAGGTGATAAAGATAGATTTGTTCATCTAGACAAACACAAAGGTGGTATGGTTATATTTGGAGATAACACTCCTAAACCTATCATAGGAAGAGGTTCCATCACTCTGGATGGAAAGAATAAGACAGATGATGTTCTATATGTTGATGGATTACATCATAACTTGCTGAGTGTTGGACAACTACTTAACAAAGGCTATCATTTGGAGTTCAAAGACAACAAGTGCATCATTAGCAACAAGGATGGAGACATGATTTCATCAGGCTCTAAAATAAAAGGTAATGTTTTTTAGCTTAATTCAGACGTAAGTTGTTTTTTTGCAAAGGTGGATGATAGTTGGTTATGACAAAAGAGACTTTGTCATATCAATTTTGATAATATAGTAAAGATCAGTAATGTCAAGGTAGTTAGAGACTTACCAAACATTGCAAGACCAGTTGACACAATTTGCAGGGAATGTGTTATGGGTAAACATGTAAGGAGTTCCTTCAGAAGCAAGAAGACCTCAACTGAAAACAAGTTAGACTTAGTGCATACAGCGTTATGCGGTCCTACTCAAACAAGATCATACTATGCTGAAAGGTACTTTATTCTATTTGTTAATGATTTTTCTAGGATTATGTGGGTTGCATTATTAAAAGAGAAGTCAGAAGCCTTTGAGAAGTTCAAAATATTCAAAGCAAAGGTTGAGAATGAATCTGGACTAAAACTAAAATGTTTAAGATCAGATAGAGGAGGAGAATTCACCTCTAACCAATTGTATGACTACTGTGAAGAACATGGAATAAGAAGGCAATTGAGTGCCCCTAGAACACCTCAGAAAAATGGAATTGTAGAAAGGAGAAACAAGATTATTCTTGATACACCATGCACCATGATGATTGAAGGAAAAGTGGAACACCTATTGGAGAGATGCAGTGAACACAACAGTGTATACTATCAACAGAACACAATTGAGACCAGGAGTGGAAAAGACACCCTATGAACTTTGGTTTGGCAATATACCCACAGTAAAATATTTCAAAATATTTTGCAGCAAATGCTACATCAAGAGAGATGACAGTGTTGGCAAGTTTGATGCTAGGAGTGATTAAGGTATCTTTCTTGGTTACTGTACAAAAAGAAAAGCTTACAGATGTTTCAATTTAAGATTAAAGAAGATAATTGAAAGCACACATGTTAAGATTGACGAGAAGTTTATTATTCAAGAGAGATACTATGAATATGCACCTTAGATTGAAGAAGAATCCAGACCTAACAATAAAGATATTGTGATTGAAGAAATGTTTGATTGCATTGATGTCTCATGAAATGACCCTGATTCAAGAAATGAAGAACCACAAATTACAGAGGAAGAAATCACACCTAAGGTTCCTAAGTTTACATCTAGATACCACTCTAAAAATGATATCATTGAAGATCAGAGCAGCAGTGTTTTGACTAGATCAAAAGCAAAGAATCTAACAGTAGATGAAGAGGTATGTTTAATTTCACAAATTGAACCTTTAAGTGTTGAAGATGCTTGTAATGATTCTGATTGGAAAAATGCAATGAAATAAGAACTAGATCAGATAATCAAGAATGACACATGGGAATTGGTTCCTCGACCAAGTGATGAAAATGTGATTGGAACAAAGTGGATTTTCAGAAACAAAATGAATGAAGAAAGTACAATAATAAGAAACAAAGAAAGATTAGTATGTAAAGGATATGCACAAAAAGAATGAATAGATTACACTGATACATTTGCCCCTGTGAGCAGACTGGAAGACATAAAATTATTTTTGGCATATGCAACAATAAAAGACTTTAAATTTTATCAAATGGATGTCAAATCAACCTTCTTAAATGGTGAATTAAAAGAAGAAGTCTACATAGAACAACCTGAAGGATTTAACCTTTCAGATAGACCAAACATGGTATGTAAACTGAAGAAAGCACTCTATGGACTCAAATAGACCCCAAGAGCATGGTATGAAAGATTATATGGATATCTCACCGAGATTGGATTCAAGAAAGGAGCAGTAGATTACAATTTGTTCATAAGAGAAACACCTGATGGATTACTATTAGTTGCCATATTTGTTGATGACATTATGTTTGGAGGTAATGACAAGATTAGTAAAGCATTTGCAAAAGAAATGCAGAATGAATTTGAAATGAGTATGATTGGTCCTATAAAATACTTCTTAGGATTGAATGTAAAGCAAACAGAAAAAGGAATATTCATTAACCAGTCAAAATATGTGAAGGAAATACTAAAAACCTTCAAGATGGAGGATTGAAAGCTTGTATGCACTCCTATGATCACATGAAGTAAAATTTCAAAAGATGATGACCCCACAACAGTTGATAAAACATTGTACAAATCTATGATTGGAAAGCTTATTTATCTAACTTAATCAAGACTTGACATATCTAATGCAATTGGCATTGTTGAAAGATTTGTAGCTGAACCCAAGCATAATCACTTAATGGAAATCAAGAGGATATTTAGATATCTTAAGGGAACTATAGACTATGGTTTATGGTATCCTAAATCAGAGAATACACAACTTCATGTGTATACTGATGCAGATTGGGCAGGTTGTATTGATGATAGGAAGAGGACTTTAGGAGGAGCAGTATTTCTCAGAGAAAAGTTGGTATCTTGGACAAGCAAGAAGCAAAACTATATTTCTCAGTCATCAGTAGAGGAAGAATATGTTGCAGCAGGACTGAATTATACAATAATTTTTTGGATCAAATAGATGGTTAAAGACTTTGGTATTCAGGTTGACTATCCTATTGTTATTCAGTGTAACAACACCAGTACTATTAAAATGTCTAAGAACCCTGTAATGTACACAAAGACAAAACACATAGAGATCAAGTATCACTTTCTGAGAAAAAAAGTTACAGACAAGGAAGTGACATTGGATTATATAAACACAAAAGATCAGCTAGCAAACATTTTCAAAAAGCCTTTAGCAAAGGATAATTTTTAGTATCTAAGGGAGAAGTTGGGAGTCATTCCCTCTCCTAATTCTGATTAGAAAAAAGAAGCAAGTACATCAGTCCTGTGTTATTGATGAATGGTTGACTACTCTACTTCTGGAGTAGTACCTATGTAGAATGGTTTATGGCACCCTTTGCCATTGATGTTAATGGGGGAGTATGTACCAATAAAAACCAAGACAAACAAGGAATACATACAAGGAGCTTATACTATGGGGAAGTAAAGGAACACAGTAGGGAAGCATGAAAATGGGGGAGTATTCAGAGAATACACAGTACATGAAACTGCAGCAGTGTAGACAAATCTTTGTTGAGGATATTGAGAAGATGGTAAAAGAAAGAAGACACCATGAACAGAAGTTTTTTTTACCATATGTTGCCATCAATACCAAAGGGGGAGATTGTTGGAGATTTGATTCTGACCAGTTGAATGATTGTATGTTTGTCATTAATGACAACATATAATACACAATAGTACTTCTATATGTACTTATCCATATGATGACATGAAGACCATCATGGATAGATACATGTTGTTGACATGTTTAGTATGCTATGTTCATACACGCAGACTCAGATATGATATTTCAGTAAAGATATGTAATTCTGTTATTGACGGTTATAGTTCTGGAGGAATAATAGTTTAAGGCCGATGTATGTAATGTGTTGATCGAGTTGCGCCTATCTTCATGATATGCGTGCGTATATTCATGATTCATTATGAGTTGTTGATATTAATCTAAACATGCCAAATGTGTTTCAAGAAGATTGCAAAGTTATGGTTGAATTGATGAAGCCAACTTAGTGAAGTGACGCCTCTATTCAGTTAGTACTTGCATTATTGTAATTATACTTGCACGCTTAGTAGAGCTGACAAGGATGTTAAGAAGAGTTGTCCTATAAGTCCCATAATCTCATACTTGATTTATGTACTTATAGAAGGTCATTTGTAATGAGAAGAGTTGCAAAAGGTAGAGATTGAAAAGTAGAGCAGAGTGTTGATGCAGCAGAGCTATATTTATCATATGTTGATAATATAGATGTTTATGTTGAAGAATTTAGAATACAGATTAGATATTTATATTTCTTTACAAGAGGTTAAAACATCAGCGCATAAAAGTAACTGATCAGATAAGCAGTGTTAGAAACAACAGTTCATCTCATTGATATAGTGTGTATCAAATAACCAGAAGGTTGTAGCCTTCACCACTTGGATAGTGAGTCCTTGGATCGTGAGTCCTCCACCCCTAACAGGGTTACATGTAAAAGAATCCTAAAAGGGTCTGACCCTTAACTAGCTCAACTATACTACTACATTGTATTGTACAACTCCTAATAGGGTTGAAGAATCTTTTAACAGGGATTACTATAAATAGTATAGTTCTTTGTGGGTACTAATTCCCACCAGGGTTTTTACCATTTGGTTTCCCCATAACCAAATTGATGTGTTGTGTAATGTGTTATCTAAATGTGTATCTATTTTGTATCAATCTGGATTAATAAGTACAAAAGATTTAAAGTTGCATATAAATTATTCACCCCCCTCTCTCAGTTATCTCTGAAGTATTCTAACATCTTGTTATATAGCTGAAGAAGCTTCTGACAGTGAATCTGAAAAATTTGATGAAAATATTATAGAAGTAGTGTATGCTGCAATGAAGATGATTCTAATGATGATGAGAAAACTAGACTAATTTCTTATATGAGTAAAGGTGATCATTGGATCATTGACAGTGGTTGTTCACATCACATGACTGGTGATAAGGACAAATTTGAAATGTTAGATCAATGCAAAGGTGGATATGTTAAGTTTGGTAATGATACACCTTGTAGAGTCAAACGGAAAGGATCAATTCAATTGACTAATAAGATTAGATGTGATGATGTATACTGGGTTGATGATCTTAAGTATAACTTGTTGAGTGTTTCATAGCTAAACACTTCTAGTTACAGAGTTAAATTCCATCACAGGAAAGCAAAGATCTATGATTCCAATAGAGAATTACTTTGAGGTGGTGAGAAAAAAAAATGTAACTTGTTCTATCTAGATTTAGCTGAAGAGACATGCTTGTTTGCACAATATAATGATGTTTGGTTATGGCATAAGAGGCTATGTCATGTTAACTTGGATAAATTGGTAAGCATAAGTAAATTGAAAAAGGTTAGAGGGCTGCCTAAGTTAAAGAAACTTGAGAATGCAATGTGTAAGCAATGTCAATTGGGAAAAATGACTAAATATAGTTTTAAAAGTAAAACTCATACTTCTGAGAATATTTTGGAATTGGTTCATACTGACCATTGTGGACCTATTGGTGAGAAAATTTACTGTGGAGATAAATATTTTATTCAATTTGTAGATGAATACTCTAGGATGATGACTGTTATTTTTTTCAAAGAAAAATCTGATGCATTTCAATTATTTAAGTGGTACTTTGCAAAATTTGAAAAGGAAATAGGTAAGAGTCTGAAATGTCTGAGATCTGATAGAGGAGTTGAGTTCATTTCTAATGAGTTCAATAGGTTCTGCAATGACCGAGGGATAAAAAGATAGATGTCAACACCTCGGACACCACTCCAGAATGGTATATCTGAAAGAAGAAATTGATCTATCATGGATTGTGCCAGAACATTAACGATGGAGAAAAATGTTGCACATAAATATTGGAGAGAAGCTGTGAGTACAGCTATTTATACCTTCAACAGAGTACAAGTCAAGAAAGGTACAAATTCTACACCTTATGAGCTATGCTATTGATATGCACCTACTGTAAGTTACTTTAAAGTCTTTGGGAGAAAATGTTTTATACTGAAGGATAACAGAAATGATAAATTGGATGCTAAAGGAGAACAAGGCATATTTCTTGGATATTCTACTAAGATTATGGCATACAAATGTTTAAATTCTAACACTAACAAAATTGTGGAAAGTGCAAATGTTAGAATCGATGAATATGCAGAAAAAGATGAAGCTTAAAGCATGATTGAACCTGAAAGTTACAGATCATTCACTTATTCTGCAGAGGAGGATTCCAAGAAAACTGAAAATGAAGTTGCCAAGCAACAATCTGCACCTACCGAGACACATAATGAAATTTTCAGGCAACAGGAGGTGACTACGGAGCTATCTGATGGAGATGTTGAGTCACAGTCTCACCCTAAATTGAACTTGAATGACCAAATTGAAGCTGAGAATGAGCCTACTTTGGAAAAATATGTTTGAAGGCACCATAAACCTGATCAAATCATAGGAGAAAAGGATTCTGGAGTTATGACAAGAGACGAATTAAGAGAAGACACATGTTTGTTATGTGATTTTGAGCCTAAGACAGTAAAAGATACTTTGGACAATGAAGAATGGATTCAAGCCATGTATGAAGAGATAGACCGAAGTGAAAAGAACAAGACATGGACACTAGTACCAAGACTTGACAACAAAAATGTAATAGGTACAAAGTAGGTATTCAGAAACAAGTTGAATGAACATGGAGAGGTAACAAGGAATAAAGAAAGATTGGTATGCAAAGGTTATGCACAAGAGGAAGGAATTTACTATGGAGAGACATTCACCCCAATTGCAAGATTGGAGGGTGTAAGAACTCTACTTGCATATGCAGCCTAGAAAGGATTTAAAGTGTATCAAATGGATGTGAAGTCAACATTTCTAAATGGGATATTAGAAGAGGAAGTATATATTGAACAAGTTGATGGATTTTTTTACCCAAGTAAGAGGAACATGGTTTGTAGATAGCACAAGGAATTATATGGACTAAAGGAAGCACCCAGAGCATGGTATGAAATATTGCACAATTATCTAATGAAAATTGGATTTGCAAGAACAAATGATAACAACAATCTATATTGGAAAAAATAGCAAGGTAAAGGAATTTTATTGGCTGAAATTTTTGTTGATGACATCATATTCAGTGGACAAGATATGATATGTAAAGCATTTTCAAAGGAGATGCAAACTGAATTTGAAATGTATATTTTTGGTGAGATAAAATTCTTTGTTGGACTACAAATACATTAAATGAATAATGGTATCTATACTACACAATCAAAATATATCAAGGAGATACTAAAATTTTTTGGTATGGAAGATTCAAAACCATTAAGTACACCTATGGCTACTGGATAGAAGTTGACAAATAATGAAGATACAAAAGAGGTAAATCAAACACTATACAGATCAATGATTGGTAAGCTGCAATATGTTGTACATAGTAGACCTCATATTGCATTAGTAGTTGGAATTGTTGCAATATTTTCTGCTAATCCAAAAGAGACACATATAATGGCAGTGAAAAGAATTCTGAGATATTTGAAAGATACAGAAGACTATGGACTATATTACAAAAGGAATGACAATTTTGAACTCAGAGTATAAACTTATTATGATTGGGCTGGTAATGTTGATGATAGAAAAAGCACCATAGGAGGAGCATTTATTTTGTGGAAAAGATTAGTTTCCTAGAAAAGAAAGAAACAAAATTGCACCTCACAATCTATAGCTGAAGTCGAGTATGTGGTAGCAGTAGTTAACTGTTCAAACATTGTCTGGTTGAAGATACTACTGAAAGGTATGAAGGAGGAGATCACTGAACTGATTGTCATATATTGTGATAATACAAGTGCCATTAATATTTCTAAAAATCCTATAATGTACTCTAAGACAAAACATAAAGCTATCAAGTATCATTACTTGAGGGAGCTAGTTTATAAGAAGGAAGTGAGACTGGAATATGTGAACACTAAGGAACAGTTGGTAGACATATTTACAAAATTGTTACCCGAGGATGCTCATGAGTATCTAAGAGGTAAATTGGGGGTAATTCCCCTAGTAGAGGCTAACTAGTTTGGAATGTTACTCTTGCATCAAATGTTTTAATAAGAACACTTGACACATTGATGCACAGTAAGTCACATTTTTAGGATGTTGCCTAAAAACTATGAAGTGGAAATCAAGAACAGAAAAGTAGATCAGTCATACACAAAGATGATTGGAACAAAATGATACAAAGATTAGAACAGAAGTATCTGCATGATGTAGATGCCAACATCTTTGGCATTGTTATCAAAGAGGGAGATTATTGCTAAAACAATATATACAAGGGAAATATTACTGGAAGATGGAGCTCAACAGTAACAAAAATCATTTCAGTGTGATTATAGACATAGAGGGAGTCAAAACAAAGCTAAGGACAGTAATGAAGATTTTTTCATATCAGGAAAATAGGCACTTTTTGGATTGTATGGTAACTTTTATTGGACATTATTTTTTTATAGTTTAGTGTTTCCATCAATGCCAAAGAGGGAGATTTTTGGAAAGATTTCTACAATGTATACAATTTTTATTTTGTCATTTATGTCAAACCTTAACTTGTGAGACTATTGTTCTATATTTGAGTACCTTATCCATTGATTGATGAAGATTTAAAAAGAATGGGATAATAAGAAGGCCAAGGAAATGGTTGAGTTATGAGTATACACCAGGGTACTTGATCATTTGGCACTTTGGCAAAGTGATACATTGTTTATCTATCACTGACAGTTCACTGGAAGGTCAATGCCGAGCAAAGCAAAGTCAATGCTGAGAAAAGTGAAAGATGTTTCCCAGTAAAGCAAAGATGATGCCGAGCACCAGTGAAATGCTGAGAGAGACAGAGAAAGTCGAGCATCAGTATTTTGTTTATTGATGAGATTTGAGATCTATGGTTGACATAGTTGACTCTATTCAGATATGCATTATTAATTAAGATTGGTCCACATTCATTTGATGCATGGGAAAACCATTATTAGTGCATGGATTCAATGTTTAATTAATGAATTTATTAGAGAAGTAAATTAAATGTAATGATGGAAAGATCTATTGGATCTAACCTAACTTAAGATCTATGATCTTGATTAAGTGGCAAAATATTTATGAATGAAAATATTTATCTTGATTTTCATTTATCACTTCTCAAATTACCAAGAACAAATTCCATACTGATATCCTCCCAAGGCTTCTCTGGTACAGGTAATGGTTGATACAATCCTATATTCTACTTTTCTCCTTTTTCCATTTGACATACTCTACAACTCTGTACAAACTTCCTGACAGCTTGCTACAACTGTGGCCAATAATAATTATCACTAACCAGGGCAAGGGTTTAATGTCGACCAAAATGTCCAGCCAATCCTCCGCTATGCTTTTCCTTGATGATATTCTCCCTCGTAGAACTTCGTGGTATGCACAACTAGCTCCCTCTGAATAACATTCCATCCTGAATGATGAAATCCAGCCACTTCATTCTGTCTAGAGTAACAAGTTCTGTACAAGCTTTCCAAGCTTCACCAAAATCAAGATCCTCTGGATACAAACTCTTGAGTTACTTGAACCTAACCACCTCAATCTGTATCTCTATTAGAAAAATTTGCCTTCTACTAAGATAATATGCAACTCTATTAGACTTTCCACTCTTATGTTTCAAAAGAAATGTGTAACTCTGCAAAAATTCAACCCATTTCAAATGTCTTTTATTCAACTTTCCTTGACTATTCAAATATTGCAAAGCTTGATGATCAGTATACAAAAATAACTCCTTAGGAAGTAGATAGTGTGTCCACTTATTCAATGATTGAATTATAGCATAAAATTCTTGATCATAAACAAAATATTTTCTTTTGGCATCATTTAACTTCTCACTGAAATATGCAACAGGTTTACCTTCCTGGCTCAAAAGAGCTCCTATTCCAGTACCACTAGCATCACAATCTACTTGAAACACCTTATTAAAATATGGAAGTGATAAAATAGGTTTTTCTGTAACTTTTTGTTTTAACAGTTCAAAACTCTTCTCAGCCCCTTTAGTCCACTTAAACTCTTTCCTATCCCCTTTCATTGTTTCAATCAAGGGACCACAAGTACTGCTAAAACTTCTGATAAACTTTCTGTAAAAGCTATACAAACCATGAAATGATCTTACCTCAGTAGAATTCCTTGGAGTAGGCCATTTTAGGATAGCTTGCACTTTCTCTGGTTCCATTTTCAGTCCTTCTGCTAAAACTACAAATCCCAGATACACTAACTCCTTCTTCACAAAACTGCACTTCTTCAAATTAATCAACAATTTTTCTTCCCTCAACTTCTCCAAAACCCTACAAATATGCATTAGATGCTCCTCTAATGTCTTACTAAAGATCAGAATATCATCTAGGTAAACAATGACAAACTTACCCAGAAACTCCTTCAAGACCTCATTCATGAGCCGCATGAAAGTGCTTGGTGCATTGGTTAGCCCAAAGGGCATGACCAACCACTTAAAAATTCCCTCCTTTGTTTTGAAGGCAATCTTCCATTCATCTCCTTCTCTGATCTGAATCTGGTGATATACACTCTTCAGATTTATCTTTGAGAGGTACACAGCTCCACTCAAATAGTCCATAATATCATCCATCCATGGTAATGGAAATCTATACTTGATTATGATCTTGTTGATAGCCCTAGAATCTGTGCACATCCTCCATTCTCCATTCTTCATTGGTGGTAATACTGTTGGTACAACACATGGACTCAAGCTCTCATGAATAAAACCCTTCTACAACAACTCTTTCACTTGTCTGTTCAATTCTTCACTTTCTGCTGGTGTCATTCTATGTGCTGCCTTATTTGGCAAACTGGCTCCTAGGATCAAGTCCATCTGATGACTAATCTTCCTTACTAGAGGTAATCCATCAAGCACATTATCATATATAATATCCTGAAACTCATTCAACAAATCTACAACTTCTACAGGAACATCTTCTACTTCCTCTTTACTAACTTTTGGAATTAAGGAAAAACACATATTCTCATGCTTCATACCCTCTAGGAATTTTATTCCATCAACAAAATTTATTCTTACATTACTATATACCTTTTCTTATGTATTGTTCAATGGTTTTAGCTTATGTCGCACTCCATCCTTTATCAGGGAATATGTATTTTCATGACCATCATGTACAACATGCCTATCAAAGTTCCATGGCCTTCCCAACAACATATGACAAGCACCCATAGGTATGATATCACATAGTACCTTCCAATCTTGAACTTTACTAGGCACTGTTCATTAACCATGACCTTGTGGTCATCCTGTACCTAGGCGATCTGGTATGGATGTGGGTGTTTCTACCTCTTGAGCTTCAAATTTGTGACCATCTCTTCTGACACCAAATTTTCATTACTTCCGCTAGCAATAATCACATCACAACACTTATTCTCACATTTGCACCTAGTGCGTAACAAGATCCTCCTTTGCGTAGGTTCATTTTCACCACTCAGTAGGACTATTCTGTTAACTAGGACTTCTCCTCCTTCAACATCTTTAGAATGAGATGATTTTTCATCTTTGTCCACATGGGCGACTCTAGCCTGGCTTTCATTTATCCTAACTTCCCTTCCTTGGCATTGAGGACTTTCATATGCCCTATGTCCTTATTCTCCACAATGAAAACATGTTCCACGGAAGCCTTCTCTTCCTGATCCTTGTCCTTGTCCTCTTCCTCTTTGATCTCTATTACCTTGATTACTACTAGCCTCATCCTTGTTTTTATAATTTTCATTTTGGCCTCCATAAGATCGTCCACCAGATCTTCCACCATGACCTTTTCCGCTTTGCCTTCTTTCAAACTTCTTGTTCAAATTTTCCTCTACCTTTAGGGGAAAATTGGTAGGCCTCTTCAATACTGTTCATTCAGATCAAGTTCAACTCCTCCTAAATGCTTGGCCCCAACCCACTAATGTAACGGGAAACTTTGTCCTTGTCAGCTTCTGCATGGGCTATTCTGATGAGGATTTGATAGAACTCCTCCATATACTCCTAGAAAGATTTCCCTGCTTGCTTCAAACCTTGCATTCTCTTCAGTAGATTGAGTTCATAATCAAGAGGAATGAACTGTCACTTCAATTTATCAACCATCTGATCCCATCTTATCATTTTCTCCTCTCCTCTTCTATTTCATTGATCCAATCGATCAACTCTTTTGGGTTAAGATTTCCCAAAAATGTGGGAACATTACACTTAGGTCTTTTCCTGATCTTGGAAATGGCCCGGAAAAGCCTTTCCTCCTCTTGGTTCATAATTTCACCTTCCTGATCAAAATCTCCTTCTACTTTGGCTTCATCCTCACTTTTCTCTCTTACGAAAAGATTCATGCCTCTGTGAATCTCTTCCTAAAATGCTTGCACTTATCTCTGGAGGGCTCTAACCTCAGGTGGCACACCTCTGGCTCTTTCGCCACGCTCCCTTCATGGACGCATTTTCATACTTATCTTTGAAACCCTAACCATGGTCCTGATGCAAATTGCCTCATAGTCGGTGATCTACCTACACACTCAAAACTTCTCGCTCTAATACCACTTGATGAAGGGGACTCCCCTTAATACCAAAAATATACAATAGAAACAGAGAGAAACAATAGAAATTTGCAAGAACAGAAAATTGGCTTCTTATTGGATCCACAAATGTGGAATTACAAACTTTATAATTACAATATCAAAATCCACATGGGCATCCCTTACAATAATGTGTAGGACAAAGCCTCAAATAACCACCCCAAACTAGCCTAGAAAAGACTACGGGCCTTCCTTAAATTGGCAATTTTCCACCACCCGAGAAGGTTCTAGAAATATAGCCATTAAGGCCGACTACCTTTAGCATTTAATTATTTTTCACTTTTATTACAAAAGGGTTGGCTTTAAATATTTACAAAATATGAGATTAGGTAGCCCAACTTTCGGAAGCCATAACGTTTGAACCGTAGCTCCGATTGGCTATTATAACCACTTTACGAAAAGGGGAGATCATGATCTATAATGGCTAATAAGCGAAGCACTAGTTAGTCGGGGGTTTGACCTCGATCCGGAGCCTCTAAGGTCCTAAAAATTGAGCTCAAAGGTTTTGCACCCTAAAATCTCAATAGTAAATCCTTAATAACTTCGCCAATACAGATGGTATGGCAATGAAACTCAACTGGCATGCTTATATGACTAAGATGATCCTTTACCTGAAAAATTAGAATATTCCAAGTTCAAATGGGCAACTTACTAAAAATAGAAAGTTTACAAAAATAGCAGCTTTGTACAAAATAGCCCTTCTTAAATAGAAAACACATATTTTTGGGTGATGCAAGATTGCTCTTACACCCAGGATGCTCTTGCATCAATATGTACGACTTTAATTAGAGTACATTTTGGATAAGTAATTTTTGAAGATAGAATCTATGTAGCAATATAGTCTATGGACACTTAACACATTTTTTTGCTAAGTGTTTCTATCAATACCAAAGAGGGAGATTGTTGGAAAGAGACACTGAATAACAGGTGAATTATGAGTGTTTTTTGTAATTCATGGTAACTACATGATGCCTAGACATGGTATACATGTTCACAACGTATCTGGAGATTCTACTATAAGGTATTTGAAGATTCAACTATTTAGAGGATGAAGAACAAGGAACATTGGAAAGATACATAGAAAGGTATGATGAGATCTATAGTGGTAGAATTTGGTAGCATACATCTAGAGGAAGAATAAGGGATGTGTAAAAATGTTTCACACAAAATTTGAAGGTATGATTTTAAGATTCAATAAGGTTTTGAAGATCTGAGAAGCGGTTTTTAGTAGTCAACATTGCTACAGGGAAACATGATATTAAATATTTACCTGTATATTGTAAATTGTAATTGGAACTAACTTTAATGATTGAATTATATAGTAAACATAGTTAGCAACGTAATTCAATTTTACTTGGAGGGAAATAATATGAATTGAGGATCTAGCCGACTTGATAAAACATTTTGCATTTCCCAAGAATGTTTAAGGGTAAGGTAACTTGTTTGATCAAATCCTATGGTGCGAACATATATAACATATTGATTAAATTTTTAAAATATGAAGGAGGTTAAATTAGAGATTCTTTTGATGGTTGATAAGTGAGAGAATAGAGTAGAGTAAGGTTTTGGATACAATCTTAGTAATATAATATTTTATAATGTGAAGAACATGAGAGTGAGTCAGTCTATTTTAGTTTCTCTATTTTAGTTTTTGGATTAGATCATCAGAACTTACATTTAATTTTAATTATACATTAGAAACTATTATTTTAGCAATTCAACAATCTAAGACCCAAGTAGTGATCATTTTTTAAGACAATGAGTCTTCCTTAGGGTTGTAGCCCAATGTATTTTAATTTGAGAAGTGAGCTCTAGGTAGTGAGAATGATTGCATGTCCAATCTCCATATCTATTTATAATACGTTATTTTTACAAATTTTTGCATTTGTGGTCATCATCCCCACCGTAGTTTTTCCCCTAAAAGGGTTTTCATTATAAAAATTATTGTGTTACAATTTGTTGTGTGGATTTAATGGCTTAACATTTTATGTTCTTGTACGTCTAATTTTAAAGTTCAATAATAGTATATGTTGCAAGTTCTTGTGAGTTTAAAAATTGTTTTAAGCAGTATTAGAATCAGATTACTCAAAGCTTGAATTTATAGAAAACTAATTCATTGTTCTCAGTGTTCCTTCACTATAACACTATGTTTGGTCAAAATGAGGTCACCAACATACCAAGGAGTACTAGATACAAATAATAAAAATATGTCTTGTTTGATAATAATCAATATAAAAAAAATTAAATAATGTAACAAGAATAATAACATCACATTAAGTAAGAAACATATATACTAATCATGAGAGAAAGGATACATAAAAAATGAGTTATAATGTCATCAAAGAACTATAGTACATTTTCGGAAAACTCGTCACTTACATAATATCCCCCAATGGTGATTATACATGCCACATGAGGTACTTAAAAGACTTCCCCGCATTGCTCACAAAGATAATCATATGGCCAAAACATCACAATCATGAAATTCACATGAGATGTTAACATAAGAACAATCACACCATCAATCCACATTAACAAGTACCATGAGCACATAAAATAAAAGATTCCACATGACACTCAAGACTAAACATCAATCAAGGATCAAGGCAGAAATATAAGTGTACAAATCAAGGACATATAAACATAAGGTTTACCTCAAATTAATCAACATAGGTTGTGTAAAGTTTGTAATTGGGATTTTCATTTCATATCAAAGGCGAGGAATTGAATAACCCACCACCTCAGTACACCATGTGTCATGCGGTACCAGGAAAAATATAGTAGAGATGAGGACCTTGATAGGTCAATAACAATAGGTCTAATACTAATGTGTCCTTCACTAATAGAATCCCTCAAGGTATGCATAAAGAATCTACAATAGGTCACTCACAAGCCCTCTAATTTTGATCACTCATATAGGCACTTTAATTTTATCTTTTCTTTTAATTATTTTAACCCCTTTAATTTTATTGTGTCATCATTTAATTAAGTATTCATCAATGGTTACTCTAGTAGTCCCTTTGTCCCATTTTCCCTTTATTGAGAGCCACTCCTAATAATATCTCAATATATAGCCAAGCCATAACTCATGTAACAATAAAAAATGTATTCAACCAATTGATCAAGTATGGAAAATTGATGGTGATTTCCTTGGAAATAATATAATGAATCTAAACCATGTATTATGATCAATGACGCTCTCACATGAAATATACAAGTGTCATTTCTATCACACAAATCTAGTTAAATTTCATAACCCACAAAAAAACAAACTAATAATTTCAACTCTACCACAACACATACGCGGTATTTCTAATATCTCACAATGGCATACAAGATTTATTTTTTTATTGTTTTATTGTATTTTGTTTTTCTAAAATATAGTGTCTAGGTAATCTGTATGTTTAAAAAAAATTAAGGTAATTTGTAGTTTTCTTTTTTGTATTTAAAATTTAGTTTTGTTTGTTGTTACATTTAATAGAAAACTATAAAACTCTAAACCACACAAACCTATAACCCAAAAATACTAAACTATACATATCTAAAACCATAGATTTTGTTTACATTGTTAAATTAAAATATTGTTGTCTTTATGTTTAAATGTAATATTATTTATTTTTTATGATTTCAAACCCAAAATATTTAAACTTTACAAACTTAAAACAAAAAATATAAAATTGTAGAAATGTAAATCCTTTGGTAAATAAAATCTTAGATACATAAATCCTAGGTAACCAAAAACCTAGATAACTATTTCCCTAGATAACTAAAACTCTAGATATGTTAGGCATAGATATATAAAATATGGGCAACTAAAACCCTAGATAACAAAAACCCTAGATACAGTTAAACCTATATAACTAAAACCTTTTATACATAAACCCTATGCAGCTAAAATCATAGATATGTATATCCTAGGTAACTGAAAGCTTAGATATGTAAACCTTAAATTAATGTATGTATTTGATACATTTGAAATGAAAATATAATGATGTGTTTCATATTGTAGGTATATCAAATAAAACACATCTTAATCTAAAAATGAATAAATAATTCAATAATTAAATAAATATTTTCAATATAAAATACATAATCAACGTCAATAGAAAAGTTGGGTATATAAAAATAATCCACCTCCATAGCATCCAAGTCAAGAGGACTGAGCTAGCTTGTGAGCCAATATCATAGAGAACATAAATGAAATCTTAGATAATATTAATATCATTAGACATTAGCCACACACACTACCACACTTATTACACTTTGTAGATTCCCTTCAATCTATTTTGGATTCTGTCAAAACAATTCATTTTGATATTTATAATTTTCATAAATAGAGGGAGGACAGGTATGTTTTATATGTTGATGGTCTCTCTTATGAAGAGGTCAATGATTTGAAAAATACAAAACCTATTTAGCCTACTATTTTTAAAACCCAAAGAATAAACAAAAAATTCCTATGAATAAGAAAAAAAGCTTATATTAGGTGGTTCACACACCCATTTATTAGTTCACATTTTTAGTAGTGGTAGTGGATAGTATTCAACTATTAACCACATGCTAATCATGAGGTGCTATTGTATTTATTGAAAAAACAATTGGCTAAATTTGGATTGGGTAAAAAACCTAATTATTTTAACATTAGAGCATTTTAGAATTTTGGTGGTCGTGCACCAAAAGATAGGCCAAGCACACATGTTACTAATGTATCTTGGCATGTGCCTAATGCTCCACTTGATACTCATACTCCACTTATTCTAGCACCTATTCAACATCAAGTTGTACTTTTTGTGTTGGCAAGTGATATTTTTGGTATTGTATGAGACACTTATGGGTTTTCCTTTATGAAAAACATTTGGTATATTGATCGCTTTTATTGAAATTCAGTTTTGGGGATTCAGTCTTCAAAATGACTAAGTACAGAAGCATAAATACATAGTATAATGGTATTGTTTTAGATACCAAAGATTTAGTACAATTTTTTATGACTCGCAGGCTTAGAGGAAGATACTATGGAGTATTTATGACCTCGAATTGAGATTGATTTGATTTTGGTGGTGATTACAGAGAGTTAGAGTGATTTTAAGACATGCGCAGACAGTAGAACAATGTAACAGAGAAGTTGAACAAGTAGCGATGGTCGAGGAGTATGTCATGGACTCCTGGAAATCTAAGTTGGATTATGATTTAAGATAACCTATATTTTGGTTATGTAAGAGTGCCAACTTTGTATTTACTCTTTGCATTATTATTTCTATTTTGTATTGAGATCCAACTATGTAATAATGATTAAAAGAGACGACTTGATGATATATATATATATA
>MU226909.1:4409193-4435447 GCA_018584345.1 Thuja plicata
ATCAAGAGTTTTTATTGGACATTACTTTGAAAATATTTTCATCTTTATCAATTAGATACTTTAATCTCCAACAAATAATTCTAGGTATTAATATTGGTGTGTTTTCAGTTTGCATTTGGTACATTCAAATGATCATTCCTTTTCTCAATATGTGTCATGATTGGCGTGTATTTTTTGGTTTGTATTTGGTGTATTTGATTAATCATTCATTGCCCCAAAATAGTTTTGGCGGTTGGAATTTGTTCTTGGTTTGTATTTTTTGAATTTGATCTAGTGTGCCTATCCTTAAAATGTGTTTTGGCTCTTGGTGCTACATTATATTGATTTGGTATCGATGACATACATCCTCATCAAATATTTCACTCATTTTATTTTATTTTCTACCTCAATTTTATTAGTTGTTTGTTACTCCCATGGTTAATTCCATTATAGTATATAACAAAAATTTCAATATATGTAGCTCTATTTTGGTGTGGGGCATTTTGAGGTAGATTATCTCTGGTTGCTACTTATCATACATTCTCTCACTTCTCCATTTTTTGTCATATTTTGTTTTTCTTATAAATCACAAAACAAATACATTAATATATGTAATTTTTATTTCTATTAATATAAAGTTTAGGCTTTAGACTTCCACTATTAAAAATAAAATATAATTTTGAATGTATGTTAACAAATATTATAATCTATGTTGACATATAAATAGTAAGTTACATATACAAGTTAAAAAATCATTAAAACATGAAAAAGTCAACAAATTTGACAAAAAGAATTAAACAAAAAAATTATATATTTAATTATAAAATTACAAATCATTTCAATCATTTGAACGAATATTCAAAAATAAAAATTCTCTTGTATTCTAAAGGCATGGTAAAACTCTATTTTTTTGCAATTGGACCTTTAGCTACCAAGCTTTCCATTTGCTTTTTTTTCTGTGAGAATCTATGTACATGTTATTTTCCCTTCACACATGTATTTTGGGTAACTAAAACATTTCTGGGCACATGAAATTGTAAAACCTATAATGTTAGAAGGGTTATTTTGTTTTTTCTAAACTTAGACTTTTTTTTGACATTGTTCACACCTCCATAATAATTATGACTACTGAATAAGAGAGATCATATCTAGAAGAACATACGCTAAATGATTATCAAAATGGCTGAATTTGGGAAGGGTGGGAAACAAATAATATGATAGAGGTGAGGCCTTCAATGGTGTACTACCACTCTATAACTCTCCTAGTAAGAACCATTTTTTAAAGTAAAAGATAATCACCCCCAAGCAATCATGGAAAAGACTTGTTTGACCTAGAAATAATTAGACATAAGATATATTAATGCAATTTAGACATATGACTTATTAGATATTCCTAATACATTAAGCTATGTCGAGGGTACATGGCACATTGAATAACAAGCCTCTATTATAAAAATTGTTATAAACATCTATTATCATGTAAGTTGGCTTAGCACGAAACCGATGCATAGAGGATTTAATAGATGTAGAGACCAAAAATTCCTATAAATGCAAAAGATGCAAAAATGCTGAAAAATTCTCTAATGTCAATTCCATAGTCATAGTCAGTAAATCGCTATACTTTTCGATAGAAAACTTGAGCAAGTAATCATGCACACATAATCTCTAACTTGCATATAAATTTATTTATTCATAAACCCAAATGAAAGTAAATAATAGAATAATCGACCATACTGTCGATCTTACATGATTATCCATTATTAATTAAATTACAAATATTCAATACATCAGAATGTCAACCAACTTGTTGTGCAACTCACAACATAAGTGGAAAATATATACATCAAGTACAAGACCATAAGGTCCTACAAATCAAGTATCATGAATGCCATCAGACAACTATCCATCTATATGCTCCAATTTCCTAAGCCATTAGACACCTGTCCATATACAAATATTGAGACATCGGTTTTGTTCAGGGGCTTAATCCACTCAACCATGGAGTGGTTATCTCCTCTAAGGATCATCCTGAAATGAAGAGTGCGTTGAGCGTTCCTAAGAAGTCTAGCTACTCAGCCCTGATGGATCAGAAGGAATATGTTGTGTCTGTGAAACTAACTACTTTCCACGTATGTCTAAGTAGAACTAACCATAGATTATAGGAAGATGAAACATAACCACACACATTTTAGAAAACATGTGCTACATAACTTTGGCCAAAACATTTAAGTGCTAGATTTCTACTGGTAGGTACTTAACAAAATATACTACCATTTCCTAGTATTCCGCATACTACACCTTCCTTTACATTTCATATTTGTACTTAATTGCGTAAAAGACACACCACAAACATAAATTGGGATCTAGTCTTTTTCTCTAATCTCTTCTTTACATCACAACGAAAGAATAACAAACTTTCCATTTTGGTTGTCTTCCTAGCAGAAAGGACTTACATTCCAAAACAAAATGTATGTTTTTATTTTAAGAGATCTAAAAAAATATAATTCTCAAATCATCATAACAAATAAATTTAAAATTGTTTCCTCTGGTTGACTACCTTTAATGAAACTGTCATAAATGGATAATAGTTTACTATAGTGGTTTCAGATATAGAGAAACGAAAAAAAGGCTTAATGTTCTATATACTGATCAAAAGGTAAGCTAATAATGTTACAGAACAAAACATAGAGATATACAGATATAGCATGAATTTGCAAAAATTACCATAAAAATCTGGTTTGACATACTATTAGAATGTTTTTTTTAAAATGTTGTTCCTCAAGAATTCTATGTTTTTTTCCCCTTAATTTATCTAAATGTCATCTCTTTTATGAATCTGTCTCTGTATCATTTTCCAGTGATCTAAAAAAACTAAAAAAACTTTCCTAAATTTTTGGTTTTAAAAATAACCAAGATTCTATTTCCATAGGCTCACCTTTCTTAGCAAAATTATAAAGACATCAGCAACAATTAAGTCATTCTTGGCAGTATTATGGTGTTCATAATAACAAACAGATCCAAAAAAATAAAATAATAAAACAACATGATAAATATAAAAAATCCAATCCATAATCCAAACCTTATTATTTTTAATTCGATAAAAGAAGTACAACATTAAGTTTTTCCTTTGTATTTATGTCTGAGATTTGATGTTTGGAAAACAATGTGGAGTCCAAGAATGACTACCTCCTCTAGAAAATATTTCCTTCCTCCTTCCTTAACCTATGGTTGTATCTTCCTTCCGTGTAAATAAAAAACACCCACCCATTGCCTTGGTTTCAACTCCTTACCTCATGCGACATCCCTCCTTTGAATGTTGTGCTTTCCTTCTTTCACTGCCTCCTTTTATTATATCACCAACCTCCCCTTGGAAAGAGTGTCCAATCCTCCTTTTAACATGCACGCCTTTTCTTTTTAACTCATGCACCCTCTCCAACTCTCCCTACATGTTACTATTCTTCTCCTCTCTATCTCATGTGCTCATCCTCACTTCCTCCAGTGTGTTGCCGCGTCTCTCTCTATTTTGGGCACTGTCGTTCATTTCAACACTCTCCTTCTTCCAGTGTTTTTTCTCTCTCCCTTTTTTCCACACCTATTTGTCCTTTGTGCATCAAGAGAGAAACTCCTCTCCTATTTTAAAACATAGTCAATAATAATCTCTAATGTTAAGTTTTAGGATAGCTGTAAATGCAATAACACTCTATGTTGTATGTGCTTTCCAAATGCAATAATCTCTCCCATTAATTATAATTTAATCAATCTTATAATGTTTCATCAATAAATTATTAATTAAGAATAATATAATAATTTAATATTGAATATTAAATTTCATATGACCTTAAGAAAAATATAACATATATATTATATTATTATTAATCAACATATATTATATGTATTATAATGATCATATGACTGAAGCTACAAATATTAACACTCCCTCTTAGCTAGGGATGATGATCAAACAAAATGTGTAGTGGTCTCCCGTGTCGACACTTAAGACTCTCACCATGGATATACAAAACACCAACACTCCCTCATAGCTAGGGAGGATATATCAATCCAATGTCAACAATTACATGACACATGACAACATCAATCATATGATGTAAGAAATAAAAGAACCATCCTCATGATGTAAGCAATAGAAAAATACTCTAAAAAGTGTGTATTTCCTCCATCGGTGATTCTATCCACAAGCTCTCAAGTGGATTCCCTCCATCACTGATTCTATCCACAATCTCTTAGGTGGATTACCTCCATCTGAGATTTTACCTACAAGCTCTCAGGTGGATTTCCTCCATTAGCGATTCTATCCAAAATCTCTTAGGTGGATTTCCTCCTTTATCTAATCTATCCACAAGGTCTTGTGTGGATTTACTCCATCGATGATTCTATCCACAAACTCATGAGCTTTAGAGTGGATTGTCTCCATCAACGATTCTATCCACAAGCTCTCATATAGATTTCACCCATCATCAATTCTATAAACAAAATCACTAGCTTTAGAGTGGATTGACTCCATCGGCGAATCTATCCACAAAATCAATAGCTTTAGAGTGACTTACCTCCATCGATGATTCTATCCACAAGCTCTCATGAGGATTTCCTTCATTGGCGATTCTATCCACAAACTCATGAGATTTAGAGTGGATTTCCTCTATTGGTTATTCTATCTATAAACTCACGAGATTTAGAGTTGATTGCCTCCATCAGAGATTCTATACACAAACTCTCATGTGGATTTCCTCCATCATCGATTCTATCCACAAGCTCATGAGATTTAGAGTGGATTTCTTCCATCGGTGATTCTATCCACAAGTTCTCAGGAGGATGCCTCAATCGCCGATTCTATCCACAAGCTTTTCAAGATTTAAAGTTGGTTGCCTCAATCAGCGATTCTATCCACAAGTTATATCAATTATGATTTGTTTCAGCCATCTCAAGATGTCTATCACAATAGAAGGTAAAGTTATTATAAGATCGTCACCTTCCAATAAATTTTACAAATATAAGTGATAATCATTTGGAATTCATCACTTCCTTATGGTGTACACAAGGGGTAGGCCCAATAAAAATATGGAGTCACTATTAAAATAATAACAAAAAATAAAGAGAGACAGGAAATTGTTTAATTCAATGAGCAGGATTAAGAATATTTACCATGAATTAGCACAAAACAAGGAGCATTCACCAACGAGAAAAGCAACAAAGGAGACAATATTTTGAAGGGGGAAAAGCATAAAAAAAAACCTTATGATATAAAGAATGGGCAAAAATGCCTGAGAGAGAGAGAGAGAGAGAGAGAGAGAGAGCCAAACTCATACAATAATTCAAGAAGAAGAATTAACCTACTTAGTCTAAGGAGAGGAGAGACATCTCTTTAATAAAGATGTGAGAAAGGAGTTGCATGGTAACTCCCATATCTCTGTATGCCACATTTCAATAGTGTGTGAGACAAGTGTAGGATTCCTCATAAGGAGGGATAACTAAATAAAAAAAAAGAAAAGGAATTATCCTCACACTTGTACAAGAAGACAAAAAGGTGTAGGGATTCCATAAGAATATTCTAGTTACATTAGTACAAGTAAAGATTAAATTATAACACCCCCCTTGAATCTTTACTTGGGGTTTTACAAAAATCTGCAACTGGATTATCCTTCTTGTAGTAGAGGAGGAAAACTTGTTTTTCTTCACTTTGTGTTGATAGTAGGTGATTGTGCAATGATAAATGCTCAAATCTTGAAATAGGATTTCTTTGATTTTCCTAATGCAAGAGTGTAGGAGTTTGTGGATATAGGCCCAAATCTTTGAGTAAACTTTGAGATTGTTCGTCGTTACTTGTCCAAGAAAGATCACCTGAATCTACAAAAAAACAAGAACCATGAGGGGATCTCCCATTATCGGGATTTCCTCCTAAAACTAAATCAGTAGAAGCTAAGTGTGAACCATCAAATGTAATTTCATTATAAAGAGGTGTTGTAAACCAAATGGATACATTTCTAGATACATATTAAAGAATAGAAATAGGACAATCACCATCAATAATATCATCATGGAGATTAGAGTTTAGAGAAGGAGGTTGGTCCTCCATAATAACCATTTGAGTGTCATGAAATTCTTTGAAGCAAAGAGGAACATAATATCCTGTAATACACAAGGGCAAAGTGACATTGATAAACGTATAAATAATTTCATCTTCTTGGTCTAAAGAAGAATAAGTATAATAAACATCATCAACCGGCAACATGTTATTTCTATGAGGAAAATAGAAAGCTATGGGATCATCCCCAAAATGAACATCATCACATGGGTCATCCCAAATAGGAAAGTCATTTAAAGGATACAGAATGTCACAGTGCCGTGTAGAGTTTTGGTGAGTTTGAAATGTGTTCTCTAGGACATGCCAAGCCTGATGAGCCTCAGTACAATCGGAGATAAGGTGATATAAGTCTGGATTTAAAGATAAGCCAATTAGACAAAATGCTTCCTCATCTTTCAACTGGCAGGAATCATGGCCAGCCTTAGAAGCAGTGGATGTCAGTTTCAAAACTGGTGAAGACACAATATCCAAAAGGTGGCGAGATTTCAAGAAAATAGACATGTGCATCCTCCAAATAGAATAATTTGAACTTGTAAGTTTAAAATTCAGAATTAATGTTGTCATGATGAAATAAGGCAAAAAAATATTGAGAACCTTAATATAATTTAAGCAATTAACTTAGATTTGATTACTCAAAAAAAAACTAAATAAAAGTGATGAAACTTACATGAATTTAAAAATTTAAAAAGAATGAGATTTAAATGAACAAATGAATTACGTTGAGATAAATATAAATCAAAATGAATTATGATAATAAAAAAGTGAAAAAATATATATCATCACAATAAAGAGAAAAAGATAAAATAATGTTCAAACTGAAGCTATAATTAGTTAAACCTGCAAAAAAAGAACAAGTCAGATTATATCTATAATAAGAGAATGCAGGAAACTAAAAAATAACTTGTCAGAATAGCAGCACTAAAAAAAGAATAAGAATGATATCTATCCCTTGCATGTGTTTACAGATGAATAATGCAGAGGTCAAATGAATAATGTAGAGTTTATAGATGCTGCAGGCTTGAGTTTTATCATAGAAACAATGGGTGCTGTTGTGGGGGTCATATCTCCCAATTCAACCATTGGATCAGGCTCATTGTGGAGTATGTTTTAGAGAATCTAGTTACGCCCATCCTCACCAGAGGGATTTTGAAAATATAATGTTTTTCAAAAGATATTAATGATAGAGTACAGGTCTATGTAGAGGGTAGCGACTAGACAGTTTGAGTGATTTTTTTTTTTTAAAGATGCATGCACTAATGGAAAGTGCCTCTACATCAAGTAGATAAATGGAAATAATATGATAGTATTCCAAAAAACAAAGGGATTTAACAAAAGAAGGTTGCACACAGATTAAATCATGCAGATCATTAGATTAAAAATATTTCCTACAGATAAACACAATGAATCTAAAGATTATAACTAGAAAAAAATAATGAAAAAAATGTCTGCATTCATAGAGAAATACTTAAAGGAAAGCTGAGATAGATATATGAATCCTGGAGATTAGAGATATAGAATTAAAACCAGAGATATAAATTTTTGTTAAACTTGTAGATCAAATAAGATAGATCAATAAAAAACTTGCAAATTGTTGGAGGGAAATAACATGCAAGTATAGAGCCAAAACATGCAAATACTAAAACTAAACCCTTACGGTTGCCCAAATGAGGGTAAAAAATAAAAACATATTACAATCAAGAAGTAAATCAGTAGTAAACTCTCTGAAGAGTCTCCGATATTGGATTGGTCCAAGATATGGTAGCTCCTTCATCTATACATTCAATAGAAGATTAAATCAACCTACTCTGATACCATGTTAAAATAATAACAAAAAATAAAAAGAGACAGAAAATTGTTTAATTCAATGAGCAGTAGTAAGAAGATTTACCATGAATTAGCACAAAACCAGGAGCATTCACCAACGAGAAAAGCAGCAAAGGAGACAAGATTTTGAAGGGGGAAAAGCATAAAAAAAAACCCCATGATATAAAGAATGGGAAAAAATGCCTGAGAGAGAGAGAGAGAGAGAGAGAGAGAGAGAGAGAGAGAGAGAGAGAGAGAGAGAGAGCCAAGCTCATACAATAGTTCAAGAAGAAGAATTAACCTACTTAGTCTAAGGAGAGAAGGATTGCATCGTAACTCTCATATCTATGTATGCCACATTTAAATAGTGTGTGAGACAAGTGTAGGATTCCTCATAAGAAGGAATAACTAAATAAGAAAATACAAGAAAAGGAATTATCCCCACAATTCTATAAGAAGAAAAAAAGGTGTAGGGATTCCATAAGAATATTCTGCTTACATTAGTAGAAGTAAAGATTAAATTCTAATAGTCACACACATGAAATCCATGTTGCCTCAACATAGAGGGTGAAAAAAAGGGATTTCACCTTGAAATTCTCTCATAGAGAAGAATTCGTTGAGAAGATATCAATATGTTGATCATCAAAGATTGCTTAAGATAAACTGTCAGACTCACTCTGAGTCTAATATCATTCTTCTTAGATCCTCGACCAAAGTTACCTCTGAAGAGTCTGACTCCCTATGAAAAAAATTTCTTGTTCTTTTTCCCTCAACGTATGTTAGAGAGAGATTAAAAATATATTATAAACTAAACTATCTCATACAGAAATACCAAAGATAGAAGTGTGCGAGATTTTACTAGCCAATATTATAGCATAAATTTCAAACTCAATAATTCATGTGCATTAATAAAACATTGAATACTTATCTTAAGTTTCAAATATTTCCTATGTTAAGGTGATCCCATATAGGAAATATCAACTCTCATTAAAATTTGAAGTTGTTTGCAGTAGACACGTTGCAGGAGGTCATAATGTTTTTTTGTCCTAGAGTGGATGATCACCATGTTGATGAACTTCATGTAGAGTGACAGTTTAGAGTGGATGATCACCATTTTCCCACTCTCCACTTAGGATGGTTCAAATGGAAATGTAACACTGGTTACTACCCGCCCACAATGTATAATTACTACTCTTATATCATTGAACAATATTCATGTCTACTTGTGAAATGACTTGATTTCTCCAAGAGACCTGACACTATAATTAATTATTTCTTTCTAGAAAGAGACACACTTCCTTTAATATATCCTTTTTTTTTAATGCTTGATCATGATTATAGAAAATTAATATATCGCTTTAATGAAATAAACTTTGAGGAATTTCAAATAGACCCATACACAGTCCATCATAAATTTTGAACCCTACACTATCTCTCCAATCACTCGAGTGAGAATCTAAAAAATTTGTTTTTCACCAACATATCTGAAATTCCAAAAAATCCAACCATGGATTTGTGAGATATGGTCCTTGTAGTGAGACTGTACTTTATGAGATAGTCACACATTCACCATCAACAAACTACTCTCTTACATTTGTTGTATGGCTCTGATACCATGTTAAGTTTTAGGATAGCTGCAAATATAACAGCACTCTATGTTGTATGTGTTTTCCAAATACAATAATCTCTCTTTTATTTATATTGGGAATGAGGCTAGGAAAGACATGTCCCTGTTGAAGACAATTATTCAATTGTGTATTGTCATTGATGTTACACATGTATATACACTTATGTAGTGATGTTACACAAATTTCTACATTTAGACTAAGCATAGTTGGTGAATAGAATGAGTTATTTCAGTGCTGACCGAGTTCAGTCGGGTATTGAAGAAGTTCAGTGTTGACCAAGTCACTTAGGAATTTCAGTCATGGTCGGGCATTCAATGGTAGCCAACTAACAATTATTTATATTCTATAATTAATTGATTATTTGAGGCCGATTGAATTGTGATTTATTATTTAGAAGTATATTCAAGCTGGCTTGACATGGATCATCATATATATGAAAGGTAAAGTTTGGATTGAACGTGTGAAAGTGTAACTAGAAGGAAAAAGAAGAAGTGTCAAATTCTGTGACATGAAGAGTGAAGGTGAAATTAGATAGGATTCTGATTGAGTACATATCACTCTGAGCTGCAATAGAAAATCTGATCAACAAGGATCCAGTCATAATTAGAAAAAATATCTGAATCAGAAGAGATAGTTGCTTAAACATACAATTCAATTCATTATTACTTTCAAATAATTGTAGCAGTGGTCTAAAATATCTTAACAAAGCAGACTTAACATTCTTTTTGTAAATCCTCTCACAAGGTAGCATTTTTATGTTGAAGTGTTAAATACCTCTAACAAGGCCACTCCTCACAGGGTGATTAAATCCTCTACTAGGGTCACACGTAATAGTGTGTTATTGTAGCCTTTAAAAGGGTTGGATCCTAATAGGGCTCACTTTAGAAGAGTGAAAAATAGTAAATAAATATTGGGTTTCCATGTTAAGTCTTGGTGTCACCTGCGTATATGCTATTTTTTCATGCTTTATGTTTCAGCACTTAATCACTAAAGTATAATTACATTGGATAATATAAATATTTCATTAACACACGAGTTACATAAGAATATCTTAATTGACGAAAATAGTGTTAAAGTATTTAAGACATCTAAGGGACAAAGGATTTGTTTCGGAGTAACTGATTCACCCCTCCCCTCTTAGTTACTTATCTCATTTCAAACAATTGGTATCAGAGCTTCAAGTGCTTTCAGAGAAGGTTTCAAGACCCAAGCTAAAGATCAGAGATGTCTTACAGAAGGGAGATCCCAAAGACAAACAAAGAAAACTTCCTAGCATGGCAAGAGTTGATGAAGCTACATCTATCTACTATTGGAGATCTTGGTTTGCAATTTTTTTAAAGAAAATATGTGGAACCAACAGGGACTATGACTGTGGAATAGATGATGGAACAAAAGCTTCATAACATAATGACGATTCATATAGCTTCTTCACTCAGCTACTCGTAATTTGATGAAGTCAAGGACTCCCCTAGAGCCTATGCTATGTGGAATAAATTACAGGACATTCATGGAGGAGATGCAAATTTAAAGAGAGCCAAAGAAGAAAGTCTAAGGGGATAATTTGACCAGATGAAAATTAAGGAAGGAGAGGACATTACAAGATATAGTGAAAGAATAAAGAAGTTTGTGATTGCCATTAAAGCTGCAGGTGGAATAATTGAAGATACAACAGTTGTGAGAAAGGTACTAAGAACTTTAATTTCTATATATTCTATTATAGTTTCATATATTCAAGAGATGAGGTACAATAAGGACATAACTCTGGACACATTAGTGGGAGGGCTTACAAATTTTGAGCTGGACAACTTTTACAATTACTCTCCTAGCTCTAGCAATCTTGAGTCTGCATTCAAAGATAAATTAAACCTTGGTAAGAAGGATAGCTACTGATAAGGGAAGCAAATTGAAAGTGATAGTGATGATGAATCTGATGATGAAGATCTTGACATCATTGAAGAATTTCTTGCAAGAAGAGCTGCAAAAGGAAAATACAAAGGACAGATACCATTAATTTGTTTTTGATGCAATAAGGTTGGTCACATTGCTGCAAAGTGTCCAAATAAAGAAGACAAAGATGAGAAAAAGTTCAAAAAATTCAATAATTTCAAGAACTAAAAAAGCTACAAGGATAAAGGTAAGAATTCTTATTATATTGCTAAAGATTCTGACAGTGATGAAAAAGAAGATGAAATGGTTTATATTTCTATCAAGGATGAGCCAGATGAAGAAGATGAAAAGACAACAGTTTTCTCACACATCAATAAAAATGGCTCATGGATAATTTATAGTGGTTTTTCTCATCACATGACTGGTGATAAGACAAAATTCAAACATATTGAATACTATGAAGGTGGGAGTGTCAGTTTTGGGAATGATGAACCTTGCCCTATAAAAGGAAAAGGTTGCATTACTCTCACAGAAGGAATAAAATGTGATAATGCTTATTGGGTTGAAGGATTGAGGAGAAATTTACTTAGTGTAGAATAGCTGAACAACATTGGCTTCAAGGTAAAATAAATGAATTGTAAGGCCAAGCTGCTGGATGGTAAAGGGAACCTAGTCAGAACTGGTAGGCAAACAAAAGGTAATCTATTCTATCTTGATCTCACTGAAGGTTCATGCTTTATTGCACAAGTAGAAGAAACTTGTTTATGGCATAAAAGGTTGTGTCATGTAAATTTTGATATTTTGGTAAACATAAGAAATAACAAGAGAGTCATAGGTATTCCTATTTTGAAGAAACCCGAGCTAGAAATATGCAAACAATGTCAAATTTGAAAGATGAGAAAGACAAGTTTAAAAACTAAGAATTACAATACTGATGAAGAATTGGAATTGGTACATACCCACCTATGTGGACCAATTGAAACAACAGGCCATACTAGAGAGAAGTATTTTATTCTATTTGTTAATGATCATTCTAGAAGGATGACTGACATGTTTCTTAGAGAGAAATCAAAAGCTTTTGAGAAATTTAAATGGTATCTTGCAATAGTTGAAAAGGAAACAGGAAAGAAACTAAAATTCCTAAGATCTGACAGAGGAGGATAATTCATTTTAATGAGTTTAATGAATTTTGTAATGAGAGAGGAATCAAAAGATAGGTATCTGCCCCTGGTACACCACAACAAAATGGAATACTAGAAAGAAGAAACAAATCCATTATGGATTGAGCTAGAACCCTAATGATTGAAAAGAATATTGCTACTAAATACTGGAAGGAGGCCATCAGCACTATAGTGTGGTGTTACCCAAATTTTTAGATCAAATTTTCATTAATAATGGTTAAGGGAAGTATTTTCTACAATTATTATGCTGGTTTATGCATGTATTTCCTACTTCCATTCATAGTTTATTATTGCAATTATTCTATCCTATGCATTTATCCTGTTTAATTTCATGCATTTTTCTATTAGATTGTCTATCTTTTATATTTTCCATGGCTTACATATATTTGAATTCATAAATATAGCCGTTGGCCCTTTTTCTCGGTCTAATATTTATTTTAATATCTTTTATGGACTTGGCAGGAATATTCTCAGAATTAGATCATGTGGCTCTCGCGTTACCTCCAAATAACATTGAATATTTATTATCATTCAATGAATTAGAGAAATCATTCTGTCATGTAATCAAAGAAGGAAATGAAATATGCTTCTATATTATAGAGACTCAGCGATGTCCGTTGATCTCATTCAGACATTGTTTTAATACTATGGTGGTTGCATGGTCTTGAAGTAAACCCAAAGTTAAGAAAATGATCTTGCTACTTAGAGACTAAAGACATTTGTAAAACTGAGGTTAAGAAATTCATGTCAAAGGTCCCTTTAGTTGGATAGTCTCATAAGGAAAGGGAATATTCTTAAATTTATTTGAGACTTAGCGATATCCATTGATCTTAATCTGAGCTTGTTTAAATCCAACGGTAGTTGCTAGGTCTCATAAATTAACCATGATTAGGAAAAGTGTTCAGAGATTTCGAGACTAGTGTAAATTCATAACTCCAGTTTGAGCTAAGTAAGGTTAAAATACTTTTGGTAGCATAGTCTCATGAAGTAATCAAGGTTAGAAGAAAGTTTTTGATATCATGTGGCCGCTCAGTTGCAAAATCTCCAAATCAGATCAGAGGTTAAGACATGAGGTTAAGTTTTGTCAGTAATCCAAGAGTGCACTGAAGAATCAAAGATAGAACAAAAGATGGGAGTGAGCGGGCCCAGGAATTATGTGCTTATTTTCTAAGTCTCCAAAGGATTTGATGACATCAACAAAGTTAATGAGACTCAGAGATAGCCATTGATGCAAAGGAATATCTTGTGGTTGTCACCAAGTCTCGTGAAGAAACCACAGTTAAGAAGAAAATATTGAGATCACAAGACCACTCAGTCACCGAGTCTCTAAAATAAACCCAGAGTTAAGGATATGATCTTGCGACTTAGAGACTAAAGACATTTGTAAATTTGAGGTTAAGATCTGGTTAAAGCTAAAGTCAGAGATTGAATTAAAGAACAGACAAGTACTTTTTGATCAGACGATCAACGTAATTGCTTACGGAAGAAACACATGAATTATATATCATATAAGCCATTATGCCTAATCAACATGTGTCCTCGACCCACTGAAAGACTAAGGGATGAAATATGAAAATCTATAATGTGGTTCACGTCTGAACTATGATCGATGTTCATTCGCGATGAAAAGATGCATGATTTTTATCTGCCGCAAGAGTGTGACTGAATGCCACATGTCTCAGATGGATATAAAGGTAAAAAGATGCCCAAGTGGCATTGATGACTTGGATTTCATTTTTTGTTATATATTTTATTATTATTATTATTTAAATTTTTTCTTGTCGAATGAGGGTTTTATTATCATTTGATACGTCGACATTGCTCTGCATGTAGGGTTTCAAAGGTGGTTAACAAGAAATAACACGACCTAGATGAAACATGAATATCTAAAAACCATGAAAGTTAAAGAGAAATCAGAGATCTTTACCAAATTATAAATAAATTATTTAATCATTATTATCTCTTATTCAAAAACTGTTCTTTTAAGAATGATTAATCATTGTTTTATTGTAATTGTGGTTGTTCGGTTGTTTATCTTAGGGATTAGGTTTAGTAGATGAACCATCATGTTGATCTGAAGCTTGTTTGCATCCTTTTAACTTGATATAAATAAGGATACCAAGATCAATGCATGGGGCATCTTAGGATTATACAATTATTATATTCATATTGGATTAGTTTTGATCAATGCCTGGAACATGGATTGAATTGTACCATTTTCTAAAATTAATAAGATAAGTAGACCTTTTTCTTTCAAATGGAGAGTTTCTATTTGCTTTTTTAACTGTTATTCTATCAACCCAAAGTGCCAATTTTAACTTAGTATGCCATGCCCTTTTATTCTTTTTAAGAATTCTTTTTAGTATTTTCAATATACTCTTATTACTAGACTTAGCTTGTCCATTTTCTTGTGGATGATATGGGGGTGAATATGATATTGTAATCCCATATTTTTCATAGAAATTTTTCATTTCTTCTCATCTAAAACTCATGATTATCCACTACTAATTTAGTAGGTACACCAAATCTAGTTATAATATTCTCCATTAGAAACTCAGTGACTACCCTTCTTGTTTCTTTCTTTGTAGGGATGGCTTCAATCCATTTGGTAAAATAATCTATGGCAACCAGTATCCAACTATGTCCCCCACTATATTTCTCTTGAAATTCACCAATGAAATCAATCCCCCACATAGTAAAAGGGGCTTCAATACTTATTGGGTTTAACAACAGAGCACCTGAAAACTTTAGCTTGTTTGAGAACCTTTGACAAGGTTCACACCTTTTGACATATTCATAGGTATCTTTGAATAAACTGGGCCAATAGTACCTATCCCTTAAAATCTTGTGGGTAGTAGTATTAGCAGAAAAATGACTCCCACATTCTCCAGCATGCATTTCACATAAAACTCTTTCTGCTTGGTATTTATCTAGACATAATAGAAATACACCATTCTTATCTTTCCAATATAAGTCTCCTAGAATCAAAGTGTATCTTTGAGTTTGCAATTTCAAATTCCTTTTCTGATTTTCTGACATATGATCAGGATATTTGGCATTTTTGAGAAAAAACACAATGTTAGTATAAAATGGTTGCCTCTCTATGCTTGTAGTAGTTTTATCATGTATCTCTATTTGATTTATTTGTACTAAATCAAATTTTTCTTTTGTCCTGAGTTTTGGCAAACCCTGACCTCTTATCAACTTTGTAATATGGATCTCAAGGTTAAATTCCTTAATTCTGGTTATCCATTTACATCTCTTACTAGTAACCTCTGATTGTATAAAAATATCTTTCATTGCTGAGTGAGGAACATATGCTTGTATCTGAGCACAAACCAAATATTGCCTAAAAGACTTCATATCTTTTACCAAAGCATAAGCCTGCTTCTCCATTATTTCATAATTAAGTTCTGCAGCTTCTAGGGATTTACTATAAAAAGCTATTGGATGTTCAAATCCTTGTTCATATTTTTGTAGTGAAATAGCAGCAATTGTATGAAAATATGCAAATGAAAACAAAGAAAAGGGCTTAGTATAATCTAGATATTTTAAAACTGGAGCCTCTTGTACTACTTTTTTTATTTTCTCAAATGCCTGTTGGGCTTTTTCATTCCAAATAAATTTGGCATCTTTCTTTAACAACCTTACAATAGGTTTAACAATCTCTGCAAAGTTTTCTATGAACCTTCTAACAAAATTGATCTTTCCTAAGAAAGATTGTACTCCTTTTAGGTTCTTTGGAGCAATAACCTTCTAAATTTCTTCCACCCTCTTAGGGTCTATTCTTACCCCCTCCTTAGACACTATGTGTCCAAGAAAATTTCCCTCTTGTACTGCAAATTGACATTTCTTGGGATTCAGTGAAACACCATATTCCAATGCTTTATTGAGAATATTACCTAAGTGATCACAGTGATCCTCAACTCTCTTAGAATATGGAGTTAAATTGTCTTGATAAATGACCATAAATAAATCAATGAATTCTTTAAAAGAAACATCCATTTCCCTTTGAAAAGTTGCTCCTGCATTTATAAGTCCAAATGGCATTCTGATATAAACATAGGTTCCCCATGGAGTGGTAAATGTAGTTTTATATTGTTCTGATTCTTTAACTAAGACTTGGTTATATCCTAAGAAACCATCCATCATAGACATCAACTCACAACTAGTCACCTTGTGTAACATTGCTTCCATATTAGGTAAGGATTAGTTATCTTTTAATGAAGCAATATTTAAATTTCTGAAATCCACACACAGTCTGATATCACCATTCTTCTTTCTGACTGGTACCAAATTTGATATTGAAGTTGAGTGCTTGATTAAATGAATTATCCCAGCATCCTTTAATTTCATCAATTCTTGTTGCATCTTAGGAGCCAACAAGGGGTTAAGGGCCTCTTTTTTTTCCTAAATGGTTTCACATCTGACTTCAATGGGATTTCATGTTGAAAAAGATCCTCTCTATAGGCTTTCAAATCCTCATATGACCAAGAAAAGACATGTTTATACTTTCTTAATAGTTTGATCAAATTGATCCTTATATTAAAGTCTAAACCCTTTCCAATATAAACAATTTGAGGACTATTTTGAAATCCTAAATTTATTTCCTCCAAATCGTCAACCTTCGCATTGCCTAATTTTATTGAATCATTTTGTTGACTACTAAACAATGCTTCCAACTCAACCAAACCCCTAGGAATCTAATTAGAACTTAACTAGACAACCTTATTTCCCAAAATGTAGTCTTTTCCATCATTGCTTTCTAGAAAAATATTACAATCTATACTCTGATTCTCATAATGGTCTAAACATTGAATAAACCTCAGAATGTCTTATTCATCTTGAAAAACCTGCCAGTTGTATATGTTGTCCGGAACAACTGGTCTTGTCCTGACTTCCAGTATTGACACTCCATGTAAGGTCAAATCATCAGTTTTTAAAGTAACATTTGCTAAAAAATCAACCATTATATTCTTTGACCTTTCTATCTAGCTTATATCAAAGGCATAAAATATTTCAATTTGATCCCAAATAGCATACTTGTACCTTTTTAATCTATCATTCTTTACTACGTATTTGAATCTAACTTGAGCTATTACCAACTCAGAATCACCATAAACCTTTAAACATTTAATCCCATGTTTGATAGAAATTTCCAGTCCTAAAAACAAAGCCTCATATTCTGCAATGTTATTTGTACATTGGAAGGCTAATAGAAATGAATACTTAAAAGTTGTACCTGATGGAGATACAAATAATACACCTTCCCTAGATCCTTCTTTCAAGCACGCCCCATCAAAATACATTTTCCACAATCCATCACCTTGTATAATCAACTCTCTGTTCAAAGGATCAACCTCTTCATGCTGATAATAAAGTTCACTCTTTTGTATCATGAAATTTTCCATATCCATATCAATGCAAAAATTAATGTTAGTGTCTTCAAATCTTTCTATCATGTGTGGAGTTCTACTCTCCCTTAACACCTTAACATTTTCTCTAGAAATGTTAAAATTAGCATATGATAAATCAATTTGTATACTACCTCCCATTGAAGCACTCAACTTTATTGACAGTAGCATGCCATAATGTGGTGGTATGTCAACCACAAGAACATTCATAGCCATTACCACTTTAGGACATATGGCTAATTTATAAGGCATAGCCTTAATGGTACCAATCACAGGGACTTCTCTAGAGTCCATTGGTTGACATCTCCCATGAGGAGTATCAACTTGCAATCCCATTGACCTTATAATTTCCACTGGCATAACAGTATTAGATGCTCCTGAATCAGTCATACAATTTTTTAGCATCTTTCCATTAATTATTAGTGAAAGAAAAATGGGTCAAAAACTTTTGGGGAAGAAGTTGTATTCAAGAAAATTTGAGGAATCTCAGATGTTAACACCTCAACTTCCCTCCCTTTGTTAATTGGTTTCTTTCCCAGATTCTCTGGACTTTGGACCTTTATTATGGGCACACTATTTAATAATGACAACACCTTTTCCTTGTGCTCTTTAATTCTCATCATTTCTAGAAATGGCACCTTTATTGTCATTTGGGACAAACAATGACCCATATCTACTGGAGTATATTTCACATCTGACGACTTTGATTTGTCAATAGTAATGTCACTTTCCTCAATATGTACATTCAAAGTAGATTATTTTAACTTTTTTCTTTCCATCTTTTGAATAGGAATACTTGTTTCTTTCCTTTTTAATTCTCCTTCTTGTACAAAATTTGGTTCAAGGACCTTTGTAATAATTTTGACTTTATGTTTATTTACATTTTCTCCAGGTCCTTCCTTTTTTTGTATATATTTGGTGTGTACTTTATTTTCTTTTATAAAGACACCTGATGGCTGACTAACAGTACCACCCACTACCCTGTTTCTTAAATGGTAGTTGCTTCTAGCCTTGTTCACTAAATCTGCAGTAATCCTAGATTTCTCTTCATCTGAAGCTTTTCTAATAAGTGGAACATCCTGATTGTCTTGAGAATAACATCTTATATGGTCATCAGTTTCCTTTTTTTCACTATCAGATAAGATTTTTTCATGATGACTTTCTACCCTCCTTTGTGAACTACAAGAATCATGATTTTCAGTTTCAATATCTGAATATATATCATGACATGAATAAGTATTTGTCATACTCTGTGACCTCTTCATTGTAATTCTTTTTGATATTGTTGAACCCATTCAACAAAAATCCTTTATTTGTTTTATCTCCATACTGATGCTTAAACAATTCAATCAACTCATCCATAGAAACAACATAACCATTAGAAAGGCTCCTAAGCCATTCTCTAACATCTTCTACTAGAGACTGAACAAATAATTTCATTAACACGTCCTCATGAGCGATATTTAAATCATCAAAAAAATCAACGAACTTTCTTAAATGTGTTTCACAAGAAATAACATTGTTACCTGCGAACTTTGGGAGATTTTCTCCTATATGACCCACATCTTTAGGGAAAGCATTAAGGATATCTAGGGATACCAATAAATTTAAATTGTTTATAGGTTTAATTATGCAATTGTTTTCTTTGGAAACTATCATTCTCTTTAAAAGTAGTGGCTTTTGCTTTAGAAGTTATAGTATTCTCTGGCCCAGCATGAGAATATTTAGAAGACTGCAAAAAATCTATTTTCTTCTTCATCTCAATTGTTGTAGCTTCCATTTGTCCCTTTTCTAACATTTTCTTTATGGTCTCCTTTTCAATTCTTAATTTCTCCAAATTAATATCCAACTTGGACATTTTCTCTGTTAAAGGTTTCTGAAACCTAGGTTCTTGATTTCTGTATTCATTCATTTTTTTCTTACCTTTATCCTTCTGTGAACTAGAAGCTTTATAAGTAAGTGGTATTTCTTGGTCCTTTTGAGACCTCTATGTATCTTTTATATTTTGATGTCTTGAAGATTTTATTTTATTCTTATCAACATCCTTATTCTCATGTTTTTCCTTTCTCATTTCTCTCTTCCTTTTCATTTGTTGAATAAGGGAAAGCTATTTCATGATGATTTTATCCTCATTTTCTAGCTCATTAAAGGGAGCTTCTTCAGAATCTGAACTAGATGTACTTGTTTCTTCTCTTTCATTAGAATTAGAAGTGACTGTAGGTGTTTCTAATACCCTCTCTACAGCTTCTTCATATTCCGAAGTATTTCCATCATGAGAAGGCTGATTATTGTTCATCTCTCTCCTGGCATTACTTTCTTTGCCTCTTGGAGGAGTTTCATCGATGCTAACTTGGTTTCTCTTCTTCCTCCAGGACATTTCCATCCTCGAGGATAATGGGATTCCACCATATAAAACCTTCTCAGCATCATTTTTCATCCTTGACCTAGTATTCATTCAGAGAGATATTTAATAAATCTTCACTAATCTCAAAGATTTTCTTTAGAGTTGCCACCCAAAAATAATTAGGAATGAATGAATACTGTCAAATGAAAATTTTGACAACTACAACTGGTATGATCTATAATTACTTGAAATTCCCCAATAGAGTCACCAATTTGTTAGGGATTTTTCTTGCATGGCCTCTATATTGCTTGAATACTTGAATAACTCTATGACTCCCAATGCTTTTGATACTCTGACTCAAGCAAGAGAAAACACTAATTGATGAGTTATTTTGATAACACTAGGGATACGTATTATCACCTCCTTCTTTTTTGAGATCTACTGACTCTGGCAGGTTTTACCTATAACTGATTACTGACTTAACATTATCTTTAAAGTAGATTTTACTTATGGGCTGAATGATCTGTTCTTATATGGATATATAAATGACAATGAATATAAATATGATTATTCTGAGGGAAATCTTGACAATCCAAATCATTATCTTTATGATGACAGACAACAACATAATAAGGAATTTCATCTTTCTTTCCTTTTACAATTCTTATGAATTTAGGAGGAATAACCTATTTGATTTTATCTTTAAGAAATCAACAAACTCCAACTGTAATCACTGTGAATATAATTGATTTTACATATATACTCTAAAGGTAACTAATTTTTAATAGTATTGGGTATTTTGGATGATGATTGATTACCTAACAAGTTCCTAGACCAGTGCCTATCCTTGGGCTTAAAGAATCAAAAGATATAAATGAACAAAGATATATAAACAAGAATACTGTAGGATTCCTTACAAAATACATACAACTTAGATAAAGTGCCTTGAAAACTATCCTGTCACTTCTACAATATTGTATCAAATCCTCATTCAATGTTGTACTCTTTGAAACTACTCACAAATTTTAATTCTCCCCTTAGAAGAAACTTGCAAATAATTAGATAACTACCTTATAGCCAATATGTTTAACATGCCTTAAAAATTAAACATAAGAGATTACATACAATAATTAAAGAGACAACAACAATGTAGAATAAAGTTGCACTGTATTTTTATTCATATATTTCTGCTTCAAATACATATAGAGGCTAAAAGCTCAAAAAACACAGACTGAAATCTAGAAGTTTGTCTTGCCAATATATTTCATCTCTCTGAAAATATTAAAATTTTATCTACTTATACCTTCTAACCATCTTGGAATCCTTAAAAAAAGGATGCAACAAGCTTCAGATGGTTGCAAAAACCTAACCCTAAAACTTAGGAAAAGACAAAAAACAAGAAAGCACCAAGCGGTGGAAAGACAAAATATAGGAATGAAATCTGATTTGTTCTTTATCTTCATGTGATCTTCAACATCTTTGGAGGTGCATCTTGAGGATAGTCCCTGATTTGACTTTTGATGATGACTAACCTGCTTGTCTTTCAAAAAATCTAAACTGGATATTTTGACATTCCTTTATTCCTCATCAATGATATCTAAATCTATTGTCACTTGACTCTTCTTTTTGGGCTTTGTTAGGTTGTCCCAAATAGTCATGTGATCCTCTTCTTTCGGCCATTCAAAATTCTAAATATTTTCCAACTGGGCCTTTTGTCTATCCCATCTAGCATCTATTATGCTCTTAACATCAGATATGAATTTATTACAATCTGACTATGCCTTAAATGCCTCATCAATCAGTGCATTGAATCTTCCCATATCCAATTCTCCCTTATCTGATATATAAATGTCTTTATTTGGGAGAAAACTATCAAAATATGATAATCATAACCCTAATGGTTTTATTTGATCATCCTCTGTCCTAATAGGTGGCACAAATCTATTATACCCTGACCCAAACATTTTTAACTTAGCCTCAACTCGGTTGGCCTTTCCTTGGAAGAAAGATAGAGTGGCACCAATTTGTTCTATCTCAGTACCAACCAAAGTAACTATTTCTAGTATGTTTGACCTCAGTGGTTGTACTGATACTAATATCTCAAAAAGTGTAGTTCTTCCAGACAAAGTAGTATAATAAGGGTTCAAAATTGTCAACAAACTTGCCACCTCAGCCTGTATACCTGGCAATCTACTATATTCCCCATACACTATATCCATCTTATCCTTAATAACATTGATTCTATGCTACAAAATTGACACCAATGCCTCTAGAATCACACCATTATATTCAATGGCTCTCTGCTTTGTTCCAATCAATGTATCCCCTGTATCATCAGTCTGAATTTCAACATCTGTTACCTCTTTGGGATCAACATGGGTGGGTTCTACAATTTCCATCAATTTTTTAGTTATTTAAGCTATAAGCATATCCTTCTCCTTAATTTTTATAAGTGTCATCTCTCTATCTTTTTCTATATCACTAGCATCACTAGTAATCTTCTGTAATTTCTCTGAAAGTTGAGCCGTTTTAGCTTCATTAAGCTGAGAAACATTTGTTAGTAGTTGGGATACCTTAAGATCCCCTATATTTTTATGGGTCCAAATAATATTAGTTCCCTCCATTTTCTCTTGAATATTCAGAAGTGCTAGTTTCTAATCCTTTGGAGCTAAAATCCATATTTCCAGTGCTTGGGATTTAGGGCTATACCCAAATCCTCTAACCATATCTCCCACTTGGGTTTCTAATGAAAATTTTATATTAGGCTATCTCCTTATTTAATCAATAATGAATGCTAAAGATAAGTCCCAGCCCTAACCAAGTAGTATTCCAGTGTCCTTTACCAACTGTCTTGCTTGTTCGAGAGTAATCTCTTCTAATTTAGGATCATGATCATGTAATGTTTGGAGAGCCTCTTGGGTGACTGGATCACCACCTTCAAACTATAACTACTTTTCAACCTGTTGTTGTTTATTCCATATCAAAAAGACTTTGAACTCCTTTGTCTTGATGAAGTTATCATCCTTAAGGAATTCCTCTTGATGAATCAATCTTTCATTAGTACCTGATATCAAAGGCAATTTCTCATCTACCTCTACAACCTTTTGTAGCCTTTTTCCAGCTCTGATCTTCTTTCCAAGTAAATGATCATAGGGTCTATCCCTTTTTATCAATGCACCAATTCTATCTATTTTTTTCTTTTGGGAAGGCTCACCCATTTCCACTTTTTGCCTCTTAGGTGGAGGCTTATTTGTGACCTCCTTTTTCAGGGACATCTGTTAGGTCAATGATGTTCTCTTCTTCTACCATACACCATAGGTGAAGTGCTTGATACTCTGGCTGATAAATCAGTGTGGGACAGCCCTAATCATTGTCCTCATCATATTCAGACTCAAAATGGTCTTTTCGGCCATTCTCAGGAACTACCAATGCTTCTTCTAATTGATTACATATAAGAGCATGATTTTCAATCATGGCTTCTAACCTTTCCAAATATGGAAAATTGGGACAGAAGCCTCAAAATGTGATTCCTTTTCTTTTCACCTGCCTTTCCAGGTCCAACAGTTCATTGAACTTAGTTTCTCTTTTATTTATTTCTTCATCTTCCATGATATTCCTTATCAGGTCCTCCTCCATACATTCTTTATTTATTTTGGTATAAGGGATAGTAGGTATAAGCATTTTTCTTTCACTAATGATGAATCCCTCCATATCCACATGCCTACGGAAGGAAAAAATCATCCTCTAATGATTCATCCATGCATTTATTGGGCCAATAGCCTTATTCCCAACAGTGAACTTGTAAATTCTAAACTTCCTGGGGGTAAAAGTACCCTTCCTATGTGGATCCAAGTGCTCATTGTCAACTAGAATCAGTTGTCTGATGGATTCAACTGCTGCTATCCTTGGTGGCACATAAAATGGAAAAATATGTGGGGGCTGAGGGAAACCATAGACCCTCATTATTGTAAAGTTCTTCTCAAAATAGAAATCACCCCAATTATGATCTCCTGGCCACTTTTCCAAATATTGACAAGGCCTCAATAGCTACATAACCTTAACAGGCAATCTAGTCTTCTCTACACCCAAAAGTTTAAGAATTGGATATACTTGTAACACCCCAAAATTGGCACTTAATAATCAATCAATTTTGGTGCATTTTCTCATCTTCGAAGTCCTATTGTACTACGCAAATTCTTCTCCTAATTGACTTTAATTGACTGATTTTCAAATGCAGAAAACCCAAATTTGCATAAATTTGACATTACATTTAATTCCTAATTCTTAAATGATTATTAGCTAAAATCCCTATGATTAATTGATTTAATCCTAAAGTCCTAAGTGCTTTTAATTAAATCAAATCCACCCTCTTTGGCTAATATACATAAAAGGAATTGAAAGGTTATTTAATTAATTCAATGAATTATCCTCAAAAAGGGAATTCCATAATTCCATATGAAAAGACACTTATGTGTCCATAATTCATTCTTTTATTTTAATAATGTTTGCTTATTTGTCTCAAATGGAGAATGAAGAGACAACTGTTTCTTTTCAAGAAACTCTTCATCCTCTCTCCTTGGGTTTCTATAAATTGGACCTCTTTTCTTCATTAGAGAAGATCTTTTGTTATGAGCATCATTACTATATGAAAATTTAGCTTTGATTCCATGCTTTTAGTTTACTTTCTTGCATAATTAGCATAATTTTCATTGGAATTGAACATTTTTTAGCTTTCATTTATGATCAATTTGTAGGAGCTAACAATTCAATTTTATGCTTTAAAAAAGCTTTCTAGATTTATTTGCTAATCAAATTCTAGCTTAAAAAGCATTTTCCTCTCTAGAATAGAAGCATTTCAATTTCTTAGATTAATTGCATTCTCATTCTTAGCTTAATTGCAAATTCATACTTACACTAGTTGCATTTCATCTTCAATTTCATAGCTTAAATCATGTCTTAATTCGTATAATAACAACTTTTTCTCATAACTAGATGCATATTTCTCATAATTAATGGCTTTCTTCATTTACTTGCACTATTAAAATCCTCCATATTAGCAATGGTCAGGTTGTTGGCTCTCGCTCTAAGGATAAACTGCAACAATCACATCTAATTAGGAGGTAACAGGTCGCTTCAATCACATTTGCAGAGCAAACAATTCATGTTTGTCTTTGCGAATTCATTGATTGTGTAAGGACTATGTTGTGTTTGTGTTGAATTAAGAGGTCCACATTCAACATACAACATTTTGGGGCCCACTGTGGGGCAGAAAAATCAATTTTCTGGCCTCATTTCTAAATCTGTTGACTGTGTTTTTTAGTCTCTGTCGTGCGTTCGTAATGCACTGGTACAGATTATCACGCGAAGTTTTGCTCTTGCCACGCAAAGATTTGCTACAGCCGCGCGAAGTTTTGCATCAAGCCACGTGAAGAATTGCTTTTCCTAGCACTTTCTCATGTGAAGAAATAGTTTCCTTGCGCGCATTGAAGTATTTGCTCGCGCGCGATGAGTACTTTCTCACGCTAACTTTTACTGACAGTCATTTAAAATGCAAAATTTGTAATATGTTATTTCTCTGTTCTGACTTATATTTCTGCTCTAGTTTTTCTGTTTCTAATTTTTCTACTGCAACATAACAGTGGTTTGCAGGTTCGCTTGTCAAAGGCTAAAATATTCTAACGATTTACTTGCAGGACGATAGTCAAAGATAATATTAAAATGTCATGTTTCTTTACTTTTTTTCATTCACATAGTCTAAATAGGGCTTCATTAAAATTTTGTAAGGATCTCGAATAGAAAAGTAGGGCAATAGGCTCTTCATTACATGGAAGTGATGCCCATGAATGAATCCGAAACCCAGATGTTGCTAGCATGAAGGATACTTGGGGAAGCGAAGAAAGATAAGTGAATCTTTAGCA
>MU226909.1:4435497-4504006 GCA_018584345.1 Thuja plicata
GTGATGAACATGCTTGATGTGTTTGGGTGAGGTGCAAAGGTAGAGAAGTATGCTCTTCTATCATTGAGAGAATCAGAAAATCAAACCCTTGAATCCGAACCAAGTTGAGTCACCTTTAGAGGGCCTGTCGGAAGTTGAACCTCTGGGAACGACCCAAGTGAGTACACACCTTTCGCTGGTGATTCCACCTCACTCTAATGAAGTCTTCTTTGTTGTATTCCAAATACTCCAAAGCCATAGTAACTTCTTTCTCATTGATTTCAAATATCATCATGAGAAAGCCTTGTTTGTCATACTGAGCGGTGCCGCTCCTAGCCTTGCTTGCAAGGGTGTGTGACTTACAAGTGTTGGTGCGGTCGCGAGGCCCCAGTTCTATATTAGAGGCACTAGAGGTTATTGTGAATGGAAGCCTATTAAACACTCTTTTAGTTAGATTCCTACCCTGTTCACCTCTGAAAGGAGGCATAATCTGTGCGCAGGGAGAGGGAAGAATCTCTCCCCTAGATTCTTGACATAGGTATGCACCTGGATGTTTGAAGTGGTATATGATGCTGGCCCCTATTTAAGGGTTACCTTTGAACATATATACTTAGTCCTTGGAAACACCAAAAACACGGGTGCTCTTTCAGGAGTGACACTTCTGTGTGAGGTGAACGCATACACATAAGACAACGGGGTACAGATTTTGTCTTCTCAACCAATTTTATTTGTAGGGATAATTGAGTGTTTGTTATCGAGTCTTAAACTGTCCGTTCTATCATTCAAACAAAGACTTCCCATGTTCCTACCAAGTTGCTTTGTCCTTGGTGGAATTATTTTTGACTACTATTTGCGTCGCTACCTGATTGAAACTTTCTGTCATTAAACGAATGCTTGTCACCTTGAAACAGATATTGCTGAATTACATCATCCTAAAACTGTCTTAAGCCTAGATATCTTGTTAGAAAATAGTTCTCACTGTGTCTCGAAACCTAGTCTTTACCTTGAAACTGAGTTGCACATCTATTTTATCTACCTCTTGTCTGGATTTGAGTGTTTGTTCCTTCATTGTCTGCGGACTGAAACTAGTTGTTTTGAGTTGTAAACTGACTGATTCATACTTGAACTTGTCTTGTCTCTTTGTCTCCGTTCCATTTCTTATTCTTTGTACCTTGCGACACGATAGTAATTACTCAACTATTCTAGCCATAATTTTGATGACTCATGCCAGGTGCATCTCATACCTTGGCTGTTCTAGCCTATTACCTTGTCCTTTTGATACCTTTGGAGATAGAGTTCCGAGTCAAATCTTAAGTTTCCTCTTGTACCAGCTTTGTCTATGCCTGTTACAACTAGGAGCGGTACTATCTTTCCTATACGAGGTTCTGAAATAGTTAAAATTAAACCTAGAAATCAAGGCAAAGCTCATTCTAAACCTATTACTCAAGCGAGTAATCAAGAGGGATCATCACATTCCTCTTTCCCATTCAGTGCGGACTTAATTCCAAATCCAAAACCAGTCTTTCAATTTTTTTCTAATCCGTTGTTTCAAGACCAACATCATCCTTTTATCTCGAAGAAACCACCTATTTGGGTTGATCCTATTAACGATTATCGTCACCTTAGTGATCCTTTTTCACAGTTCAATCCTTTTGATTCACCGAAGAGCACATCAACTATGAGTTCCTACTCCAATACTACAAGAGTGCATATAGACCAATCTCAAGTTAACAATATGACGTCTCCTTTCGATTACACACAAGGCCAAGAACAATCTCAACAAGAACAAGGTCAAGAGAAACACCAGGGTCAAGACCAAACTCAAAGTATTTACGAAATTCTTGTCAATGACGATGACCCTATCACTTAGGCTGACATAGACGTAGCTAAGTCTAATAAATCTCTTATCAAAATGATGGAGATACTCCTTATGGAAGACAAAGAAAAATACTTCCTAGACTTAGCAAATCAAGGGGTTAAGAAACTGAATCTTCTAAGATGCATAAGATGATGCATGACATACAAGGTCAACTTAGTCGACTTATGAAAGAAAAGGACAACCCCACACAACAGTTCACAATGGAAAGTATATGTCCTTTTCCATTTGATAAGAGTATTGTTATGCAACCTTTTCCCAAAGGTGTAGAAATTCCAAAATATGACAAGTATCTAGGCACCTCTGATCCTTAGGATCATTTGAGAGAGTTCGGTGCCTTGTCAATGGAGTTTATGCATGATCAAATGTATCTGATGCATCTTTTCCCACGAAGTCTAGGTGGGCCCGCTATGGAATGGTTCTCACGATTACCCACTAGAATCAAAACTTTTGAGGAAATTGCTAATCTTTTTGTGCAACACTATTCTCACAATATTCAACATCCTGTTAATATAAGGGATCTCTGCAACCTTAAATAGAAACAAGGGGAACCATTCTTAACATTTCTCCAAAGATGGAGACAACTTTGTACAAAGTACCCTCACAAAATACCCGAGTCTGAGAAACTCGACATATTCTTGGATAATCTCACCCCTGTCTTCGGGTATCAAGTCCAACTTCAAGGTCCCCTTAACTTTGATAGTATGATCAAACAGGCTGTGAGAATAGAAGCCTTTATGGTTAAAAAGGGTGAGCTGACTTTATATAAGGATAACAAGCATAATTCGTCATCATCCAAAGACAAAGGTAAATACCCCAACAAAAATAGAGATGTTGTGAACGATGGGGTGGTCGACAACGTGAAATCAACTTCTTTGAAACCAATCTTTAATCTCACAGTGGGTATACAATCGACCAAAGCTATCATGAAGGCTACGACTAATACTCAACAGCCCTCTAAATTTTCTGGTAATAAACCTTGGACACCACGGACCAAGCGTGAATTTACCCCTCTAGGAGATACACTTGATGTGGTTTTCAAAACTTTGGTGAAAGGTCACATGCTTAAACCTTTGGATAAGTGTTTCTTCGATCCACAACCAAGACCTTCTTGGTGGAAAGAGAATGACTACTATGAATATCATCAGAATAAAGGTCACAGGACTGCTATCTGTTACCAACTAAAGTATAAAATTTAGGACGTGATTGATGATCAGACCATTTATGTGGGGGATCATAACCAGAATTCAGATCATCAAGCATTCAAAAATCCTTTCCCTCATCATGAGAAAGGTGAATCCTCCAACGCTCAGAATAATAAGGATGCTAAAGTCAATTACGCCAATACCACTTACGATAATGTGATCAATATGATTGAACCAATGGGAGTGGAATATTGCAATATGTTTTCTAGCAAGGGAAATGGGAATTTTTTCAAGCCCAGAACCCCATTTGTCATAAAAGGTCCTAATTCCCAATCTAAAACATCTTGGGATTGTGCAAATGTTGTTACTTGATCTAATGCTAAAATCACTATAAGGGGTCTTGACCCTCCTGTTGTTACGTCTGCTCCAAAACAAACTGCGAATAAGACTGTTGTTGGTTCCACCAACAAGACCACGAAGGTGGTCCCAATGCCTCCTGCTACTGGTTATAGCATTCTTGACTAGCTTCAAAGGACTAATGCTCAGATAACTATTTTTGAGCTATTAAAAATCTCACCTACTCATAGGCAGATTCTGGACAAAGCTCTGAACAAAGCTAATGTCCCCAAAGATATCAACTTGGATCAATTTCAATCCATGGTGGGTCATTTGACCTCACTACATTACTTATCCTTCTTTGAAGAAGATGATCACTCAATTAGTCACCCACACAATGCTCCTCTACACATAGAAGTCATGATAGGTAAGCAGTTAGTCTGCCGCGTGCTCATTGATAATGGTGCTGGTCTTAATATTTGATCTGCTCATTTTCTTACTCAACTAGGTTATGGCGAGGATCGCATAGATGCCCACAAGAAGATTACCATAAAATATTAGGATGAGGAAGAGAGAACATCTAAAGGTCTAGTTGTGCTACCCGTTCGGGTTGGTCTAGTTGAAAGAAAGGTTATATGTCAGGTGCTAGATCTCCCTCTTGCGTATAATATTTTGCTAGGAAGACCGTGGATTCATGAGATGCAAGCGGTTCCTTCCACATACCATCAATGTATAAAGTTTTCTTTTCAAGGTGAAAAGGTCACTGTTCTTGCTAGCCTGGGATCTTCTTGCAATGCTCTTACTCAATCAGCTGACAGTCTTGTTCCAACCAATAGAGAATACACTGAACTCTGTGATGCCAAACTCAAAGATATGGAACAAAAACTGAAAATCACAGATATGGGCATGGGGGGATATCAAATGGAGCCTGTTCTATCATTAGCTACTCTTCCCCTATCTCTTAAGTCTTATGGGAGACCTTCTGAGCACAATAAACCCCCTATTACTCCTGAGGTAGTTCTTGACGGTACATTTGTAAAGGCTAAGTTACCATTGGAAGATGAAGATGAGGACAACGCTGTTAAAGCCTGGCTTTGTAAAGGAAAGAATACAGCTGAACAAACTACCTTGGCTCCTGAATTGAATCCTAACAGCGAGGGTCTTAAGATTATGAAATGTTTTGGGTACAAAGGAAAGAGCCCTCTAGGTGTGAATGGCAATGGGTTAGTAGAACCTATTCAAGCTATAGGCCAAAAGACAAAAGATACTGTTGGGTTAGGTTTCAAAAAGGTTTTGTTTCATCTAGGAATCAATAAATTTGTACCAAAGGTAGAACTGACACCCAAACATAAAAGTACAACTATAGCTGACACTACACAGGATAGCTCGGATGAGGATTGTTTTCCTTATCCCATTCCTCTAGAACTGGTGGCATTTTTTGCTGAGCTAGATAAATTTGTGCCACGTGCCTGTATAGCAGAGACAGATAGTGATTCTGATCAAACTACTCAATATGAGACACTTACTTATGAACAATGGAAAAACTTACAAGACCCTAACTTCAAAGGGGAAGAGTATATACCACCAGAATTTCAAGAACGGTGGACACAAGAACAGACTAGTATTATTAGAACTCAAAAACCTTCATGGTGCAAGCACCCAAGTCAGAGTTCAGAAACAGACTCTCATGAGTATGAGTTTGATAGCTTGTCAGTAGGATCTTGTGAAAGACCTCTCGACATGAGTGAAGAGTCTATTGAAAAGTCGAATGAGTTCGAGTCCGTAGGTTTTGACATGTCTTCTACTTCGGTCGTTAGGAATCAAAAGGATTCAAACACACCTTTGGATGAGATCAGTCTAGATCCCCTCTTACCAGTTAATGCTTTCAATGATGACTATACTGTGGACGCACTTGAACCTGTCACATCTCTTTCCCTCCAACACCCTGAATTAATAGACTGGAACTCCTCTTCTTCATCTAGTGAAGTCCTTACATTCCAGAACAATTACACCTTAGCCTATTACCTTCATGCTATTGAGCCCATGATGTCTTCCACTAGTGAAGCAAGTGTTAACATGACCAAGGCTGATATCAAGTACCTTAGTCAGAAAATTAAAAGAAAAAAGAACAAGTGCTCTAATGGTGAAAACCACATCATGGCAGTATTAGAGCCTAAAAAAGTAAAAATAAAAGACGTACCCAAAGGTGAAAACCTCTCTGAGGCACCTGAGGGTGAGGTACTTGATACACTTCTGAGTCACTTTCAGGAACGCTCATCAGTGTTAATTGAGCCTACTTAGCCAATAAATCTAGGAACAGAGGAACATCCACATATCATTCATGTGGCCAAGTCATTATCTTTAGAGGAACTTAAGGAATTTATAGAGTTTTTCCAAGAGAAAAAGATAAATTTTGCATGGACATATTCGGACATGCTGGGTGTGGATCCTGATCTCATTATGCATCACTTGTCAATATCACCAGGTGTGAAGCCTATTAAACAAAAACTTAGAAAGATGCATCCACATGTAGCATTACTGATCAAAGCAGAATTGGAAATTTTTTTGAAAGCTGGGTTCATCCGAGTGATTGATTATGCAGAGTGGATTTCTAATATAGTTCCAGTAACTAAACATGAAAAATCTATTAGGGTCTGCAGAGACTTTAGAGATCTAAATTTGGCATGCCCAAAAGATGATTTTACACTCCTTAATATTGACATGATCGTGGATATGACAGCGGGATATGAGATGTATTCCTTACTAGATGGCTTTTCTGGCTATAATCAGATTAAAATTGCACCAGAAGACCAAGAGAAAACAACCTTTACTTGTGCATGGGGTACATTTTGCTGGAATGTTATGCCCTTTGGTTTAAAGAATGCAGGGGCTACTTATCAAAGAGCTGTTACTACAATATTTCATGATATGATGCATAAGACAATGGAGGACTATGTGGATGACACACTTGCTAAGAGTATAGACAAAAAAACTCATCTCACCGATCTAGGTCCTATACTAGATCGTATGGAGAAATTCTGATTACGCCTAAACCCTAAGAAATGCGCATTTGGGGTTACTTCTGGAAAATTACTTGGCTACATTATTTCTGCAAAAGGAATTGAGGTAGATCCAAAAAAGGTACAAGCTATAATGGAGATGCCACCACCCCATAATATCAGACAAATCAGGGGTCTTCAAGGTTGACTTCAATCTATCAGGCGGTTTATCTCACAGTTGGCTGACAAGTCACAACCTTTCACCAAAACTCTACATAAAGGTGTGACTTATGACTGGAACAAAGAGTGTGAACAAGGATTTCAATAGATTAAATAGTATCTAGAAAATCCGCCCATATTGATGCCTCCCATTCAAGGGAAGCCTTTGATCCTATATATCTCAGCAACAGAAACATCCTTGGGTGCTCTCTTGGCCCAAGAAGATCCAAACCATAAAGAAAGATTTGTTTACTACATCAGCAGAACATTAGTCTCTTATGGAATGAAGTATCCAGTAATTAAAAAGGCTTGTTTAGCAGTAGTGTTTGCTTCCCAGAAGCTACGATGCTACATGTTGGCTCACACTACGAGACTGATTGCAAAGATCGATCCATTGAAATACTTACTCAGTAAATCTACCCTCACAGGTAGACTGGCAAAATGGGTTGTGCTCCTTAGTGAGTTTGATATTGTATATGTTGAGAGAAAGGCTATTAAAGGATAGGCAATTGCAGATCAATTGGCTGAGGCACCTCTTATAGATCATCAACCATTAAAAATGGAATTCCCTGATGAGTCCATTATGCTTCTCACACATCAAACATGGACAATGTTCTTTGATGGTTCGTTCACTCAACAAGGGTCTGGAGCTGGAATCTTGTTTATCACACCACAACGATATTCCTTACCTAAGGCATATAAAATGATGTTCCCTTGTACTAATAATACTGCTAAATATGAGGCTCTGATTAATGGACTCAAGATTTCTATTGAATGGTGAGTGGATGAACTAAAAGTCTTTGGAGACTCACAACTGGTTATCAATCAGATCAACAATGATTATCAAACCAAAGATGAAAATTTGGTACCCTATAAAAGGATGGTTGACAGTCTTAAGAACTATTTTGCACATGTCACTTTTCAGCAAATTCCCCGGGCGGATAATAAAGTGGCTGATGCTATGGCTACTTTGGCTTCTATGTTGCAAATACCAGAGAATGATTTCAGACACGATTTCCTAGTGGAGACATTATACTATCCTTCCTATGACTCTCCTGACTCCCAGATGGTCTGTTCAGTAATTGGACATGACTCCTCTCGTTACCACCACATATACTCCTATCTCCATGACCAAACCATTCCTAACACATATACTAGAAATGAAAAATTCCATCTAATCCACAGTGCTTCATGGTATGTCATTGTAGCAAATGACTTGTATAGAAGGGGTCTAGACGGTACCCTCCTTAGGTGTCTAGAACTTGATGATTTTAAACGCATGTTAGAAGAGGTACATGAAGGCATTTGTGGTTCTCACTCAAATGGCCTGACGCTGGCTCATAATCTTATTAGAGCTGGTTATTATTGGCCCAATATGGAGAAGGAAGCTACACAGTTTGCCAAATCTTGTAAGCAATGTCAACTTCATGGAAACTTGATTCATGCACCAGCTAAGGAACTCATTCCTTTTATCACATTTTGGCCATTCCAACAGTGGGCTTTTGGCTTAGTAGGTTAGATATATCTATCTTCCTCAAAAGGACACAAGTACATCATCATTGCTGCGGATTACTTTACTAAATGGGTTGAGGCAGTACCTCTCAGTGTAGCTGATGGAAAATCTGTAGCTATGTTTATCTTAAACTACATTATTTGTAGATATGGTGTACCTTCCTCTATTATCACAGATATTGGGGGACAATTCAATAATAAAGATCTGACTGATTTATGTGCTAAGTTCAAGATCATCCAACATTGGTCTTCTATTTATTACCCCCAAGGCAATGGGAAAGCTGGAGCTTCTAATAAAACAATTCTCAAGATCCTGCACCATACGGTACACAAGTCTGGAAGGGATTGGCACCTCCAGATAAATCCAGCTTTATGGGCCTATCACACCAGTATTAGAACTCCAAAAGGGGCCATGCCCTTTGCTTTAGTCTATGGTGTAGATGTTGTACTACCTATCAAGGTCAAGATTCCTACATTGCGAGTCTCTCTGAAAGGCCTCGTCACAGATGATGACATCAGAATATCTAGCTTTCAGAGCTTGAGTTACAAGATGAACGTCGGAAGGTGGCATTCGATCATCTCAGAGCATACCAAAAGAGGATATCAAAGAGCTATAATAAGAAAGTTAGACCAAGAGACTTCCAAACAGGTGATCTCATCCTAAGAGAGAATCCTAAAAATCAACAACAGCGGACTCAGAAAGGGAGGTTTGAGCCCAACTGGCTTGGTCCTTATATCATTACTGCATTATTTGGATTCGGTGCTTACCATCTCTCCACTACAGAAGTTGAACCACTCAAAGAGCCTATCAATGCTCTTCACCTGAAGAAATTCTACAGTTGAGATATCTTTTGCATGCTCATGTACATACTTTATTTCTAAAAAAATCCTAAAAATTGTAAAATGTCCTAAAAAAAAGATCATCTTAGTGAAAACCTGGAAAATAGGCGCTTTGATGTATCTATTATCTTGGTGAAAACCTGGCAAACAGGCGCCTTGATAATACCAAAAAAAATGAAAAATTCAAAAAATACAAAAAAATCAAAAAATGAAAAGAAAAAAAAAATTGAAAAGCTAAAAAATCAAGAAAAAGTAAAAAGAGAAAATGTGCCATTGATGAAAACCTAGTAAACAGGCGTCATGGTAGCAAAAATATAATTTCTGCCAAGATGGTGAAAACCTGGTAAACAGGCGCCTCTTGTTTCGCAATGCTTTATCTGTCACAGCATGTCTTGGCTTTCTTGCAGTTTGCTTTCCTGCTTCAGTTTTCTTTCCTGCTTTAGTTTGCTTTCCTACTTTAGTGTATGTTTCTCTCTCAGCCATCTTTGAGATTTTGCTTGATCTCCCATGGATTGAAACTGGTTATACTCGGGGGCATGTTCCTATTCTAGGGGGCATTGTCTTATCTTTTTGCATCGGTCACCAGTGGTTCACACTGCATCTGCCTGTCGATGCCTCATGACGGTTCATCTCTTCTTGAGACTCTTTTGCATTAGTCACTAGTGGTTCCCACTGCGTCTGCCTACTGATGCTTCAACCTCATTATCGATCCTTTATGCTTGAGAATCTCTTGCAACAGTCACCAGTGATCCTCACTGAGTCTACCTACTACCACTACACTGCTGAGATTTCTTGCATCGTGCCGCTATCCATTGTGGCTCTGCTTCGATCCATTTGTTACTTGGGGGCATGGCTCCCCACTTCGATCACTCTGTGGTTTACACTTGAGTCAGTAATCTTGTCAGTCCAGAAGGAAAAATCCCTACTGGCACAAACTGGTGTTTTTCAACACCTTAATCAAATAGTGTTTCTCAACACTCTCTTCGGATTCATCTGTGTTTTTTAACACACTTCAGATTTTCTCACGATGTAAACATCTCTTGATAGCAATCAAATACATTGCACTCACAAGCATAATGGTGTTTCTCAACACCCTGAACATAGACACATTCGTAAATCTCAAAATATGCTGAGATATGATTGACTCTTTCACAGTATGCTATCTATTCTGATGAATTTCATTGATATTTTCTTTGTCTACTTCTTTTTGGTGTGGTTTCAATGATCCGGCAATGTCAAATAAATAGGGTGTATGTGATAAGAGCTTCTGCATTAAGGTGGAAAATCCTCACATCCCTTGATCTTGTTTATTTGTACGCCAAGGGGAGGTTGGAACTATCTCCTTGACTGTTATTGCTATAAGTGTTTACTTGTGAACTGTTACTATATCAAGCTGGAAACAATGTTCAGGTCACCTTGGCTTTTGTGCCTTTGGTGCTTACATTGGTTTCCTATATTTTATCTGATGAAAGTCATATTCATATTCTTATGGTCGCAGCGGCACCAGTAAGGATTGTATTGACTCCGATGATCCAAAGGACCTGATGATGATAAATACGATGAGTCCAACAACCAGAGTCCTAGGATTGCATTTAGCTTAGGCTTGCATCTGCATTGTAGGCTTGCATTCACATTTTAGGCTTGCATTGTAGAAGTATTGGTGCTCTCTTCATTTGTCCTCTCATTCTTCAAGGTCCTCATCTTTCATCATGGTTCTTCTCGACTGCATAAGTGTCTGATCCTCATTCTCGATCTTCGTACGCGTCTTCCTTTGGCTAGTATCTGTTGTATATTGAGAAGACCCTACAAGAGATGATTAGTACCATTGCATCCCATTCATTGTATTTCCATAAATTCATCTGCATACATATATATTCATTATCCATTTGCATCCATTATAAGCATAACTCAAATCATATATAGCAATTATCCATCATAACATTTTCATACATCAATAAAACACATGCATAAACATTTGCATTCCTAATCCATACATCTAAATCATATAGGAAATCATCTCATATGCACATCTAAAATAGTATATACACATGTACAATGATGCCAAAAAATCAAGCTCATATATATATATATATATATATATATATATATATATATCGGTCCAAATATACAAGGGTGCTACTCGAGCACAATGGGTCAAAATGGTGGTACAAACTACATCATAACCTAACCACCTGGAGGAGGTGGAGGTGGGGGTATCCCCTGCTGCTATGGCGGTGGACCCGCTGGAGGTGGTCCCTACGGAACAGCCCGACCACCAGCATACTCTGCAAATGGAAGAATCTGATTTGCAACCTCAAGAACCACGAGAGTATATGCCTCATAATAATAAGACGCTTGAGCGGCCTCATATCTGATATCTAACTGTGCCCTTGATAGTGCCTTGCGCAGCTCTTGGACCTCCTGGTCCCGCTCAGATATTTGAGTATCTCTGATGACAACCTGGATGTTGAGGTCATCTCGCTCTCTCTGCGTCTGTCTCACTCTCTCCCTTGGTCTACAGAGAGCCTCCTGTAACTGGGCCACCTGGCCACCTACTGGAGTATCAGTAGGAGCTACATCAGCCATGGCAGTGTCCTCACCCTAATCTGCAGCCCTATCCTGGCCACCACTAGGGCCAGCACCTATATCTAATCCCATAGTCCTCGCAGGAATCGTAGTCTGCTGTGTACGTGGTCGTACCACTCTATCCTACTTCTGTAGAGGTGGTTGTTGTGGCTGCTGTGCCTGTGGCTGCTATCCTGGAGGAGGACCCTACTGTGCCTGCTGTTGTGGCTACACCCCTAGAGGAATATGACCCACTGGCGATGTGAATCTTAGAAATGGATGTGCTAAGAGCTGATCCCTGTATGCAGGAGTCACACCTACATCTATCACTGCTGCCATGTAATCCCACCGAGCTGGTGGTACCCGGGCATCTATCATGTTGTACCCCTGTCTAGTACTCTCTGCCACCCCTTCTTCATCTCATCGATGAATCAGGCATATGTACAATACTTGAGAGACACATCCTATGGCCTCCCAAACTGACGCAACACACATGTAACCAGGAATCACTCAATGACAGCAATAGTACACCCTATCAGAGGGCGCGAACAAAACATGTATGACAACTCATGGTGAGCATCGTCCCAGACCTCAGTAGCGGCCCATGGTCACCATATGACTACAGCCATGTCATCTATCTACCCTCACCACTGCTCTATCTTACCCAGCATGGGCTGGGTCATCTTATCGGTGTATCTATAAATGTACGGCTCTAATGGCTGTCGTGTATCCTGGAAAATTGGCCTACATACGGGGAGGCGCTCCCAGGCCCAGATCTACAGTATAACAACTCCCGCTACCATAGTGCGGGCACCTCAATACACAACGTCATGCATCTCATGAGACATCTAACCAAGTATACACTCGCCCCATCCATATGTCACTGCAGGCACATCTAGCATCTTCTGGAGCATGATGCCCTAGCCACACTCCAAACCGTGCTGACCATGATCAGGTACCAAGTGACAACTCAAAAATAGTGCCAGAATGACTGCCAATGGATGATCTTGGCCATAAGTACGTATCAACTCCTCCCAGGAGATAGCTCGGCCTAATACCAACTGATCCTAAAATATGGCTCTCAAGGCCTATGTCCCATCTCTCGGCCGTGTGCAGTACTCAATGCAAGCTCCATGGAAAGGTACTCTCAATATCTGGTATATGTCCTCCGGAGTCACTGTCATCTCTCCCAGAGGCAAGTGGAAGGTGTTCGTCTTCGAATGGAAATGCTTGACCAAAGCACCAAGTAATCCTTGATTTACCCAAATATTGGGTACATCACACAGATATGTCAGCCCCAATCCATCAATGTGGGCCCTGTCAACATCTGATAATCTCTGCAATAACTCACCCATAACAGGGTGATGAGATCTAAAACTGATATCTAGGAGATCGACCTGCAACAAAAAGGAACAAAATGGGATTAGTACCTCAACAATGATGATTTTCAAAGCAAAAGACAACACATGCAGCTATGAAATTACTCGACACACAGTTCAACTGGTTGACTCTGCGACGCAAGAAATTAACTTTTTTTCGCGCTTTTGCCTTTTCTCATGCGAGAAAACTATTTTCTCGCGTGAGGAACCTCTTCTGCAAGAAATTTCACACAAAGAAGAACTTCTTTGCATGCGAGATTCTAGAAATCTCACGCGTCTCGTGCTCAAACTTCGCGTGAGCTTTCATGAGGGGCCCGCGCGAGGAAACCCCAAAGCGCACGAGGAAACTATTTTCTCGCACGAAGGGTGATCAGCCCCGGTGCGAGGAAACTATTTCCTCATGTGACACTTGGAAAAACTTTCCCTAAAAAGCTAAAAACATGCTACTAATGATAAAAATGGAAATTTTTTTTGTAGAAATACAGGATCGTGTTACGAATACTCATAGGTGCGTCATACTCCGCTGGTCAGTTGTGCTGTCTGGTGCGCTCAAATAGATGCATATGTACGGGAATGCTCTCAATCTCAGCTGGAACTCTCACCATCTCTAAATTCAAAGGTGAATAATGATTTGAAAATGACCCCTTCGGGCCTTATATAGCCTTTGACCTAATTTTTCAAAGTGCTCTATTTTTCGCAAAAATTGCACCCTTAGCTAATTGGAGCATTCTAGATCCATTTTCGTGATCAAAATTGAAATCTGACACTCCTAAGTAGCTCAAAATCACATTTTAAAATCATGGGACTGACATGATTGGACACTTATGCAGTCACTCTTCTGATGCTGGTTCCTTGTCAGGTTTTTCCCTGGTCATGATTTTCTCGGCTTCTGCAATCTTTTCATCAAAGTCAACTCTAGTCAATTCTAGTCAACTATGGTCAAACCTAATCAATAAGACCTCTTGATCGCTCTAAAATGATTATTCTCTCTCTTGATCTATCTTTTCTGTGATTTCTCGCTCTCATCTGTATGATGTGTCTTCTTTCGATTTCGCTCCCGAGGGGGCAGGATGATTGCATCATTGAACCTTTTCACATTATTCTCGAATCAATCTGAATCTAAAGTCCTTGTTGCTAGGGGCACCTCATCACTTAGATCATATTCAATTTTTCATTCCTTATGGTCAAAATTGGATATCCCATGATCTTGCATCTCGTCATCTATCTTGCTAGGTATCTGAGAAATCTAACTGAGATCCTCAAGAATCACGCTTCATTCTAGGAGACAATCCTAAATTGATTATCTTTTGGGACAAGTATTGGGACAATCTAACCCTGGTTCCTGGAGGTTGAGCCTCAATCTGGGGACAGTCTTGTGAAAGATATCAATCTAACCAGTGTCTAGGTGATCTAACCTAGATATTGGGGGATTAAGCTTCATTCTGGAGAAGATTCTTGAACTCTCACTGGGTATTGGGGCAATCTAACCCCAATTCCTGAAAGTTACGCTTTGTTCTGAAGATAACTCTCAAAAACTCTTCAAATCATTATCTAGGAAATCTAACCTGGATCTCAGAGGGCTCACCTTCGTATTGGGGAAATCTAACCCCGATTCTAGAGACAGTCCTAGATCTTCATCAGCTCTCAGTGGACATTGGGGAAACCTAACCCCGATTTTGATCTTCACTCTAGACTATTCTTTGAATCAATGCGCTGCTCGCACATCAATTCAAAGAGGGGCAAAATGTAACACCCCAAAATTGGCACTTAATAATCAATCAATTTTGGTGCATTTTCTTATCTTTGAAGTCCTAATGTACTAGGCAAATTCTTCTCCTAATTGACTTTAATTGACTGAGTTTCAAATACAGAAAACCCAAATTTGCATAAATCTGACATTACATTTAATTCCTAAATCTCAAATGATTATTAGCTAAAATCCCTATGATTAATTGATTTAATCCTAAAGTTCTAAGTGCTTTTAATTAAATCAAATCCACCCTCTTTGGCTAATATACATAAAAGGAATTGAAAGGTTATTTAATTAATTGAATGAATTATCCTCAAAAATGGAATTCCATAATTCCATATGAAAAGACACTTATGTGTCCATAATTCATTCTTTTATTTTAATAATCTTTGCTTATTTGTCTCAAATGGAGAATGAAGAGACAACTGTTTCTTTTCAAGAAACTCTTCATCCTCTCTCCTTGGGTTTCTATAAATTAGACCTCTTTTCTTCATTAGAGAGGATCTTTTGTTTTGAGCATCATTACTATAGGAAAATTTAGCTTTGATTCCATGCTTTTAGTTTACTTTCTTGCATAATTAGCATAATTTTCATTGGAATTGAACATTGTTTAGCTTTCATTTATGATCAATTTGTAGGAGCTAACAATTCAATTTTATGCTTTAAAAAGCTTTCTAGATTTATTTGCTAATCAAATTCTAGCTTAAAAATCATTTTCCTCCCTAGACTAGAAGCATTTCAATTTCTTAGATTAATTGCATTCTCATTCTTAGCTTAATTGCAAATTCATACTTACACTAGTTGCATTTCATCTTCAATTTCATAGCTTAAATCATGTCTTAATTCGTATAATAACAACACTTTTTCATTACTAGATACATATTTCTCATAATTAATGGCTTTCTTCATTTACTTGCACTATTAAAATCCTCCATATTAGCAATGGTCATATTGTTGGCTCTCGCTCAGAGGGTAAACTGCAACAATCACATCTAATTAGGAGGCAACAGGCCGCTTCAATCACATTTGCAGAGCAAACAATTCATGTTTGTCTTTGCGAATTCATTGATTGTGTAAGGACTATGTTGTGTTTGTGTTGAATTAAGAGGCCCACAAGTCCAAGAGTTTGAGATAGGCATGGTTTCATCATTATTCTTAAAAAGTAATTAAACAATGAATATCCTGAAGACCCAAGCGTCTTTGCATCTCTAATATATGCCATATTATCTACTATGGTGTCAACACTTACCTTTTTGTTTTGGCTTGAACCTAGCAACAATGTAAGAAACTCGTCCGAATAATTTCTCTTCCCTTTTGATTCGTCCTCCACATCATCATTTTTTCCACTGGAAGAAGCCATGATCTGTGCTTGACTCATTTTTCCTTGTTCTGTTATCAACTTTTGGTACTAATATTGAAACAAATCTATCAATTAAACCCTTGATATCAAACTGTAAACCCTTTGCGATTCTAAATTGAAACACTAGACACACCACAACTTTCTCTCTTTTTCAAATTTTGAACTATTGGATTACCTGTTGAATTCTCTGTTTCTAGAAATTTTGCTTACTCAGAAAGTACTCAGTACTTCGCAAACCCTCTAAATTAGAGAAGATGAAATTATGGTAAAATGAAATGATAACAAGGAAATATACTTATAAAAAATTATTCAATGCATACATCTCCTCAAACTGGTAAACTAGCATTTTAGTCACTTCTACAATTAGTTTCACACACTGTGTCATCAATTCCTAGTTCTAGCCGTGAAAATCAAACTGTCAGACAATCAATTATAGATGAGTGATTTTGTATAGAAATATTATAAAATTCAAATTGAAATCAAATTTGATTGGCCACATTTACTTAGACTACGGCTACATTTCCATCTCTTATAATCCTTTAAATCTAGTTGGTTAACAACTGTCCACGATGGCGCCACTGAAAAGTAATTTTTTAACTCTGATCAACTTCCAGCGACCTAGCGACTAAGTAGTCTCATTGTCATATGATAACATAAATAACCACAGCTCCCTTAGGATAATTGGTAACAATGTTGTCTTTAAACTAACTTCTAACCTCCAGTTTATTAAGAGACTCGGCGACTGATAAATCTCCAAGTCGATTTAAAAATTCTGAACTATGGTTTCAATCACGAGACTTCCTGACTACCACTGGATGCACTCTTTAATCAATGGTTTTCACTAAGTCTCATGTTCCTTGTCTTAACTCAATTTTAATCATGAGACTCAGTGACAACACTTAAACTGCTAACTTATAAACTCAACCAATAATCATGATTCATATCAGGAGACAATGTGACAACACAGTCTCAAAGTCACTTTATAAAATTTTTAACTCTGATTAAATCTTGAGAAAATGTGACTACCGCTGTATGCAAACTTAGAATAAATGATGGTCACAAAGTCTCCTTATGGTTTTATCATATTCTAACTGATTAAGACACTACGTGAAAAAGCCTTTTCACCAAGTCATGTGAAGATAAAGAATATTCACTTTTTCTTATAAGACCTAGCAACTAGGAAATAAAGCACATGCCAATAAAATTAACTTAAGTAGAAAAAAGGTAACAAGAAAATAGGACCGAGCCTCAAAAAATTAGGGCTTCTTCACATTTTAAATCATGATCTTAACTTTTAGGATATAGGGGATAATCGGCAATTCCAAAAATTAACAGGGCAAAACATCAAACAGGAAATACCAGTAACAAAGCCCAAAAGTTGCCAAAAGTTGTCAATGTTGTCATTGACAACATTGACAATTGTTAGGACAAATTGGAATCTTCGATGAAATTGGTTTTTTAACTATTTGAAACTGACCATTTAGTGTTTGGGTCATCTATATAAGACAATCCTTAGGATTTGTGAAGTGTTGGCAAGTTTGTGAAATTTCATGTACGGACTATGTTAAGCAATAATAGTGAATATTTGTGTGTTTCAAGGTGATCAGGTAGTGTAATGGATTGAGAATGTTTTTGTACACATTGTTTCATGTAATGTATTTTATCTCTAAACTTCTTGTGGTGTTAGATTGGTAGATTCAGTAATTTTAAGTGTTTCTTTAAAATCTTTAAAGTTCAGTCCAGTCGTTGGTCTTGTCTTGAGCACTATCTACAAATGGAGTCTTAGCTTAATTTTTCACTGTGGCTTTGGCCCCGGCTCTTGGATTATGAAATTGGACTCCATGTACATGTTTTACATGGTAGGATGGGCCCTAGAAGTGGTGGCATCTATTTTTAAGATGATGCCCTAGGAGAGCCAGAGTGGCATAGCTACGGATCATCAATGATTGCAGAGCTAGATAGATGGATTGAAAGAATCCATAGCTTCAATCAGTGGAAGTGGGAAGGTAGAAGTATCAGGGGAGGACCCCCAACCAAGAGGAGAAGTTGTGAGGAGTTATCTTCTTGACCAAGAAAGTTCATTTCTTTTGCAGATAGTAAAGGAGGCCTAAAACCCTAAAATTTAGCCATGAAAGTAGGAAGGACTATACAGACACTTCTAAGGCCTAAGACCAAGGAAATATCTAGTGCCTCTGAAAATGGTGTCTATATCCTAAGCCTATTTGGCACTTGTTAAGACATTTTCCCAAGATAATCCTGAAAAGGTGACCAAATAGGGTTGATTGCTTGTAGCCCTATTTTTGGGGTAATTGCATAAGTTCTTGGAGCTCATTTGTGTTTTTGAAGAAAAGTGAGTTTGTAGATGTTGGAATTGGTCCTGTTGACATCTTTATGTACTGCCTTTTCAATTTGGTGAAGATTGGAATCCATTTGGATGAGATTGTGCAAATGGGGCAAGAAAGACCAATTTGGGTCTAGTATGAGGTTTGCAAAAGTTGTGAGTTCTATTTTGTTGGTGTTTACTAGTTGAAGGAATTAGGATCTTGTGATAAGATTCCTAAAGAGCCTAGGGTTAGTAGAAGAACCCTAGTAGGTTAGTGACTGACCTAAGAGACCCTAGAAGAGGTCTAAGGAGAAAGACTAGTACTACATCAAAAACCCAGAAATCTTTTTTTGATCAGGCTTAGTTCTGATTTTGACCCTGAAGTGAATGTCACCTTTGACCCAGAATTTCCGATTCTAACCCAAAAAAAATTTCTGACCCTGAAAAAAATTTAAATTCTGACATGGAAATGAATGTCAGCTTTGACCTATAATTTCCAATTCTGACCTAGAACAAAATGTCGATTCTGACCCAAAACCTTTGACAAAAAATTTGTTTCTGAATCCCGATAGTTTGCCGAAAAGAGTCTCAAAATCTGCACTCCAATTTGTTGTTTTGAACCTGTCCCTACATTAAAAATGGTTTGTTTTTTGAGGGGGATGGGTTTTCCTTGGTCAAACCCTAATTTCGGAATCAACCTTGAAGTCAATAATTGAAATAGAGAATGCTAGGAACTAGTAGAAGTAGATCTAATAATGAATCTATTATAATAGATATGCATTTATATTTTAAATGTAAATAAGTATGTAAATATGAAAGCTTAGACTCAATATTAGAACCATAAATATCCATGATTATATGCTTGGAATCCACCTTGAAGGAAGAATGAATGATTCTTGAGGATGCACAAAGGATCTTGAAGGAAGATCACACCACCACGATGGATAGATCTAGGGTTTGAATGCTTGAATCTTGACTGCTTGAACCAAATCCCTTCAAAGGCTTGAATTCTTGAATCCTTGATCTTGAATGGATAAATTTAATTATTCAGAGGAAGACTTGAAAATCTTGATTGAATTTTGAAATTTTGAAGACATGTAAAATTCTTTCTTAGTTGATCATTAGTGCTTATGCTTGGTTAGAGCTTTTGTACTTCTTGCATAGTTAGAGAAAATCATAGGAGAAGGCTTCCTTATATATGAATCTAGGGCACAATCTTCTAGAAATTCCTACATAGGAAAATTTAATTCAAATTAGACCTATATCCTTAGAAGAGGACCTATATTAAATATAATTTAAGAGTCGTCACTGCAGAACCCAAAACAGCCAACCCAGAAGCAGGAAATGAACTTTTAATGACCCTCAGAAGCTTACAAACTTTCAAATTGGAAAGGGGTACCTGGGTAAAAATTGAGGTTGAACTTGACCCAGGGAGTTAGAACCCATGGAAAATGTGCCTGATGGGATAGATAGTGTCCAGATAGGCCCAATCAGGGTCCTCAATAGGCACAAAAGTAGGAGAGGGCGTAGAAATGAGGGGACAATATGATGATGTTAAAAAAACCCCTTAAGGAGGGCTAAACATTCTTAACATGGAAGTGCTTCCATTTTAAGAAGATACATTAAGCCCCCACTTTAGAGGTAGTATGGAAATCGAACATACTCATGGTAAAGTTAGAAGAAAGACTCTGGTGGATCACAATGAGGTAGAACATCACTTAGTCAAGGACATGAACCCCGAGACCAAGGATTCTAACTCAACATACATGCACAAATCTATGAAAGAAAAGAGAAATTAATCATATAAAGCATAGATCTGACTACGTAATAAAGACAAGAGAAACACTATAACTAACATAGCTTCCTGATCTAATCTTACTAGCATGGAAGCGAAAGAGAGAAATGATAAAAAGATTACCTAGCCTAGTAACATACCCACCTTACCATGAATCACCAAGGAGGGAGAGCCCAAAAGGTTCACCCATGAATTATTCTTTGTAATTATAATGCATCTTCTAACGGCTTTTGGAATACCCATAGATCCATATTCTTGTATAACTATTGAATATAAAATTTGTGTCTTTTTAGGATTTTGAAACTTATGTACGTTACCTTCCATTGATTTATCATATTGGAAAATGCATATCTCTTCAGGATTTAGCAAGTTATTTGCATTACCTTCCAAGGATTTAGAAAAAATAAAAATAAAAATAAAAACAAAAATGTGTCTCTTCAGGATTTAGAAACATATGTGTGTTACTGATGTAGGAGCATCTTGGGTCATTGGCAATCCTGCACAACACAAAAAAATATGTTTGTTTATACTTCTTTACTTTGTTCTCTATTCCTCAGGTTCGTTTGCTAGAGCATACTTGTCTTCATCACTAGGGTTCTATTACTTAGGTATACCTATTTTTCTGCTGCACAGGTTTCTCTTCTGTCGCTCAGAAATGCTTTTTCTATTGGTTGATGTTTTATTTTCCCGAGTCACTCTATTTCTCGGTCATGCTTTTCTTGAGATTCTTAATTTGGGAATTGGGTCTTTGGCTGACTTCCTCAGTTAATTTTAATTTCTAAATTTATTTTGGGTCTCTCATTGGGATCTGTGTGGACCTAAATCGGGGTCTCTCTTATGGATTTGAGTGTTGACCTCTTTGGTGGACTCTTGTATATATCCTTTTATATGTTCTTAGTTTAGGTATCATTTTCCTAGAGAAAGAAAGAAAATATTTAGATACTGAGATCGAAGTTTTGTGATCACTATTGTGTGGAGATCTTATTGTAATTCATTGAATTTATGGACGAAATCAGGAAGGCCTTATAGCCTGACATGTAATGATTTTGGTTAAGTTAATATAAAGGATCTTTATGTTTTCTTCTCTCACTATGTTGTTTGGCTTCTGTATTGGTTCTCCAAGGTGGTTTGGTAGTTGGGAGTGCCATTGGCTCCTTCTCTTTTACCCTCCTTGCATCTGGTGGCATCAGAGCATTTTGAGATCTAAGCTCCTTTTTCAAACCCTAACCCTAGTTAGTATTGTTGTGCAGTACTAGATTGCAATCTGAATTACAATTAAAGAGGGATTCAAGATGGTTCGTGGAAGAGGAAATGCAGATCTAGGTCTAGCTGATATGCTTAGACATATGGATGCTATAATGGAAGTAATTGAGATAACCCAATGGAGAGGAATAAATATTGATGATGTTAGTGATAATGAAATTAAAGAGGTTCAAGGTGAATCTACACCTGTACCTGTTATGAATTAGGAAGAAGAGTGATTTCTAAGAGCTTTAACAAGTTTGAAATCCATGCCTCAATTTAATCCTCTTGAGTATAGTGGAAAATTGGATTCTGATGAATTGATAGACTGGATAACAAAGATGGAAAGTATTTGAATATGAGAATGTGGTAGAAGATAAGAAGGTGAGGATTGCAAGAGCAAAGTTGAAAGTACATGCATCCCTATGGTGGGAATATCTACAATTGGATCAGAAGAATAAAGGTAAAGACAAAATCAAGGTATGGGACAAGATGGTAAAAAAATAGAAACACAAGTTTCTACCTTGTGATTATCAGATTAACCTAATCCGGTGAATGCAAAGTCTAAAGTAGAAAGATAAATTAGTAAAATACTATACTGAATAATTCTATATATTAGACATCATATCTAGACATGTGGAAGATGAAATGGAAGGAGTAGCAAGATACCTAAATGGCTTGAGAAGTTATATACAAGATTAAATCAGTTTGGTCAATATGGAAAGCATTGAGGAGGCATACCAATTTTTTCTAATAGCCAAGGAAAATTTGAATAGAAGATATGAACAAAGACAAAGAGGTGGAGTAGGTAGATTACCTGGAGGAAGAAGTAGATGTCATGGTGAGAAGATTATATCTGAACCAGACAAGTAAATCTTATACACATCTCAAGACAAACGATATACTAAATGGAATGGTGGAAGTTCATACCGAGGAAGAGGTAATTACTCCAGAGGTGGTTATAGAAGAAAAGGATTCCAAGTTACTTGTTACAATTGTGGTGAAGAAGGACATAAATCCTTTGAGTGTACACATGCAAGAAAAAAAGGCAGTAGTAGAAGAAATGATTTGGTACAAGCTAGGAGTCACCAAATGAAGCTAAAAAGGAAGGAAATTTAAAGATTGGAAGGATACTATGGAGTGAGAAGGATAAGAAAGACCCCGTAAATAAAATTTTGTTCAAGACCAGATGTAGAGTAGCAAACAAAGTTTGGAAAGTGATTGTTGAAAGTGGAAGCTGAGAGAATTAGGTATCTAAGGAAATGGTTTCAAATTTGAAATTGAAGAGGATGAAACATCTGAAACCCTATCAGATCTCATGGATCAAGGATGATCATACATTAATGGTAAGTGAATATAAAAATTGGAAAGTATTATGATAAGGTACTGTGTGATATTATGCCCATGGATTGTTTTCATATTTAGTTGGGTAGACCTTGGCAATATGATATACATGCTATACATGATAGAAGATTGAATAGATACTCTATTTTGGTTGATGATAAAAAGAAAGTTTTATTACCTCTGATTGAAGAGTCTATTGGTGAGATATTTACATCTGTCAAAGTTTGTTTGATGGAAGGTAGACAATTGGTTAAGGATTTAAAAAGAAATGATATTTGTTATGCTTTGATTCCTAACAAACCGAGTAAGAATACAAGGGATGACATTCCTGTAGAAGTTTCAAAGTTACTCACCGGGTACAAGGAGATAATTTTAGATAATGTACTTTGATGGTTTTCCACCAATGAGAGATATTATTCACTGCATGGACTTCATTTTGGGAGCTATTTTACCAAACAAAGTACCATATCGGTTAACACCTACCAAAAATGTAGAGCTTAAATGACAAGTTCATGAATTGTTGAACAAAGGTTTGATCTAAGAAAGTTTGAGTCCATGTGAAGTACCTATTTTATTTCCACCTAAGAAGAATGGATAATGGAGTATGTGCATTGATTCCAGAGCAATTAATAATATCATAGTGAAATATAGGTTTCCTATACTGAGAATGGATGACGTAATGGATTGTTTGAGTCGAGCAAGATATTTTACCAAACTTGATTTGAAAAGTGGATATCATCAGATCAAAATAAGAGAAGGAGATGAATATAAGACTACTTTCAAGACAAAGGTAGTTTATTATGATTGGTTGGTTATGCCTTTTGGTTTAACTAATGCATTGAGTATATTTATGAGGTTAATGAATGAAGTTTTGAATAAATTCTTGAATAAATGCGTGATTGTATACTTGGATGTCTATCATTTAAAAATGTAATCACTTCCATTTTGGTAGGTTTAGCACCCTCATTTAGTAAACTTGCATATTATATTTGCATGTAGGATGCATCTGCCCTTGATTCTACATTCCTAGGTGAAACTAGGGTAAGGATCCTACAGATCCTCGTTAATTTCCCGCTCTGGGGATTTTTTTTTAAGTTTGAACTTATGTACTATCTCTCCTAATCTTCATCATACCTCCTCTATGGAATTTTTGCTTCTTCTCAGCACTCTGGTGTGTTTTCTCACCTTCTTAGGTCCTTGACTGACCTGAGAATCTTACAGATTTCTCAAGGTGACCTGCCTGTAACCTCAGGTCAGGGTTGAAGTTGATTCTGACATAGGTTAGAATCTAGGTCAACCTTTACCTAGGTCAAGGTCAATGTATTCCTTAACCTAGGTCAAGGTCAAAGTCTACTTTGACCTTTGTCATGTGTTGATCCCCGCTATCTGATTTGGAGCTTATCGAGGTTCTTAACTTTAAAATAGGTTCCCGGGTCTTGATGCAGAAGTGTTTTCTTAGATATTCAAATTAATAAATCCCCTCCTTGGTTGGTGATTGTAATTGGACCATAGTTCAAGGTAAAATTTGAATTTGGTTCCCTTGCATTTCCCTAGGAGGTCTATATTGAGATCTCTATATAAACATGCTCTTTTGTCTTCATTCTTTCATGAGAGGAAAGTGTAAGATGATATGATGCAATTACGAATATGACATGATGATGATGAAAGAAAGAAAGAGGATGATATAGAATGACCAGATATGATGATGCCTTAATACATGCAGGAATTTTGTGGACAAGGTATTGTGGATCTTCTTTGGAGTAAGAAATAATTCTTCCTTCCTTCTTCTTGGATCAACCATTTTGAATATTCAAGCATTCAAAAGATACTATCATGGGGTAGCAACTATGGATTGTGAGTTTGATAGGAATACTTTAGCATTGGGGGTTTTGTATGGTTTCTTTATCATATTCAAATCTATGCATTGTTTTCTCATTCTCAATTCATTTTAGGGTTTTAATCTAGAGGATTAGATCTTGACATTAAACATTTGAAGCTCTTTCTAAGAGCAACACACACATAAATTATACTATATTCAGCTATTCGTGGAGGTGGAGACCACCAAAATGGGGGTTTGACTAAGGAATAACCCTATATAGCCACCCCAAAACCCCCTTTTTAGATATTTGCTGGTGTTGTTTCGGGAGTTATAGGATCAGGACAGTGAGTTTGAGTGCAGATTCGGATACCCTCTTTAGAAAATTGTTGGCATCCCAAAATAGATTTTCTATTGGAGATTTTAGAGGTTGATTCTGCCCTATGTCAAAATCGTAAATTCTTGGTCAATGGTGACATTGAATTGAGGGTCAAAATTGGAACTATTTCAGATCGGAAAAAGATTTATGGGTTTTGTGTGTCTCTGCGTTTCTATTCCAGATCCGGTCTTAGATTTTTGAGAAACTCAACACAGGCATCAGAAAAAGGTAATTTACAGATATGCTATAATGTGAGGTAGGTATTTTACTCCATTATTATTTGCATGTGTTTGCAAGATTTACATTCCTTATCATAACAATTAAATGTAAATGGTTGAATATGGCATAGGGTCTCTTTCATAAGCAAATTTCCATTGTTAAAACCCTATTTAGAAGACCATCTAGATTTACCAATTACATTTTGTTGAACCCGCGATAAAAAACTCTTTCTTTTTGGTGTTAGATTTAAATGTTATATTGGATATTGCATGAATATAGAAGTAGATTTATTTTATGCTCTTGCGTTGATATTTTTAAAATATCTAAAAATTATAAAATTTCTTTAAAAAAAACAAAAACATTTACATGTTTGTAATTTTATTTTGTGTTCAACATGTATGAATTTTGTTTTGAATACTTTGATGAGGATTTTAGTGCACAAGAGGATAGATCCCTTAATGAGGTACATGGAAGTGAGAATTAAGATGGTTAGAATGAGATCTCCATGGATCCTATTCCTATTTCATCCTCCACAACTTCTCCAATTGAACTTTACCATAGGGTGTGTGGATGGTTACCTTCATGTTGCACTATTGCAACATTGAGGCACCTATAATTTTATTTCCTAAAGATTTGATGATGGTAAAAGGATGTCCTCGAATAACTATTAAGGGTAAACCTAAAGATCCTTTTGAATTCTTTGATAACACGGATTCTATTTCACATGCTTATCGCACAGAGAATAATCCTCAACCTATTTTTTCAGCTTCTTTAACTCCTTCTCAACCCATGCTTCCTCAAGAACCAAGGTTACCTTCTTCCTTTAAGGATATGAAATATTTGAGAAATTATGTGCTACTCTAGCTAAGATATGTTTATGGGAATTGCTTAAAACTTCTCCTATATATCATGAGACTTTGCAAAAAGCTTTATCTACTCTTCCTTCTCCACCCCCTAATCAAGAGAATATCAATTCATTTTTGGACTGCATGCATACTATGCCTTTTGTACCTCCTATGGTATTTACTGATGATGATTTACCTTCTATTGACATGCAAAATCAATATGATGCTCTTATGGTTGTTGTTTCTATCAATCAGAGTATCATTCATAGAACATTAATTGACAATGGATCTGGGCTTAATGTTTGTAGCATGGATATGACTAAGGTAATTAAGGCTAATCTTACAACCATTCAACCGAATAATATTCCTATTCATGGATTTGATAATATCACAAAGAAAAATTTTGGTATTATTACGCTACCAATTAAGGTTGGTCCAGTTATTCTCAATACACATATTCATGTTATGTGTAGACCTCTCAATCATAATTTTTTGTTAGGAAGACCTTGGTTACATACTATGCATGCATTTCCTTCTACTCTTTATTGTAAGGTTAGGTTCATTTATAACAATCTGATATATACATGACATGCGGATGATGCGTCAAATCCTTACCTAAATGCAAAATATGCTTACGTTTATGAACCTATACAACCAAGGAAGGAACCTAAGAAACCACCTAAATTTAAACAAGTTGAAGCTCCACCTTCTTCTTTGATGGGAGATGATTGGGGAACATTGGATTTTAATACTTCTTCTATGGGAGAATATAAAGTTTTGGATTTAGAGTTTATGAAAGAGAAAAGAAGGTTTGAAAAACACGTTTTTACTCCTCCACTTTCTAAGGAATTAAAAAGTAACTTTGTTTTTGATTCACTTGAAGAAACAATTGATAAAATAAAACTAGATTGCTATGACATTGTGAAATATGTTGCTCCTTTAACTCAATCTTATATGGCTAATAGATATGGTTCTGGTTATCATCTACTCATGAAATTAGGATTCAACGGGAATCGATGTGGTAAATATGAACAAGGCATATAAGTGCCCTTGGACAATTAAATTTATGATTATACTTATGGGTTAGGATTCAATCCTTATAAGAAACAATCTTCTTTTCCTCTTAATGTCAATCATATCTACAGTGGACATCTGAAGTTGGTTAATCTGCTTCTCCTTGACATGGATCAAAAACCTAGTTTGGATATCTTTCTTGAGGATGAATCCCTAGCCAATTTTTTAGGGGATTATCAAGATATACCTACGTTTCATCATAAAAGAAGAAAGCCCTATTGTATAAATAATGAAGCTTATTTTGGAGAACATGATGAACAAGATATTTCTCCTTTTCCAATGGAGTCTCCCATGCAAAGTAATTTATTAATAACTGAGACTATGGAATTTCAAATGGATGTGAATGACTCTGAACAAACAATCCAAATTGGGAAATGTTTGAATCAAGATGAACATGATCAGTTGGTTTCCCTCTACTTAAATATAAGGATATATTTTCTTGGACATATTTGGATATGCCAGGTATATATCCTAAGATTGTTACTCACAATATTGTTCTCAAACCTAATACTAAACCTTTGAAACAAAAAATCCAAAATAAGAATCTTGGCATTGCCTTATTAGTTAAAGCTGAAATTGAAAAATTATTAGGTGTTGGGTTCATTCTCTCTATTGAGTACTCTGAATAGATTTTCAATATTGTGGCTATTTGTAAAGGAGAAAATAAGATAAGGATGTGTATTGATTTTCAAGATTTAAATAAGGCATCCTTAAAAGATGATTTCCCATAACCTAATATTGATATGATTATGGATTTGACAGCGGGTCATTATTTATTACCTTTTGTGGATAGTTTTTTGGGTTATAATCAAATTTTTATTCCTATTGAAGATCAAATTAAGACCGCATTTATAACACCTTGGGGAAAATTTTTTTGAGTCATGATGCCCTTTGGATTAATAAATTTGGGAGCAACTTACCAATGCGCTATGACTTTGATTTTTCATGATTACATTCATAAGATTCTGGAAGATTATGTGGATGAAATCTTGGAAAAATATATACAAAGAGAGGATCATGTGTTTATTTTTTGAAAAATATTTGAAATAATTAGGAGTTATCATATGAGATTGAATCCTAAAAAATCTACCATTGGAGTTGATTCTGGGAAATTATTAGGATTTATAATCTCTAAGTGAGGCATAGAGGTTGATAGTAAAAATATTGATGCTATTGTTAAAATGGCTCCTCGCAAGAATATTTCTCAATTACACACTTTACAAGAAAAAATACAAGCTATTCGTCTCTTTGTTTCTAACTTAGCCGATAGAACTTTTACTTTTACTTCCTTCTTTAGAAAAGATACCACTTTTTCTTGGAATAAGGAATCTAAAAAATCCTTTGAGAAATTTAAGGATTATTTTTATAGTCATCTTATTTTGCAACCTGCTAAATTTTATAAACCCTTCTATCTATATACTTCTGCTACTTCCAATGTTGTGAGTGCATTGTTGGCTCAACATGATAGTCAATGTAAGGAAAGACCAGCGTACTAAATTATTCATACCTTACTTTATTATGAAACAAAATATACTAATTTGGAAACAAAATGCTTGGCTTTAGTTTATGCTTGTCAAAAACTCAGGAATTACCTATTGAATGTTGAGGTCAATGTGATTGTTAAATTTGATCCTCTAGAAAACCTTTTCTCAATGACTGATTTGTCTGGCTATCTGGGAAAAAGGGTGATGTTACTTACAAAATTAGATCTAAATATCATTCTTCAAAATTCAATTAAAGGACAAGATTTAATTGATTATTTAGATGAAGCTCCTTGTCCTCATTCTAATATGAGTTTTACCTCAATAGAATTCCTGGATGAGAACATTTTAGCTATTAAGTAGGAAGATGTTTGGGAATTATATTTTGATGGTTCTAGATGTAAGATAGGTTCTGGTGGAGGCATTATCTTGGTCCCACCTACAAATAAACTGATCTGTATGTCCTATAAATTGACCTTTCCTTATACTAACAATATTGTGGAGGATGAAGCTCTTATAGCTGGCTTATGAGCAGCTTCATCCCTTCATATTAACAACTTGGAAATCCATGGGGATTTTAAATTTATCATTGAACAAATCAAAGGAGGTTATTAGACTAAAAATGATAAAATGATTCAATATAGAGATTTAGATCTTGATATTATTTCCCAATTCTCTTCTTATACGATTCTGACTTTACGTAGGAAAGATAATCAACATGCGGATGCCATGGCAAGTGCAACTTCTTTGGTTTGTCTTGAGAATATTGTGGAAGACTTTAAATTTAGTATACATAATCTTAAACACCTTGCAATTTCTAATAAGGTTACTGGTGATTTTTTTAACTTGCATTGTGATGACTGGTAATCGTATATCTTTCATTTTTTGAAAGATAATACTTTTTCCAGAATCACTAACAAGGAACATGCGTAATCGTATTAGGAAAATTGTAGCATGTTATATCATTTTAGGAGATACGCTTTACAAATTTTTTTCTAATGGTTTTCTACTATGATGTCTTCATAGAACTGAAATTCTGATAGCTTTAGCAGAAGCTCATTATGGTTCTTGTGGAGGACATTTTTGTGGTAAGTCCTGAGTTAATAAACATCGTAGAATGGGATACTATTGGAATAAATGGAACAATATTCTTTTAGGTTTGTTAAGAAGTGTCCTCACTATTATCAATATGGTAATTTAATTTATGCTCCTACTTGTGAACTTCGTAATCAAGTTGCTCAGTGGCCTTTTAGTATTTGGGGTTTTGATCTTATTGGGGAGATCTCACTAGCTTCTTCTCAAGGACATACATACATCCTATCAGCTACATATTACTTTATGAAGTGGGTAGAATCTATTCCTCTCTGTTCTACTATTGTGGATGTTATTTGTGATTTAACCCTTAATCATATTATAGCATGATTTTGTAATCCTTCAATGATAGTTTCAGATAACGACACTTCTTTCAAGAATAAAGAAGTCACAAAATTCTTGGAGAAATATCATATTCAACATAGATTTTCTACTCCTTATTACCCTCAATCTAATGGTCAAGCTGAAGCATCGAATAAACTTATTGAACAAATCTTAAGGAAAATAGTTAATAAGTTTGCAAAAGATTGTCATACCCAACTTACCTATGCTATATGGGCTTATAGGACCAGTTTTTGTACTACCATGGGAACTTCTCCTTATAATCTTGTTTATGGTATTGATGCTATTATTCTCTTAGAATTAGAAATACCTTCTTTGCGTGTTTCATTTCATGGGATAATTGATAAGGATACTTTTCAGGAACAACGACTACATGAATTAGAAATGTTAGATGAACAATGGATAAATGCTTTGGAACATATTAAGGCTTATCATAAATCACTTCAGAAGCAGTATAATCATAAGGTGATTGAACGGTCATTATTGGTAGGTGATTTTGTCCTATATGAAAATCAAATTAATGTGAATGCTTTACCTGGTGAAAATGGGAAGTTTAGACCTAATTGACTTAGACATTTCATAGTAATTGAGGATTTTACTTCAGGTTCTTATAAGATTGCTGATATGAATGGTGTCCCTCTTAAGGAACCTATTAATATTATGCATCTCAAACTATAGTATCCCTAATACATCATTCTTTCTTTGTGTATTTATGTATTCCTTGTAGAATAATTAGGTCTATTTAATAGGTTATGTAATTCGAATGCATTCATACATAATTTCATTCTTTCTTTCCATTAAGTTTTATGTATTGATTAAAAGTACAAGTAATCAATCATAGAACTAACTGGGGAAAACAAATTTCATATATGTAAACTTCTATGATTTTGGTACATATGGCACATGTTCCATGTCTATCAATCTCTATCTCTATGCTTTGAGGGTCAGTGGGTCCTGACTCTCTCTGATCTATGGTGTGAGGTTGTGGATCTCGATATGGTAGTCCATACATGAAGCTCCTCAACATGCTCATCTCATAGTTATTCTTGTGATCTCTCTATAGGTCATCCATCAACTTCTCTTCTCTCTCTCTCTCTGTATAACCTCTACTCTTGTTGGATGCATGCAAAAATATCCACATGTCTGCTAGGATCCCTCTGTCCAATAAGGGACTCTCACTCGCTAGTTGGCAGTCGGTAGGATATGCATGTATCCTTCAAGACCTTGGATACAAATATCCTTCACTCCACTATGCTAGCTACAAAATTCAAACATATTTATCTTTTCGTATATCTTCTAGAAAAACATTTACTTAAAATATTTTAATCAATTTCATATGTCATACATGGATCTCCCTCCTGGATGTCTCCAAAGGATCTAGATGCTGGGGGCATGGAGTGACTACCATCTTCCCACTCACTATATCTCAATGGTACAACATAGACTACATGATCATCTACACCTATACTACCACCTGGGGGCATCTCCTTTTCTCTTTCCTCTTCTCCCTCATCTACTCTCTCCTCTTCTCTCTGCTCTCCTCTCTCCTCCTCCATAGGATCTCCCTCAAAGCTGGGATCCTCCTCATCTCTCTGATCCTCCTCCTCCTCTGCTAGTATGTCATCAGCTTGGTGGGTCATCTCTAAAAGACCTAGATCTAACACCTAACACCTAAATAAGATATATTAGGAGCTACCTTTGTATCCTTGGTCTCATCTATCTTGCTATCTACAATATCTTCTATTGTAGGTCAACATATAGCACCCGGTCTCTGATAGAATCTCATCAGGTATACATACCAAGATACTGTCTGGGGGGCCATGTGTCATACTAAACTATCTCGTCACTCTATCATAGTAGTATAGCATCATTGTATGAATGATAGGATCCTCTAGTGTCTTGCACTACAATGAGTGTCTCAGCTGGTGTCGAGTATCTGGCCATTCTATCATTTGATAGTATGGTCTCCATATCACATCAATACCTGGTATATGGTCAAAGCCTACCCTCTAAAAGAGGATATCCCCATACTGCATGACATCTTCTAGTGGATAAGAAAAATCTCTCACTATGCTTGCATCTACCATCACTAGAACACCTTGTAGTTGTGTACATGTGTAATACTCAAACATCCAAACTTTTAGCAAGGTGCATACTATAAGACTCTCCCACTGGAATCTCACTAACTGACAGAACTCATGGTAAAGATGGGCTAACATGCTACGGTACCATGAAAAAATAATCATGTTTCTCTCCATCCTGCATATGAGATGGGTGAATGGTGATAAGAAGACTGTACGATTTGTGTTTGGTAATACAACCAAAGAGAGTATACATAGCATCACTCTCTATACCAAAGGTGTTGGGCCTACTAGTATAGCTGATAGAGTGATCTGATCTGGTCGGGTCTTCATTTGTCGTACTCATCACAAACAATACTACCCATATGAAAAAACCTTAGGAGGACCCTGCTGTACTCTTGATCTGACAAGCTCACCTTAAACTAGAATTCGTAGGATCCTATATACATCCTCCAGTGTGATTGTGATCTCTTGTGACAGAAGATGCAAGGAAAAAGTGTCCTCATCCCACCTCTCTATAATGGATGATATCATGGATTGATGGAACCTCATTTGTGGTAGGACTTCTACCTAGTACAATCCCACATTTCTCAATAGTTTTATCTCATCCTATTGTAGCTTGGAAAATTTCTATTTAACAGTTAGTAATAGCCCTCCAAAGGGGTGCTCTTAGAGATGGACAAGATCTTGTAAGCACAAACATTATTATATCATTATTCCATCATCAAAAAACTATAATACCCACTTGACTAGGAAAATGTTGACCTTATTGTGTCAAGGTTGACCTTTTTGGGTCAAGGTCAACCTTTTTGGGTTAGGGTCAAACTTTTTGGGTTAGGGTCAACATTTTTGGGTCAGGGTCAACCGTATCCCCAAAAGGGATGAGACCTTACCAGTTATGGTCAACCTTAACAAGTCAAGGTCAACATAACTAGATCAAGGTCAAGATTTTTGCGTCAAGGTCTACCTTCCCTTTGAAAACATGAATTTTTTAATCACAAATATCAAAACAAGGAACCTACCTCAGGAAGTGGTTGTCCGCTGGCCAGGGGCTCTCTCAGGACCTCCATGCGGCTCTCTCAAAGTTCTTCTCTCTTCAGCATTCTGCTTCTTTTTTCAAACTTTGCAAATGGTAAGAGTGAGATGGTAAATTTTTCTTCCTCTTATTTATAGCTTTAAAAAAGGGTTTTATTAGGGTTTCATTTGAATTCACCTAGGTTAAATTTGAATTTCCCTTTATATGCATTTTGATAAATATTCACTCTTTTCATCATAACTTGTGTTTTATAGCTCTATTTCTAGTATCGTCAATGGTGTTGGAATCATGATTTAGATACCTAGATTATTGAATTAGTTTACGAAGATTTGGAATCCTTCTAATCAGTTTAGGAAAAGACTTTTCAATAAACTACATATCCACTGTATAGATCTAACCTTATCACACTGTATCACCTTTGAAAATTAGTAAGCCAAAATAGGGGGCATAAGGGGCTCTATGCACTTGTAAAATTAATCCTAGTAAGTCTTAGGTGCTCAATGTATTTTCATTAACCTTGTGTGTTGCAGGTTACATACTACTAATAGTTTCTTGCACGATCTCCACATTGAGGACTTGGCTATATCCTTTTTACTTTATGATGTTTTCTTTTAGCTTGAATATTCATGTAGTGTCATATCTAATATAAAGTGGGGGCTAAATGTATCATCTTAAAATGGAATCACTTCCATTTTTGTAGGTTTAGCACCCTTTTTTAGTACACTTGAATATTATATTTGCATTTAGGATACATATGCACTTGATTCTACATTTCTAGGTGAAACTAGGTTAGGATCCTATGGATCCTCCTTAATTTACCTCTTTGTGGCTTTATTTTTTAGGTAGAACCCATGTGACATCTCTCCTAATATTCATCATACATCATCTATGGCCTTTGTTCCTCTTATCAGTACTCTGGTGTATTTTCTCACCTTCCGAGGTCCCCGACTGACCTAGGAATCCTGTAGATTTCTCAAGGTGACCTGCTTGAAACCTCAAGTCAGGGTTGAAGTTTATTCTAACCTAAGTAAGAATTGAGGCTGACCCTGACCTAGGTTAATTTTGAGGTTTTACATGACCTAGGTCAAGGTTGAGGTTGACTTTAACCTCTATCGGGTGATGATCTCCACTTTCAGATCCAGAGATTATTGGGGTTCTAAACTTAAAAATAGGTACCCGGGTCCGGATGCAGAAGTATTTTCTCCAATATTAGAATTAATACATCCCCTCCTTGGTTGGTGATTGTAATTGAACCATAATTCAAGGAAAATTTTGAATTTGGGTCCCTTGCATTGCCCTACGAGGTCTATATTGAGCTCTCTATATAAACACTCTCTTTTGTCTCTTTATTCTTTCATGAGAGAAAAGCATAAGATGACATGATCGAATTATGATTATGACATGATGATGATCCGAGAAATAAAGAGGATGATATAGAAGGACAAGATATGATGATTCCTTAATACATGCAAGAATTTTGTGGACAAGCTATTGTGGATCTTCTTTGGAGAAAGAAAGAATTCTTTCTTCCTTCCTTCTTCTTAGATCCACCATTTTAAATATTGAAGCATTCAAAAGATACTATCATGGGGTAGAAAATATAGATTGTGAGTTCAGTAGGAATAATTTAGCCTTGGGGGCTTGGTATGCTTTCTTTATCATATTCAAATCTATGCATTGATTTCTCATTTTCAATTCATGTTAGGGTTTTAATCTAGAGGATTAGATCTTGTCATTGCACATTCGAAGCTCTTTCTAAGAGAAATAGACACAGATAAATTCTACTATATTCAGCTATTTGTGGAGGTAGAGACCACTTAAATGGGGGTTTTACTAAGGAAAAACCCTATATAGCTACTCCAAAACCCCCTTTTTAATATATTTGCAGGTGTTGTTTCGGGAGTTACAGGATTAGGACAACAATTTGGAGTGCAGATTTAGATACCCTTTTTTGGAAAACTATCGAGATCCTGAAACACATTTTCTGTCAGAGATTTTGGAGGTCAATTCTTCCCTAGGTCAGAATCATAAATTTTGGGTCAATGGTGACATTGACTTGAGGGTCAAAATTGGAACTGGGTCATATCAGAAAAATATTTATGGGTTTTGTCCATCTCTACGTTTTTGTTTCAGATGTGGTCTTATTTTTTCTGGAAACTCAATACAGACATCATAAAAAGGGTATTTCCATATCTTCTATGATGTGAGGTAGGTATTTTACTGCATTATTCTTTGCAAGTATTTCCAAGCTTTACATTCCTTATTATAACAATTAAATGTAAATGGTTGAATATGGCATAGGGTCTCTTTCAAATAAAAATCTCCATTGTTAAAACCATATTTAGAAGACCATCCAAATTTACCCATTACAAGATGATATTCTGATATTGAGTAAGACTAGAGAAGAGTATTTGATGCTTATAAGGAAAGTGTTATAGAGATTGAAAGAGGAAAAGTGTCTGATAAATCTAAATAAATGTTCCTTTATGAAAGAAGAGCTTGTGTATTTGGGATTTGTGATTTCATCTGATGGTTTGAAGATGCACCCAAAGAAGGTTGAAGCTATACTGAGTTGGCCTACACCTTAGAATGTCACTGAGGTAAGATCATTTCATGGATTGGCAAGTTTTTACAGGAAATTTATCAAAAATTTTAGTTATATTTATAATGCTAAGACTGAAACAATGAGAGGAGACGAAAGAGAATTCAAATAGACACATGGAGCTGATAAGATTTTTGTGGCTTTGAATTTGAAAGTTTTTGAATTACCCATGTTATCTTTACCTAATTTCAAATAGATATTTTAAGTTGAATGTGATGCAAGCGGAAGTACAATTGGAGATGTGTTGAGTCAAGAAGGTAAACCTACTGCTTTCTTTAGTGAAAAGTTGAATGTTGCAAAAAGGAAATATTTTATTTATGATCAAGAGTTCTATGCTATTGTGTAATATATGAAGAAATGGAGACATTATTTGATGCTAAATGAATTTGTGTTGTATACTGATTATAAATCTTTACAATATTTGTGTAGTAAAAAATAAGTTGAATCAGAGACATATGAAATAGGTAGAGTATTATTAGAATTTTACATTTATGATTAAGCATAAGAGTGGAGTATCTAATAGATTTATTAATGCATTGAGTAGAAGAAGATCTTTGTTGACTGAAATGAGAATTGAGGTTCTTTGTTTTGATGACATGAAGAATTTGTATGAAAGTGATCTTGATTTTTCAGAGCAGTGGAGAGTGTGAAGAGCACCTAATTCAAATCAATCAAGTAAGTATGAAGACTATTTCATTCAAGAAGATATGTTGTTCAGAGGTATTCAGTTGTGTATACTAAGAGGTTCAATGAGAACTAATTTGATTAAAGAGAAACATAGTAGTGGATTGGCTGGATACTTTGGTATTGATAAAAAAAATATTTTGCTGAAGGAGAGATAATTTTGGCCTCATTTGTATAAGGATGTTCAGAAATTTGTGAAAATTTGTGGAGATTGTCAAGTTGCAAAGGGAGTGAGTTAGAATATTGGTTTATATACACCGATTACTATTCATGATAAACCTTGGAGTGATATCAGCATGGATTTTGTTCTTGGCTTACCAATGACAGCAAGAGGTAATGATTCCATATTTATTGTTGTGGATGGATTTTGTAAGATGACACATTTCATGCCATGAAAGAAAACATCAGATGCAGTACACATAGTAGATCTTTTCTTGAAGGAAATTTTCAGATTGTATTGATTACCAAGGAGTATCATCTCTAACCAAGATAGTAAGCTTGTTAGCTATTTTTGGAGAACACTTTGGAAGAAGTTGGATATTGAGTTAAATTTTAGTTCTACATTTCATCCACAGACTGATGGACAAACAAAGGTTGTAAAATTAAGTTTGGGTAATTTATTGAGATGCTTAGTTGGAGACACACTAGGAAAGTATGATTTGATGTTGGTACAAGCAGAATTTGCATACAATGGTTCAGTGAATAGAAGTACTGGAAAGACACCTTTTGAGATTGTTCATGGCACACAACCGAGAGATATATCAGATTTGAGAGATATTATTTGTGAAGAGAAAAGAAGTGTTGAAGCACAAGAATTTGCAGAATTTATGAAGACATTGCATGAAGATGTAAAATAGAAGCTGGAGAAAAGTAATCAATAGTATAAAGACAGTGCAGATAGATCAAGAAGACATAAAATATTTGAATTTGGTGATGTTGTAATGGTTCATTTAAATAAAGGGAGATTTCTATTGGAAGATATGGTAAATTGAAGATGAATAAATTTGGTCCTTGCAAAATATTGAGAAGATTTAATAGTGGAAATGCTTATGAAGTTGAATTACCTGATGACATGGATATATCACCTATATTTAATATTTCAGACTTGTATGAATATCATGAACCTTATGAAGAAGTGGCAGTATTAGGTGATTATCCTACGAAGAAAATAGAGGAAGTTGAAAATATTTTGAAACATAAAGTTGGCAGAAGAACAAGAGAAAAGGAATACATGGAATATCTGGTAAAGTGGAAGAATAGACCGATTGAGGGCTCATCTTTGATTTCTCAATCTAAGTTGGATTTATTTTATGTTGGGCCTGATACATGATTTGGAGAATCAGTTCTTATAACCCCAAGTGTCTGATGCAGGAGGATCTTGGTCCAATTGCAATCCCGCACAACCAAAAAGAAAGATGTTTGTTTATAGTTCTTTACTTTGTTATCTATTGCTCGGGTTCTACTACTCGGGCATTCCTATCTCTTTCACTCAGGTTTTGTTTCTTGAGTATACCTATTTTTCTTTTGTTTGGGTTTCTCTTGTATCACTCAGGCATGCTTGTTCTATTGCTCGGGTTGTTATTTTCCTGAGTCACTCTATTGCTTGGTAATGCTTTGCCCAAGATGCTTATTTTGGAAGTTGGATCTTTAGCCTATTTTTTCAGTTAATTTTTGTTGCTGAATTGATTTGGGGTCTCTCTTTGGGATCTATTTGGACCTAAATTAGTGTCTCTCTTATGGATTTGAGCGTCGACCTCTTTGGTGGACTCTTGTATATAGTATTTCATATGTTCTTAGTTTATGTATCATTTTCTTAGAGAAAGAAAGAAAATGTTTAGACACTGAGATTGAAGGTCTTTGATCACTGTTGTATGACTATCTTATATTGTAATTCATTGCATTTAAGGCCAAAACTGGGAAGGCCTTACATCATGACATGTAATGATTTTGATCAAGTTAATATAAAGGATCTCTGTGTTTTCTTCTCATTGTGTTGTTTGGCTTCCGCATTGGTTCTACAAGGTGGTTTGGTAGTTGGAAGTGTCATTGTCCCCTTCTTTTTGCCCCTCATTGTGTCAGACACCTTCTAATGAGTTAGCATGTTGTAAAATGTAAAATATAGTATAAGGGAGACCCTATATATGCCCCCCTCCTTATCATGACTACCCACTATTTAGGATAAGGAAGAGAAAGAGGATACCTACTTCACAAGGTAAGGAGATATCCAACTTATCAAAAATATACACTATATCCTTAGCAAAGAGTATTGACCCTTACCTCTAAGAGCATAGAAAATCATGAAATGAATATGTCACATATGGAAAAAGTATCCTCAAAGAGGAAGATATCTTATCAGAAAGACCCCCACCATAGAGGAGTGCTTAAGGTAAAATGTGTTCTTCCAAAGAAAAGAAAAGATGGACCAATAACTCGATCATCAAACCCCCTACGATCAAGAGGAAGAGGAATCTCAGAATGAAGGAATCAAACTCTATCCTAAAGCAAGGGAAAGAGTTTATAAAGAACATAATTTGCAAAATAAAGAAGAGGTGATGACCTAGGACAATCACCTCTCATATAAGAGGGTATCCATAGCCAAAACAAAAGTCTTTATAAAGAAATAATGTTGTAGAACAAAAAAATGCCACTAAGCCAAGGAAAGTAGATCATTAAATAGAGGAAGAAGGAAACTACCTTACCCACGAGGAATGAAAGAAAGGGATATATCAATTGTATAAAGACATTCTGTAGCAATGAGATATATTTACAAAACAAATGTCCTAGAAAAGATACCATGAATGATTATGAGCGAAGGAACTATGTACCATAATAGAAAATTATACAGACAGAATATAAAAATAATAACTGATTAAACTCAAATCAAAATACATGCTAATAGAATAATGGATCTTACAAGATTGGAAGGAAATACCTCTTTCCCCCAAGTTAAGAGACAAGAGGAGAAAAAAATTATCTAATTTATAGAAGAATGAGGGGAATGCCCTATATCAAAATTATGAAGAAATTGAAATACTACATGGGAATGAGATATAATTCCTAAAGCAACTCTTTCTCTAACATATAGATTGAAATCCACACAATCAGCAAGTAAATGTGTATTACTGTAGTGTAAAGGACATTTGTATTTAGAGAGAGCATTTTTCGGCATAGGTTTAAAGATTTCTTTCTTACAATTCATTACCTCGAAATTCACTTTCTTAGCCACATCTTGAGGAGTATCATGGTGATCTAAGGAAGGTGTTCGAAGAAGAATGTTAAGATGAGGGTGGTAGATAAGATCAACCACCTTGATTTGAGAAGGAGGGAAACCTATACCATGCATATCTTGTTTAGCGGATAACTGAAATAGGTTTTTAATGCCATATTCATTAACACTGAGCCCTAAACCCTTATAGCCTTGTTTTTCCACCATAGTGTATCTGGTAGTGTACATATCTTGCAAAGCTTCTGCAAGAGATTATTGATTATGGTGGTCATGAGAAAATTTTGTGTAAGGCGGAATGATAGGTTTAGAAGAATTTTATTTGTTCTTCCATTTAATATCATTAGGTGTCAAATAAGAAGGGGAAGAGAAATGAAAGAATTCTTGCACATTTGTATCAGGAACCCTAGCTTGAGCCCCATCATAAGTGTAGGAAGAACTAGGGATAGAAGATGGAGAAATAGGAGTAGGAATAGTAGAAATTGGATTAGGAAGGATAGGATGAGGATTAGGAGGATTAGGAACTAGATTAAAAGTGATAGGATTAGGATTAGGAAGATTAGTAAATGGGGTATCATCTACCCAATTGTTCACATAATCCAAAAGAGCAATAAGTCAACTAAACAAATATTTAATGAAATTTTTTAAAGTGAGAAGACTAGTATTAGTTAATCTCATAATAGCATGGGCAAGTGAAACATGAAGAGTAAAAAACATGATGAAATGGATGGTACTTCATAAACATCATAAGTACTATAAAGAGATGCTAAAAGAAGAATAATGAGGAAAATAACCATACACCAAAGCATCTTAAAGATTCTCATACTGAATGAAATGCAAGAAATGTTTTTATATTTTTATGAGTATGTATATTTGTTTGGAATTTAAAATGCAAGAGAATAAAAGAAAACTAATTTAATATGTATGCAAAATCTAGTCTCTAAGGAAAAGAGGCAAAGCATCTAACAAAAAAAAGAAAGAATTGTCTATCGCGGGTTCACAAAAATGTAATAGATAAAATGATGTAATGATGGAAAAGGGTAAATATTGGGTTTTATGGATTGTTATGTGTAAGAAAAATAAGATGTTCATTTTTACCTCAAATACACAAAGGAAGGATCAATGCATAAATGAATCAATCGACTGGAAATGAGAATAAAGAGGAAGACCTTAGATTTCATTTTATAGAAGAGAATGTGTGATAGATTTAAGAAGATTAAAAACTTTAATTGAAATGAATTTAAGAAAATTAATAACATCAAAATTCTACAGATCTAAAGAATGATGTTTTTGGGTGTCTACACTAAGTTTCTGGAAAATATGCAACTGGATCTAGAACAAAAATGCAGAGATGAAGAAAACCACGAAATATTTTTCCAATCTATCTTAGTTCTAATTTTAACCCAAAAGTGAATGTCACCTTTGACCCAAAATTTCTGATTCTGACCCAGAATTTTAGATTCTAACCCTGAACAAAATGTCAATTCTGACCCAGAATTGAATGTCACCTTCAACCAAAATTTTTTTATTCTAACCAAGAATTGAATGTCAATTCTTACCCAAAACCTCTGATACAAATTTTTTTTTGGATCCTGATAGTTTGCCAAAAGGGGTATCCAAATTTGCAATCAAATTCATTGTTTTGAACCTGTTCCTGCAAGAAAAATGGTTTGATATTTTTTTTTTTTTTTTTTTTGGGGGGGGGGGGGCAATTTAGGAATTAACCTTGAAATCAATAATTGAAATAGAGAATTCTAGCAAGTAGTAGAAGTAGATCTAGTAGTGAAGCTATGATAATAGATATGCAATTGTATTTCGAATTTAAATAAGTATGTAAATATGAAATCTTGGACTCTATATTAGAAACCATAAACCTCCATGATTGTATTCTTGGAATCCACCTTGAAGGAAGAATGAATGAGTCTTTAGGATGCACAAAGGATCTTTAAGGAAGATCACACCACCATGATGGATAGTTCTAGGGTTTGAATGCTTCAATCTTGAATGCTTGAACCGAATCCCTTCAAAGGCTTGAATGTTTGAATCCTTGATCTTCAATGGAGAACATGAATTCTTGAGAGGAAGAATTGAAAACCTTGATTGAACTTTGAAAGCTTGAGGACATGTAAAATTATTTCTTAGTTGATCATTAGTGCTTATGCTTGGTTAGAGATTTCGTACTTCTCGGATAGTTAGAGAAAATGAGAGGAGAAGGCTTCCTTATATATGAATATAGGGAATAATATTCTACAAAGGCCTACATAGGAGAATTAAATTCAAATTGGACCTATATCCCTAGAAGAGGACCTATATTAAATATAATTTAAGAGTAGTCACTTTGGAACCCAACACAATTGACCCAGAAGCAGGAAATGAACTTTAAATGACCCCCGACAGCTGAAAAAATTTTAAATTGGGAAGGGGGACCTGCGTAAAAATTGAGGTTGAACTTAACCAAGGGAATTAGAACCCCTGGAAAATGTGCCATATGGGATAGATAGTGTCCAGAGAGGCCCAATCAGGGTCCTAAATAGCTACAAAAGTAGGAGAGGAGAAATGAGGGGACAATATGGTGATGGTAAAAATCACCCCCTAATGAGAATTAAACTTTCTTAACATGTAAGCTCTTCCATTTTAAGATGATACATTGTAGTTTAACTAAAATTTATGGTTGGGATATGTAGAGAAGTAAAAATGTTAATAGGAGGATGAAGAAACTTCAATACAAAATTAGATACCTCTTAAATAAATAAAAAAAAATAAGTCAACTATTTTGAAATAAATATAGTATTTAAGATTTGATCTATATGTATTAATAAGGTTTATAATTTTTGGTCCCTAATGAGAGTTTATGAGTCAATTTTCATGTTATATTTATAAAAATTAGACCCCTAAGGTCTATATCCTTGAGATGAGATCGTATTGGATATTCAATTAAATTCCTAAGACATATTTCAAAACTCCAGAAGTCCTCATTATGATGAATGACGAATTTGGGGATAGTGGAGTTGAAGGTACCAACCACACCTTTGTACCTTGTTTATGAGTGACAAGTTTGCGGATGGAGTGTAATACTTTTTGTTCCTATATAATTGAAGATAATACCACATAGGTAGATGGATGGGAAGGTGTGATATAAATTATGAAATAAGATTACAATGATTGGTGTGATACATGCGGTATTGTTAAGTTCAATGTAAGAACCACAAAGATTAACAATAGAATGGCAAGCCAAAAAGTGACTCATTCTATTAAAAATTGGATTTTATGTAAATCTGATGGATCCCATCCGTCACTAGAACCCCTTGGAAATTAAATGAAGAGTCCTGATAATGTCTATTACAAATAAACAAAAAAAAACTACCAAATATATATATATATATATATATATATATATATATATATATATATATATATATAGGCCCACTCGGAGAAAGCATAACTTTCTAGTCCTAGCTCCAAGTTGCGAACTGTTTGTGTAGAGGCCCCAAAGTACCCCGAAGACCTTGAAAATTCTAGTTTACTAAAACATAGAAAATATCAAAAGATTAAAATTCAATATTTTCCCAATTCCATCCAAGACTATTCTCTCATCATTCCTCCCCATTGAGAGGAAATGAGCTCTATTTCACTAATCTACTACAAATGATGAGTAAATTGTTCTACAATTTGGTGCTTAGTTAACCACTTTCCTTGATGAGAATGTTTCAAACCACTTGATAAAGAGGAATGTCTTAATTTCTCAAAGTCTTTAAAATGGCTTGAGTAACATGGTCACACTAGACTAGAGTAGTAGTAGATGGATGTAATTCTACATCTTGAATGTGTTCACTATCATGCAAAATATCCAACAAAGGAGGAAAATAGGGTCTCAACAATTCCACAGTAGAAACTGGATGCAGTCCCAAAAAGGATGGAAAATAAAGTGCAAAATCATTCTCACCAATATGTGGATGAATCATTCTATTTGGTCCATGAAGGTTCTCATTCTCAAGATGTAACCATACCTTGTCACCAATCATAAATTTGTGAGGAGTTCAATGTTTATCATGCTTTTCCTTATACTTTTGATTACTTTGCTCCAAAATCTCATGAGATAGCTATTGTAGGTGTCTAATTTTATTAATGAATTTTTCATCTTTATTTACCACCTTGTCAGCATTCACTAAACTACTAGATTCTAGAACCAATAGTGCTACATCCACAAGTGCTAATGGATGATACCCAAGACATACCTCAAATGGACTATTCCTTGTAGTTCTATGGATTACACAGTTGTATCTTTGTTGTGCATAGGGTAAGATTTGTTGCGCATAGGGTAAGATTTTTAGTGCACACGGTAGCTTTGTTTCATGTACGGTATGAATGATCATTTGATTCACCACTTATATATGCCCATCTATTTCTGGATGGAATGTTGTGGACTTTGTAAACTTTGTATCCATTTTAGCCCATAGTGAATAAAAAGATTTGCTGATGAACCTGCTATCCCTATTAGAAATAATGCTTTTTGGAAAACTAAAATGAACTGAAACATGTTCAAAAAATAACTTGGCAGTATCTTCTACAGAAATCATCTTTTTACATGCCACCATGATATCCATTTTCAAAAACCTATCTACCACAACATATACACAATCATGCCCATATATAGTAGTTGTAAGCCTAGACATAAAATCCATTAAAACAGACTACCATGGCTTATCAAGCATAGATAATGGTAAATATAGACCCAACTTATGGTCTTTTGGATTTGCAATTACATAGGATGCACAAGTTTTTATATATAAAAGGATATCCTGTTTAATTTTTGGCCAATATAAATAGTTTTTAAGGACAATAGTAGTCTTACTAATACAAAACTATCTTGAAACATGACTCTAGTGAGATTCCCATATCATCTTCTTTTGTTCCTTGGTGGATACACATATATGACCAATATGGCAAGGAAACCCATACTTTAAGTGAAAATCAGAGACAAAACTTCCTTCTACAAAATTATTATATAGATGTTAGAAAAATTAGGGTTAGTACCTTATAGGTGTTCCCAAGTGGATGATTGATGAGCACATGAATATAACACCATTGTCAAACCTACGATTTCTAGCCTACTCAAACAATCTACCACTTTGTTACTACTTCCTTTTTACTATGAATACTGAGGTGAAATTTTTTTAGATAAGCTTACCACCTTTGATGTCTATCATTCTCCACCTTCCTTTGTTCTTGTAAGAACTGAAGAGGTTTATGGTGTGTATTTATAACATTTTCCTTTCCCATAGTATAATGTTTCTATTATTTGCAGACCTAAAAAATAGCATACAACGGATTGTCCTAGGTGGGCTACCTATGTAGTGTATCAAAAAAAGTTTCACTATGGTAGGCAACGGGATGCTCATGTTGCAAGAGTATCACACCACGAGTATAATCAGATGTATTTGTTTCTATCTCAAATGATTGTTGCATATGTTGGAGGACTAGTACTGGTTCTTAACATAATATTTATTTAATTCTTCAAATTCTCATTTCTTTTCTACTGTCCACCTAAATTTTTCTTTTCTTCCACCCCTTAGTGATTGATTAAGAGGCAATTATATATGTGAGAAAACAAACATAAATCTGCGATAGAAGTTGGCTAACTGCAAGAAGTTATGAAGCTCTATAAAAGTTTTAGGAGATGGCTAATCTCAGATTATTTGAATCTTTTTGCGTCAACATGAACACCCTTGGTATCAATGATACACCCTAAGTATTGAATACTTTGCATAAGAAAATATCCCTTCTCAATGTTCGCATAAAGTATTTGTTGTTGCAGATTTTAAAGCACTTGTTCAACATATTGCAAATGCTTAGACCAAGTGTTGGTAAAGATGAGTATGTCATCCAAATAAACAACCACAAAAGAATCAATGAATGATCTAATTACATCATTCATCAAGCTCATAAATTTGGCTATAGAATTTTTTAGGCCAAAAGGCATAACAAACCATTCAAACAAACCGTCCTTAGATTTAAATGCAATCTTCCACATGTCTGTTGGATCAATTTGTACTTGGTGATATCCAAAATTCAAGTCAATTTGGTAGAGAACTTATCCCCCTAAGTTGGTCCAGAAAATCATTAATTCTAGGGATTGGACATCTATTTTTTACAGTGGCTTTTTTCTATGCCCTATAATCAATACAAAGTCCATATCTCATATTTCCTTTTAGCAAGGGCAATTTGACTACCATAGGGACGAATGTGTCCTTTCTGAATCAACTCTTGAATTTATCTCTTGCTTTCATCATTTTCTAAAACTGACTTCCTATATATTGGCTAATATGGTAGTGGTGTGCCTAGGATTAAATCATAGAGTGCTTGACTTGACAGTGTGTTGGAACTCCCACTAGTTGTTTAAACACACTATGATATTCTTGAACAAAATTTTATTTGTCCAATTTTTTTTATTTTCTGTTGTGGTTACATTAGCATGTGTATTAAGGACAACTGGATTTGTTTGTTGAGGGTGAATCATGAGCAGAACAAAATCTCTAGTTTGAGAAATCAAGCATTTACATTATTTAGCACTAATTAAAGAAGCATATTACATTGGACATACCTTTGGTATTCGATACCTATACCCACAAAGCTTGATTGTAACACTATGTGGTATGGATTGATACACTCAATGCCTCTAATACATGTATGACTTCCCCAACAAGACATCCCATACATCTAGTGATGCTACATCACATAGCATTTCATCCTTGAAATCCTTGATTGAATATGATAGATGACACTGTTGATTTATTTGAATATCTTGTCCCTCATTTACCCATCCCATAGAGTATGGTTGTGGATGTCTTGTCACTTTCAAATTTAATCTTTTGACTATCTCCCTAGAGATGAAATTATTTTCCCTCCCACTATCAATATTAAAATGTAGAGTCTTTCCATCAACCTACATTTGTGAATGAAAAAGTCTCTCTATATCTTCATGAGGCAATACTTCAGCAGTTTCAAGTATGGCATTGGGTTTTCTTCTATGAAGGAATCATTCTCCTTTTTCTCAGAATTATTTATTAGCCATTATTCACGTTCAAATTCCTCTCGTATTTTTGTCATCTGATTTTTTAATACTTTGACAATCCTTTGTATTATGGATTGGGACTTATGCATCTCACACCAAATTCCTTTATTTTTTGTGTACTTTTAGTAGGACACCATGTGCCCTTAGGTGAATTTATTGCCACCTTCAACCCTTGGCTTATTATTCAAAAAGTAGTCCTACTTTCCTTTATGCTTGAATTTCTCATCAATTATTGTACCATATTTAAAAGCAGTTGCTTATTTCTCAATATTCAAAGATTCCATCTCTGTTTGAATATACATGTGCAGTCCACTACAATATTTAAGAATTTGTGTCTTTTTTGAATCCTCAATACCATGTTTTTCTAAAAGTGAATAGAATGTAATGGTGTAATCTTGCACAGACTGATCCCTCTTCTATTGAAGCAACTACCATTCTATGTATTTATGTTTATATACATCCTAATTAAAGTATGCTTCTTTTATATATTCCAAACATTCTCTCCATGTGGACTTCGTATCAATAAATATTCCCAAGCCATCTTCGTTAGATAATTCCCGTTCTTTATTTTCTAATCTGGTTTCTCATGCTAATTTCATACGGGTTTCAACTTTGAGGAGAGAAAATATTGTTTTTTCTGCATCTAAGAAATTATTTACAAATAATTATCTATCTAATGTTAATCCCTAGATATCAACAGCTTCAACATCGAGGCCCCAAGTGCCCCAAAGACCTTCAAAATTGTAGTTTACTGAAACTTAGAAAATATTGGAAAATTTGATTTTGGTATTTTCTTAATTCCATCCCGGACTATGCTCTAATCAAGGTGACAAGTGTCACCTTCCCATCCAATTATTCCAAGGTTATCTCACTAATATTAGGGTGGTGAAGGGAGACATGGGTGTTACTCACTTCTTTTGGAGAACTTATGGATTGTGTAAGATGAGACAGTTAGAGGAGAAGCAAGGATGATCTTGCAAATGTATGTGGAGGTCAAGATTGTTCTTATAGAGGGATATTTCATTTCTCCCTTCATATGCTTGGTTCATTATAGTTTTCTTATTCATTCAAGGTAGTTTATTTAGAGAGAATGATAGAATTTTTGAGGTCTCATGATGTAATATGGATGGTAGGAGAGAAAGAACTGTTTTTGTATTATTCCATGGTTTCAATATTCAAACCCTTATAATTTTTGAGGAAATAGTTAAGAGATGTTTCATCATACTTCACTATGATTTTTATTTTATAATGAAAGACATGTTTTTTAACCACTATTTTGTACATTTATTTTAAATGGTAGTTTAATAGATATCCCAATGGATTCTTGTGTATAAAGTGTTATTGTAAGATAAAACAGGAATTTATTTGGTGTTCCTTTTTTTATTATTTAATTTTTCATAAGAAACATATACTCATCTTGATATTCATAGCTTATGATATATATCATAAGCTTCGGAATAGAAGTTCAATAAGCAATATTAAAGAAAGATGTTGATATTTTCTATATTAAAGATAAGAGTCATTTGAGGTCCTAAAATAACAAGGGATGCATAGGCGCGGCTAGAGTCCATGCCTAGTGTGTGAAGCCTGTTGTGATTGAGTTAGAAATTGGGTGTCAAATAAAGTCTCTCTCCTTTTATTGTTGCCAAATGCTCATATCATTTGCATAGTGATCAAGAAGCCTGTATACAGAAAGAAGAATTTAAAATATGACATTGTTTTTTGGTAAATAGTTTTAGTAGTATTTACGATTTTAAGAGGCTTTGAATTAACCAATATACTATGTTTGTAAGCATACACAGGAAAATATCATACAATGTCTATATATAGATATATTTCCGAGGACTAATTTATTGTGTATTGCATTACAGATAATGGAAAATATATTAGGAAATTTTTAGCGAATGCGATCGCTAGATGTAAACCCAAATTCCACAATATTTACCTCCAATTTGGAAAGAGAATGGACTTCCATGAAAACATAAACGATGCTGAAGTTTTTTCAGATGTCATACTCACAAATACTCAAGTAGAGCACATACAAAGCATTGGAATTGTTTGTAAGATACACCCAAGTAGAGCACATACAAAGTAGGTGAATTGTTTGACTAAATGCCTCAAAAAGATTTGGTCGCACAGACTGCAAGATTGTATAATATGTACGAAACAGATTTGTTAAAATTGTTTTAAAAACTTTTAAGAAAAGCCATACTTAGAAATATTTATGAACATCCCCTCAGATTGTTTCAAGATGGAAGCTTTGGAGTAGGGTATTGGCATCCGTTAAAGCATCCTGAATATTTGTTGCAATGTGGTAATGATGAGGTGAAATGGTTTTCTAGAAATCATGTTCATTTTCCCTAAAATATTTTGTAAAGTACACAAAGTATTTAGCTTAGGCTGGCTGATTGCACTCTACATCTATCATTAAAATTTTATATCTCAATTTATAGAGAACTCTCGCCGAATATTTAGATTTGAGGCGTTGCTAAGGAGGATGAATAGATACAGACTTCTGGACAAGAGTCAGAACAAGCTTGATTATTTCCTCGCATTGAGAGTCAACAAATTCTTGGAGCATGGTCTGCCGACCCTTATCTTCAAGTCCAACATGACCAAGTCAATCCACAACGCTCACATCCTTATCAGGCAACACCACATTTGGTAATGGAATGCATTTTCTCTTCGATTGGTTGAATTCTCTTTTTTTAATCTAGAATAATGTAAGTAGCTGATAGAATTCTATGGGTGTGTTAGTTTTACAATTATCTTTCTATCTCTGCACATGAAATAAGGCCTGAAAGACAATATAACTATCTTCCTATAATGATGAAAGAAGAGATAAAAATAGAGCTATATCTTTTATTTTTTTCAAAGTTGTTTCAGTACTGAGTGTACGCGGATAGACAATAATCAGGCCAAGCAAGGATCTTTTATATATCTCAACTTTTTCTGTAGATGCCACATGCAAATCTCCTATGTAGCTTCTAAATTGATAACTGCATAATTTCCACTTCAAATTATGCACAATGAAAGGCTTAGATTATCTATCATTATATATGCATTATGCATATGCTTAATTTTAATCCTAAATCGATATCGAGTCCTCTTCTTGTTCCTTTACAACCGATTCGTGTTGATCTAGTCATTCCATTGAATTCCTAAGTTTTGTTTATAGGGCTAGGTCTCCGAGTAGAAATTGTGTAAATAGACAAGTTTAATCTCTGCCCTACCAATTACATGCCTCTGTCGCCTATAGTTTTTCTTAAGCGAGCTGGTAATGTGTGCAAAGGCACACATCAATTGTATATGGTTCTATCTAGTTTCATGGGAAGTGACACTTGAACGTTGCATTAGGCTTCCTTCTACTATCTCTCCACTTGATATTTCACTGGGAATTTTCTAAGTAGCTCTTTCCAACAGATAATGATTTGAATTATTATATAAATTGGGGGATTGATACCTCAAATATGCAAGAAAATCTAACTAATTTGGCTACTTTTTTTAAAGAAGTCATTTCAGTGTCTACTTGAGTCTTAGAAAATTCTACATTATAATGTTTGGCTACTCTGCAATTAAATTGGCCTTAAAAAACCTATTTTGGGATCGTTAAAATTTATATCTTAATAAATCCATGGGTTATAATAGAATGCCCATTTGCAATCAGAATTTAGGGCTAGAGGTTGGTGCTAGTATATGTTTTCTTTCCTTGGCTATGTTTTGCTTCAAGCTTTTCCTATTTTCGTCTACATGTAATGTTTATTATTGACTCTCTACCAAGTAAGAAGAGATTTATAAAAGACAGTGTCCACACGGAGAAATTGAATGAATAGCATCATCTATTGTAGTTCAGTTTGTAAGATGGTTGATTCACATAGGCCAACTATAGGTGGTACCGTGGTAGGCTTGCAAGCCTCATATAGCTTATGCCCTGCATGGGAAAAACTTAAAGAAAATTGAAAATTAGCCAAGGATAAGAGATGTGGAAAATAAATAAATTTTTGTCACAACTTTTTGTATCATTACCTATTTTATACATTAAAGACTGATTTCTATGTGGATACTTATTCAAGTTGCAGAGGGGATAATTTTTTAGTTAAAACAACAAATAGCCACGATGCTCAAAAGGAGCTAGCTTACCGAGAAATTCGTTCATGAGTATTCAAGAAAGCAGAGGTAATATATTGTATTTGTATATAAACTAAGCGATGGCGAGGATTATAATGGTGATACCAGAAACAACATCAGACTTTAAAAGACGAAGGCTATATTGAGGAGCCCATTCAAGTATAGGGAAGAAATACTGAAATCCCAATCATAACCTCCTACACCAAGGCTAGCCTTTAAGATACCTAAATGGGTCATTAGAGAAAAATGTTTCCTGACCTCGACACTGCGAAAGAATTCGTCGACATAAAGATACACAAAACAAGTGGAAGATTAAGGGAAATTAGCATAAAACCCCAAATTTAAAATGATAAAATTTCTCTTGGTCCAAAAGCTTCTCTTTCTACATTAAACATTCTCAAATGACCAAAACATCTTTAAAGTTTGATAACCTTGCCTTACTCAGTATGCAATCAACGAAAAAATCTCTCAACGAATAGTGATATTCAGAACCAACATTTATTCTATCCTATATTTTGTGTTATAAGAACCATATCAACAATGCTCTTATCAAATATGCAAGATAAATTGAAATCAAGAAGAATAATAAAACCTAAACTTGAAATTTTTTTTACAGATATTACAGCTCTGAAGTGCTCATGGCTTGTCGTATCCCAAAGCGCAGAATGTTGAAATAAATTCCATATTTGTATTGTTAACATGCAAATTGAATGAAGGATTTGTTGTCCAACTTCCGGCCTGCCACGTTGAATAACACTTGCACTACCAGAAACTGAGGAAAAACATGTCATAGTTCATTTCCACCACTTTCCACGACTCACCATGCTCAATTTTATGCTGAAATTTCTGAGAAAATTAAAAAAATCGCTAGGATAAAACAACTGAGTCAATGGGAAAACAAGAATCTTCCGCTTTGACGTCAAATTAATTCTGGAAAATTTTGGCGGCTATTGTTTTTGGCAAGATTTGTGTATGTTGCACGGCTCCCAAAAGAAAACTAGTATTAGTAAAGCTACCGAAAATATTAGTCTCTTTCCTTAACTACAAAGACTAATAATAATCTATAAAAAATATGTATGAAGTTTATATCATTGAAATTGTTCAATATTTACAGAAAAAGTTTTATTTTCATACTTTTGTTATTTGTATAGTCACAAAAATAATATAATGATTATTAGTCCATGTCATTAAGGCAAGAGATTAATGTTTTTAATAGAATTTTTAGTCCTTACAATTAAGACTGGAGACTAATGTTTTCAGTAGAATTTTCACATTAGTTTCCTCCTCGGACACCAGGCATCATCCGTTTATCCTATGCTCTGAGAAAATCTTTCTATTACAATGATTTTTTTATTAATACTTTATTTTTTCCTATTGGTCGTGTATTTTATTCCCAGTGTTTTTTTTTTCTTTTCCCGTTAGAAAATTAGCAAGAAAATAATAGGGGGATGGAAACATGGCATGCTGCATGAAGCTTAAATGATGTTTGGAAATGTGGCCTGCTCCTGATCCAATTTGTGGTGTGCGGTTCCAAATAATTGAGTAATGGAAGCTTGTATTGTAGACTATTTTTCTCGTTTGGTTGTGAATTTCAATGCTGGATGCAACAATGCAAAATGAAAATTTCAATGCTTGATGCAACAGTGCAGTATCAAATATTGTAATTACTATAACATTTATGGTGATTCTTTTGCTTCTGACTCTACTCTTCTACCATACACATGTGGTAGTGTTATCATCTACCGTAATTGCAGTAGTCGTAGGTCTCATTCACTTCCCAACAACTTTTTCCATATGCTAGGTAGATACGGTAGATTTTCTTGCATGTATGGGTGCTTTTATGCTATTAATAGATCATCACCATTCAAACAAGCCTTCTCATAACAGTATGTTCAAATTCCACGATGTACAAAGCTGGGCCTCACGAAAGCTCTGTTTCACCTTTTTTGGTATTGGGCATTGAAGATTGAGAGTTTACATCATACTTAAGCAATCTTTGTTTCAATTTTTTTTTGTATTGAGCATTGAGGATCTAGGGTTTACATGACATTTAGAAATCTTTTTTCACTTTTTTTTTTATGTATTGGGCATTGAGGATTTAGTGTTTACAAAACACTTTGGCAATGTGTATGTGTGTATTTTTCTTCTTAATTTTTGTTGTGTGTAACAAGGCAACACATAGTGGTTCTTGGAAATATTGCTTGAAATGTTTTGTATAGAAACATGGAGCAATACAAGGAAACTTTTAGAGTGTCAGGGTTTTCTAATTCCACCTACCTTAGAGAAAGGTGCCTTCTTTGCTTAGTTTTCAATAAAAGGCTTGCATTTATCAATATAAGAAAAAGGGAATGATTGATTTCTCATGATTTATTACAGGATACTGAGATGGGTTAAGGATGAAGAAGAGAGAACATAGAAGGAAAATTGCAGTATGTTATATTGGATATTAGAAAATCATCATCATCATATAAACATATAAAAACTATCAAAATGGTACCAAGAAACCTTCTATACTGATGATCATTTACACATAAAATTTAAACAAATAGATATCAAAAAATAGGACAGCAATTATGATCCATGAGTCTGTAGTTGTGGCCACCATTGATACCACATGCTCTAGTAAATCTTGGGTCAGTAGTAATGGATATACTTCAAAGAGAAATTATATCAAGTATGTGCATTAGTTCTGATCTATGAAATAGAGTCACGGGGATAAGGATTCCTTGGGACATTTCACTTTCTCATGTCTCCTAAATTATTTTTGATGTTAAAGAGTCTTAGTTCAATAGGTTATGAAAACTCTCATACCTCCATTACACTTGCTACTAAATTGTTCAGCCCATAACCTTGTATCCTTTTTTTCACATGTAAACATGTTCCTTTGTAACTTATTTGTGAAATTGTATACTATAACAATAGAGCCTCCACTCTGAGACTGATCCTAAAGGGGTATGTGAAACATGCCGGTCTACATTCCTTTTATTCAAATTATGATCATGTATCACTGAGATCCAATGTAGAACATCCTAATTCAGACAACCTTCATATTCAAAGGATACCTCCAGCATTCGATTAATTGCAGCACAAGAAGTTTAACTGCTTGTCAGAACTTACAATGTTTTGTAGTGGTGTGAACATTCTCTTTTCCACTCTGTTGTTTATGAGTTGTGAAGAATAATATATATTATGTGTTAGGTTTGTATTCTTGTTGGATGTTAATTAATGAATTTGATGCAATCTGTGTAGAGTGCAACATAGCTTCTTTCAACTTTTATTTCAGTGTTAGCTAGGTGTGGGGGATAATGTTGGATGAAAGGGAGAAGGTGTTTACTTATATTGGGTTGCTACTATTTTTGGGCTCACAGTTATGGAATTAAGCTATATACTGCGGGACATATTTTTGGTGCTCACATGAATCCTATTGTTAAGTCTTGCTTTCTCAATTTTTTTTAATATTAGCAACAGAAAGAGGGTGATGACCCAAGGTATAATAAAGAGCTAACTAGGATCAAATTAACAGCATATTATTTCAACCTATAAAGCAACATGAAGCAAATTAACCATCTACCTCTATCAAAAACCAAAATGAAAAAGCTATACCAGCACAAACGTAAACTATCAAAACTCCACATATGGATAGTATCAAGTTTAATCAGCCAAAAAATTAAACCATGCCACGTAGGGATATTAACCAAAACTAATGTATTAAGCTAAAAACTAAAATTAAAAAAACTAGCCCAAGAATAGGGCTTGAAGTTAGCAGTACCACAGATCACATCACCACCCCAATCCTGCAACATAATTATTTGTGAAGAGCTCATGGTTTCCTTCAACAGAATCCTTCTCAATAGAGGCCTTCTCATTCATCAGACAGAGGGTAGTAGAGGAAGCATGCATAACCTTGAGGGAAAATTTACTAACATCAGCCAATCTCCTGTTAGTATTGGCTAGGTCCTCATTCAGCTTAGCCACCATATTATCCAGATTAGCAATCTGGTATTTGATTCTTCCCACAAAGACACCACCCGAAACACTTTTGGGGTTCTTAGCCACAGTTGCTTTCTCAATCATTGGAAACCTTCCTTTCAAGAAATTAAAATTGTTGGGAGTTCTAATACATTTGGTTTGAGTGTGGCTTTTTTTCAAATAAAGATCATAATTACCCAAGTCCTATGTGGTTAAACTGATCTTTAAATTTAAGAGTCATAACTATAAACTACTTAGTTACATTAAGAAATTAATTCTACTACCATTATAATAAAACCAATTGAGTAATTTATCATATGATAATGGCTATTTTATTATAATGATCTATTGATCCTACCATTATCTAGTACATCATCTTTAATTAAATTTGCATAAATGGATAATTTCTATACCACAACTTAGTTGTTGGAACGTGTCTACTGTTTCTTCTCAGGGTTCGTGACATAGTACCCAAACCTATCATTTTTTCTTTCATGTAGATGTTGGATATGCATGCTAATATGAATATTATATATTTCCAAATTTCTAAATATTATTAAAACAACTAAAATACAAAAGTGAAAAGGTATTTATTGATGTTAGAGTGCGCAGGTCATCGATCAAAATTTAGTTGAAATTATTAATATTCATAGGCATTGAAAAGCATTATGAAGCATCTAGATGTAATTTGTTTGTTTTTCCACATCTACAACACTACATTTAGTCAACTTCTGTGGCTGTACTATTCTTGGAAACCTTTCAGCCTGAGTTGTCTTCCATACCTAATATTGTTCTGAGAAAGATTTTGGCCTGAGTTGTCTTCCATACCGAATTAAGAAAGTATCTTTTCATCTATGCACCATCTCTTTATTTTTGAACATATAATAAATACAAAATTTATTTCTTATAAGACACTTTATTGCAGATAGTCAATATACAAGGTGATACCATATCAAGATTATACCTATTGTATTAGAAAGTTGAACATTTACCATACTAAATTGTTACTCACCAATAGAAACAATCATTTCTAAACTTCTGATTTTATTCTTGAGTGAATTGTCATCATTGGTGCAAGGGATCCTATAGCTCCCTTTGCTCTGGATTTACCCCCAAGGGAGTGTTAACATGAATTCAGAATAATTGAGAGGGGGGGGGTGAATTGGTTATCCTTAGGTCTAGATGTTCGCATATAAAACTTTAAATCAAATTTAACAACTCAAATCTTCTTGGCAACAATAAATAATACAAGTGTGCACTTTAATATACTCATGAAATAAGCTTGGAGAAAATACAACAATAACATTCACAAATTTTTACACCATGATTTAATGTGGAAACCCAATATGGAAAAAACCACCAGTAATATGCTACCAAAATTTCACTCTTCTTAAGTGATGCCCTGTGAGGAGCCAACCCTGTTAAAGGTTACAAAACACACTATCAAATGTGACCTAGTTAAAGGATTTAATCACCCTGTTAGGAGTGGCCTTGTCAGAGGACTTAGAACATTCCAATCTAAATGTCACCTTGTTCAAAGGATTTATACACTAACTATTAGGTCAACCTAGTTAAAGGATTTGAACTGATACGATGGTTAGAAATTAATCAGTAGATGTGATGTGATACATACAACTTACTTTGCAAATCCAGATCCAATTTCATCTCTAATGCTAATTCACTGAGTGGCCTCCATTTTTATCTCAAACTTTAGATCTGCTTGGAAATTCGTCAAGCAATCTCTATCTGCTTCTCTGCTCAGCCTTCTCTACTAGGTCTTTCCAATCAGTAAATTAACCATGCAACACTTTGCATTCAACTTCTCCTTGCACTTGGATACAATAACAATGACTACAGTAGGTTATATTATACCTCTTCATCTAGGTCAGATAAATCCTTTACCACTTAATCAAGATCACAGATCTTAGGTTAGGTTAGATCATATAGATCTTTCCATATTTACATTTAATTTACTTCTCCAATACAGTCATTAATTAACCATTGAATCCATGCGCTAATAATGGTTTCTCGTGCATTAAATGAATATGGACCAATCTTATTTAATAATACATATCCCAATAAAATCAATTATGTCAGCCATAGATCTCAAATCTCATCAATAATCAAAGTACTATTCGTTGATATTTCACTGTCTCCCTCGGCATTTTATTGGCACTCAAAATCATCTTTTCTTTTCTCAGCATCACTTTTTGCTTTGCTCCTCATCAAATTTTCTTTTCTTGACATTGACCTTCTAGTGAACTATCAGTGCTAGATAAACAATGTATCACTCTGCCAAAGTGCTAAATGATCAAGTACCTTGGTGTATACTCATAACTCAACCATTTCCTTGGTCTTCTTGTTATCCCATTCTTTTGAAATATTCATCAATCAATGGATAAGGTACTCAAACATACAATGATAGTCTCACCAATTAAGGTTTGACATCAATGACAAAATAACAATTTTCTACATTGTAGAAATCTTTCCAATAGGGAGTCAATCATATACCTTGCAGAGCTTAATGCTAATGTCCCATTTCATGTGACTAATAATATTTATATTCTAGCCGAGTCAAATTCTTGTGTTACCCATGTCTCTATAGCTCCAAATTCTATGGTGCCAGCTCATTTTCAACAAGGTTTGGGGTCTGAGATATGATAATCTACTACATTCAGTCACTAGGAGTTGATATTGTTTCAGTCCTCTCTGTCACCATATGGTCCTCCAAGTGAGTAGCCAATCGAATATAATGTTTTTTGCATTTTTCTTTATTCTGAATCAAATTTTATTTTTACAATTCATGAGTTTTTGACATTGGAATTTGACTAGGAACACCTAATTAAGATTTTAATTTGAACTTTAATTTCTTAGATGAATTTTTTATCATGTGGTTCTATACAAAAAGAGCCCCCTTCAAAACAAATTCACTATGTGTTGTTCCAACAAAATTTATGACTCTATAATTAGTAGATAATGATTACTACATCATGAAAAAAGCTACAGATATGCATCATTTGGCTAACTCTATAATAAATAATTTTTTTTTTCTAGAATAAAAGGCGCTTTTACATGAATTTGGTAACAGAACTATGAGTCACTCATGCATTTATTGGGTGTGCTTATTAGATTTTCTTTGTTATTCTACTTGGAATACCCCTTTCTTTGTGTAAGACCATAAAAAGGCATGAAAGTCATATCTAGGTAATCACAAACCCTAAACAATATGCTAACCTATCTAATCTAACATTAGAGCCATTGAAATAGGAATTCACAAATAATACGCAACAAAAACATAAAAACTCCCTTCAAATGATGCTCAAATTCTCTCCTTTCTTCTCCATAAAGGTAGATTATGTTACTCTTTGACAATAACACAATTGCACAAAGAACATGAAAGCACAAAATGATAGTGAGAATACTAGGAGATAGTGGTTCAAACTTGAAAGAGAGGAAAGCATCTCAATTTATAGAAAATGAGAAGCAGTTAGGTGAATTAGAGTGCATAAACTCAATGCACAGTGGAGGGAAAAGGAGGTAGGATTTTGGAAGCACGATTGGGGGGAAATTCAAAGAATAAATATTGAAGATATATGAGAGATATCGTGAAGCACCTTAATAGGGATGTGAACCAAAATTAAGAGATATGACAAATTAGGTGAGATAAGGAGGATTCAATCAATTAATAAATCAATATTCCTCACAAATCAAAACCAGCATTTATGAAGTTAAAAAAAAAAAACATAAATTAGAATTGGACAATTACCTAATTAAAAATTAATTAATTGTAAAGACTTAGGATAAGAATGAATAAATATGATTTATTCATAAAGAATAGGGACAAAGATTAGGTTATTCATCCCAAGTGGATAGATTAGTGAATTATTGATCAAATTGAAGGTATTAATGTACAGTTGAAATGATTTTGATGATATTGATAAGGATTAGGATCAATTCAAAGGATTTTGGAATAGTTTAGGAAATCATGAGGCATCAATGAGCTTTGACAATACTCTCGTGATAATGATGTTTGAAAATGATTGAAAAAATTCAATAAAATTTGATGGCACCATAGGATTGAAATAGAAATAGGGAAACATCAATGAACTTGGACAATGTTCCCAAAATAATAATGATCATAAATAGCATTGATGATCTTTTTCAACACTATTGAATTGATAATGATAGATTGATAACTATAACATCGATGAACTTTGACAATGTTATCAAATAGCTGATAAAAGGGATGCAAAACATCAATGAACTTGGACAATACTCCTAGAATTATGTCAAGATGTTGGAAGTACAATATTGGGAAAGCAAGATACTAAGAGGGGGGGTGAATCATATCTCAAATATTACTCTCTTATAACAAATTGATCCACCTTCATACATATATGAATTTAACCTAACATCAGATAACATCTACAACATGAAGTATATAACCCATAACACAAAATTTTTATAACCCAGAAACACAAATAGGTAAAACTAAGGTGGGGATGACATCCAAAAAAACTTCACTACTACATCAATAAAGTGTGTCTGTTAGGGCTACAAGAGTTTGATTACAAAATGTAATCTACCTAGTTAAAGGTTTGTTCAGTTAAGAACTAAAGATCATTACAATCTACCTTTTGAAAGTATTTCAACTTAAAATAAAGTAAGCACTCAGCTAAGAGATTTAAAGTAGGTCTATTAGAACCACTCTATTAAGAGATTTCCCCTGATACACCTATTAGAATGTTTCAAGTAGTGATCCTTCGTTATGCACTCAGATGCTGATGATGGATCTACTCTTTCCAATACCTTTTGTGATCTCACAATCTAATATGTATTTTCTCTGCTATTCACTGATCTGTCACTCTTCTTGATCTAGGCTTCTTCTCTAAATAACTCATTGTTCATCTCTCATGAACACACAACCCTTCTCTCTATGTATCTCTCATTAATAATAGGGTTAGAAGCAATCTTATATGTCTTTAGGGATCTGTTGGCAAGATCTAGATCAATGATCAAGATCTAATATTTATGCCTCCAAGGCATTATAATTTTATTATTGGCTCCATGCCATGCATAGGATAAAACAATTAAATGTGTAAATAACTCTCTAGATAAATATTAAATACTTACATATGTCAGCCCAAAGCTCATACAAGTCGGCCTGAACATTTTACCTTAAATTTTGAATCAATCCTGACATGTATGCAAAAACTGTTATGCTCGGCACTTAACATCTCTATCGCTCGGCACTTAAGTATTCTACTCAGCTCGGCATAATGTAACTCGACAACCTATATTCATTCTCGGCAATATTTCTCAGCCTTGAATAGTTTTAGCTCGGCCACAGTGATAACCAACTAAAATTGCCTAAGTAAATGACTAAGTGTTGTTCACTAATCATCAACAAAACTTAGGGATTAACAATCTCCCCCTTTGATATTAGTGGAAAAAAAACACTTATCATTTCGATTCGTTCCATCCAAAATGTTTCCTATGTACACAATGTACTCCCCCTGGGAATGTACTCCATATTACATAAAAAAAATTACATAGTATACATGCCTCCAAAAAAAATATTTACAATTATACTTGTACTATTCCTCTTACACTGTATCCTTGTCATATTCCCCCTTTTTTTAATCACTAATTGTAGGTGGGGTTAAGTTGTACTTATCCAAAAATGGTTTATGAAGTTATAAGGTGGAAGCAAATGTAGTGTCCCAACTATCCTTAACAAACTTCATAACCTCTAATTTGACTTCTAGCTCGCCAGCTAGACTCACTAAACTTTTTGTAGTAGAGAGATCTGCATTTCTCTTAACCAATTCTTTTGTAGCTAAAATTTATTTCTCAATTACCTCCAGATGAGGTATTAGGTTAGTTTGAATAGTAATCAATTTGGCCTTTATCCGACCATCTTCAGCCATGAGCTCGGCTATTCTCCTTTGTGCATTAGTCAATCTGTTAAAATGTAAGGAGCTAGTACTAGCATCCATACTTAGTGAACTCCTAGTTGACTTAAAGTCTAATTGTGATTTCTCTATAGCCTGTAGATTATCCTTTGTGAAGAATTCAACATCACATAACTTCTTATACAAAGATAAACATTAGTTGCAACTTCCTCCAAAAATTTCGCAAGAGAAGAAAGTTCAACCTCCTTTGTCGCAATCTCTCCTGAGATTTTTGCCAGTACTTTGTTCTCAAATTTCCTCTCAGACCATTGCAATAACTTCTCATTTGATTCAATGATGTCATCATTTACCTTCTATATAATATGAACTAACTATTCAAGAATAAATGCTTGAGGATTTTCATCTTCCATGTCAAAATATTTTACAAATATATCCTTGATGTGATGTAACACATGCTTTTCATTTTTGCTTCTACTCTCTTTTCATTTCTTCCTCCCTTTTCTTCCTCTTGAGTAATTCTTGAAGAGTCTCAATCTGTTCATAAGATAAAACAATGTGATCCCACTGTGGAATCACAATGACTTCATCTAATGTGACATCAAGATTGGGAGACTTCTTCTTCATAACTTTCCTCCTCTTAAATTTAGGTGAGCTACTACTCGGCTTCATTTCCTTAATACCTTTTCCTATTTCAGTAGTAGTCACCATTGCATCTTTCAATTCAGTCAAAATTGTATGTTGATTAGGCATACCTCTTGTTTTAGGTCCAGTGGGAGTGGATGATGCAGAGTGTGGTAAATCAACCAACACTTGCACTACCTCTTGTTCCTTAGGCTCATTATAAGTATCCCTCATCTCCCCACCACTATCTATAACTATTTTCACGAAGCTTTAAAATAGATGAATTTTGTATATTTACCTCTTGTTCAACTGTCTTCTCCTTCTCTGCTTCCTTTTCTACAACTTTATCTTCAGGTTTCTCTATACTCTTCTCTCCTTTAGCCTCAGTAGCCTTAATAGGAAATTCTCTACTCATATCTCTTGGCTCATCCTGACACTCGGTATCCAAATTACTAGAGTCATCAAATGTGATGTCAATTGGAGTGTCTACTCTCATATCAACAATGTTTACTGTATCTGTTTGTTCTATTGGTTCTTCTTCAGTCTTGTTAGGCTCAGTAGCAAATTTTTCTTTTGTCTTTTGTGCTGCAAGGGTGGTTTAAACTTCTTTATCCTTCTACTCAGATTTTCCTTCATAATTTTTCTCCTTTTGTGGAGCTATCAATCCAAAGATTTACTTCCATATCCTTGTAATCTATTGTACTACACTTTCAATATCATTTTTCAAAACAACATATCCTCTGAGTTTATATTGAAATTTATGCTTGTATTCCTTAAAAAATTTATCACTCTATTTCTTAGTCACCTTAGGGATAACCTTAGCTAATGTACCTTCTCTAATCTATCTCTCATTAGTAAGTGAAAATTCCCATTTACTAGATAGAAACTCATATAGTTCACTCAACACATTGTTTCCTATCTGTATCAGAGTTAACTTGAAATTTCTCATCATATCTAGTACAGCTTCCTAAACTTTATGCTTATCCTCTACATTCAATTTTTCATACTTGATAAACTTAAAGCCAGATAACCCTATAGAATTCCTCAAATTTTCACATACCTCATTAATATCAGTGAGTCTTTTGAATGGCGTTGTTGGTATGTTGCTGGGTTCATCAGTTTCAGTCTTTTCTTCATCACTTTCTAGATCAAAATGCAGTTTCCTTCTAGGTCTCTTTACTTGTAGGTTTGACACAACCTTTGTTACAAATTTATTCTTTGATCCAAAACTACTCTCTCCAACCTTCTTTGCATATACTTTTGTTTTCACTACTAGAGATGTAGCAACAGATTCCCTTGTCCTTGGACAATTGGAATTTGGAGGGGTAACTTTAGGTTTTTCTTGGCTAGGCTTAGTTACCTTGGCTACTATTGGTTTCTTTCCTTTTTCCTTAACAATAATCTCTTCCTCAGATTCACTTACTCTTTCTTCTTCTTCTTTAGATATATCTTCTTCTTGTCCAGTAGATATGCCTAGAGGTGCATCCTCTGGCTACTCATCACTTGGCAATCCAACTATTTTCTTTAGATTCTTCACAATCTTTTTCCTCTTTCTCTCCATGATTCCTTCCCTTAGATTTATAGATATCTTTGCCTTAGCTTCATCATAATTTCCAAATATCTTTTCTTTTGTATCAATCTCCTCTGCTAGGAGTGCTCTGATAACTGATGGTGTTTCATTAATGTTAACTTCATAGGGAAATCTCTCTAGCCATGATACCCTAGGTGTCACAGCCTAAATATATGTGTAATTTTTGTTTACTAGAAAACTTATCTCCTTGTAGTGCTTTTCCACAAGTGAACTAGGAATTCTAGACCTCAACCTCATTCTATTTTTGAACTCCACAAGGTAGTTTCCCATAATACTATTGAAATTATTGCCTAATTGCTGAATACATTCACTAATCTGCATAGTAATAGGTCTATCCTTCTTCCAAACAATATTTACCAATGTAGGAAAGGACTTTTGTAGATAGAAGAATATGAAAAGTAGTAAAGAACCCCACTTACTTGATGAGCTCTTAGATTTTCTGATCGATAATAGGGTCTCAGCTATTTGTGTCAACTGCAGCTCGGTAGGGTCATAGGTGTGATTTCTTTTAACTATCTTCCATGCTTGGTCCACAGTTGTGCACAGAACACTATCTAGTTGGCTTGATTAATAAAAATTATGTGCAATCACTCTCACTCCAAAGTCAAGTTCTAAATCTTCAATTATAGAGATATTCATACCTCTGTTGTTCCAGACAACTCCTATGTTAGCTGCTATTTCTTCTTTACTTTGGTCTCTTATCGTTTATTTTTTGCTGACAATAGGATATCTAGTTACTCAAAGAATAATGTCTTTAGTGATCGTAACTAGTCCATTGTCCAACCACATATGTATATTATGAACTTGGCTTAGAACAACCTTAATCCTTTCATCTTTGAAGTCTGGCAAAAAATCTAGGGAACAAGTTAACCCTTTGTCGGCTAAATGCTTGAAATTGTCCTTTAGAACTCCATTTTTGCATAACTTGTTGTAGGATTCCCTCAATTAATTATCACCTACTTCACCAATCTCTACCATGTAACAATATTTAACATCGTGGATTATAAGTACCTTTGGTTGAATAGATGAGAGGGCTCCATTCAGATCACCCAAAATTGCACTTTCAGGAATGGCTCAAAAGTTAGGAAGTGCACACGTATCACTTCTCACTAGCTTAATTTCCTTCAGCTCCTCCTCAATGCCCTTGACTGGTACAGAAGAACTTGTAGCCATAATCTCTGAAAATGGGGTTTGAAAATGAAGAACAGGGTACCTTGGCAAGTAGCACTTCACACTATTCACCTTAGGGTTGCCGAGGACATGCTAGAAAGATCTTCGATACAAAATTCTCTATGATCAATTCTACAACCTCTTCAATCACTCTATGAATACTGAAAATTACAAGGTAAAATGAAGAATAAACGATTCTTCCTGTTGGGTTAGTTCTAACTAGCTGTCATTGGTCGAGTAACGCAACTTGCATACCACTCGGCTTACCATACTCGGCCATCACAAAACTTACTCAGCCAACCAACTCGACACCTATAGTGTAGTTAACTCTTCTTGGCATTTGTCACAAACATGTCCTTGTGTATCTCAACATATGCAAATATGGACTTTGGCACATTTACATATTCAGAACTAATGTAAGATTTGAAATTTAAATGTAGTTCCTTATATACCTCTATTGCTCAGTTTGCGATGGTGTGCTCACCTGATCCATTGTATTGGGTGACTTCAGCTTCAGTAGTTTCACTACTACTCAGCTTTGTTTTTCAGTAGTTTCACTACTACTCAGCAGGTAATCTTGTCCTACACTGTCTCTTAGTGTGACCAATCTTCAAACAACTAAAGCGAACTAGGCTTCCATTCATCCAACTCTTAGATTTTCCTCTAAAATGTTTCTTTAAGAAATCTTCAGATGCATGTCCATATTCTTCACAGTAATGACAACTTTGCCTTGTATTATAATCCCAATTGTAAGTGTTGCCTTTCCTGGGTGCTTTTGTTTGTGTCTTAGATGTCCATTGTTGTTTAGTGTTGGATCTAATATCTTTTTATTTATGACCTTATTTCTGACACTTGTAGCAATAACCATTGAATCTTGGTTTGCGAGGTGCATCATTTTATTCAGCCCAACATTCATGTGCTTTATGTCCAAACTTCTTGCAATTAAAACAATAACCATTGAACTTAGGTTTAGGATTGGAATTACCTTTCTTTCTTCAAAAAATGTTTTTTGTATGACCTAGTTTTCCACAGTGTTGGCAAACAAGTTTGTTGTTCTTTGTCTTTGCATTCCTCCTTTCACAATTCTTAGATGATTCTCCTTTCTCAGTAGATGTCTTTTGTTCAGTGTGACCTAATCCAGAAGAATCTTTTGGTCTCCTTGATGCTTCCATCAGATTCTCAAAATGAGTCAATGCTTCATTAGGATTGTTCAACCTTTCATTTAGTTCCTTCTCAGATCTAAAATCATCTTTCAATTGATTGTTATGAGATCTCAGATTCATCATTTCCATATATTTCCTACTAATCTCCTGATTTGCAGGTAGCAGTTGATTTTCCATGTCAACCTGATTGATTGTCATCATTTGCACATCATGTGTCCTCTCATCAAGTCTGACAATTATCACTCTTTTATCTTCTTCTATCATAGCTTTGTCACCTTTAGCTTTCTTCTTTTGTTACACTACTTCACATAGTCTTACTGTCTGCATTTCTTGTTCTCTTTTCAAGTTCCTGACTTCTTCACACAATACATTGATCTTTTCCAGTAGATCTACAATAGTTGCATCACTCTCAATAGAATCTCCATCATGAAATAGATTTGTAGTGTCATCTTCCTGATAATGAGTATCATTCATTTGTTTGGCAAAATCTTTCCTAGCTGTCAATGATTTCTTCAATTCCTATCTTGCTATCTCAAGCTGATGTAATGCTAGTTGAATCTCATTCTTCTGATTCTCAATGAATTTACCCAACTTGTAAACCTCCATCTCAAGATCTGTAGGTACAAGCTGATTAAAAGATTTTATAGGAGAACTATGCTCTGATACCAATTGTTGGAAGTACAATATTGGGAAAGTAAGATACTAAGAGGGGGTTGAATCAGATCTCAAAACTTACTCTCTTAAAACAAATTGATCCACATTCATACATATATGAATTTAACCTAACATCATATAGCATCCACAACATGAAGTATATAACCCATAACACAAAATTTTGGTAACCGAGAAACCCAAATAGGTAAAATTTGGGTGGGGATGACAACCAAAAAATCTTCACTACTGCAACAATAAAGTGTGCCTGTTAGGGCTACAAGAGTTTGATTACAAAATGCAATGTACTTGGTTAAAGGTCTATTCGGATAAGAGCTAAAGATCATTACAATATACATTTTGAAAGGATTTCAAATTACTATAAAGTAAGCACTCGTCTAAGAGATTTAAAGTAGGTCTGTTAGAGCTACTCTGTTAAGAGATTTCACCTGATACACCTGTTATAATGTTTCAAGTAGTGATCCTTCATTATGCACTCAGATGCTGATAATGGATCTACTCTTTCAAAGGCCTTCTACAATCTCACAATCTGATATGTCTTTTCTCTGCTATTCACTACTCTATCACTCTGCTTGATCTAGGCTTCTTCTCTAAATAACTCACTATTCATCTCTCATGAACACACAACCCTTCTCTCTATGTATCTCTCATTAATAATAGGGTTAAAAGAAATCTTATATGTCTTTACAGATCTATTGGAAAAATCTAGATCAACCATCAAGATCTAATATTTATGCCTCCAAGGCATTCTAATTTTTTGATTGGCTCCATGCCATGCATAGGATAAAACAATTAAAAGTGTAAATGACTCTGTAGATAAATATTAAATTCTTACATATCTCAGCCCAGAGCTCATACAAGTTGGCCTAAACAATTTACCTCAAAGTTTGAATCAATCCTGACATGTATGCAAAATTGTTCCGCTTGACACTTAACATCTCTATCACTCGTCACTTAAGTATTCTACTCAGCTTGGCATGATATAACTCAACAACCTATATTCTTTCTTGGCAATGTTTCTCGGCCTTGAACAGTTTTAGATCAGCCACAGTGATAACCAACTAAAACTGACTAAGTAAATGACTAAGTGTTGGTCACTAATCATCAACAAAACTTAGGGATTAAGAGAAGATTGATTTAATTTATAAAAGGGTTTGATCAATTTGAGAATTGAGTTAATTAGGCATCGATGATCTTGGAAAATGCTCCAGAATGATTGGAATTGTTGGAATTATATTGAGATGATGTACTAAGAGGGGAGGGGTGAATCAGTACTTCTAAAACTTTTCTTGGTTATCCCATTAACCCTTAATCCTTAGTTTGTAAATTATCTTATCTAACGGTTCATCTTTCTTTATGTATATGAAATCATGTCATAAATTCTTTAGTATGTAATAATAACATAAACATTCATGAAAATAGATAACACATAACTCAAGATATGATATCACAGAAAACTCATGTTAGGAAGTAAAAACTATGGTGGGGATTGTTACCCACAAGACTTCACTATCTGGAGATAAGAAGGGGCTGGTTAAGGCTTCCAATTGGTCACTTCTGATGACCTACCCTATTAGGAGTATTACAGTGGAGACCTGTTAAGATCTACTTCGTTTGAAGCTTTAGCAACTCTGTTAAGAGATTTGTATAGAATGGTTAAGTCCAGCTTCTACAAAAGGATTTTAGATGTGATGCACTTGTTAGAATGCAACTACATGAGTCTTTGATCTGATGATGTATGCAATCTTCAATTTCTAATAATAGATCCTATTAAGCTTCATACATATAAGTAATCATCCTTCCATGATTGAATAATACCTTTATCTGCTCAACGGTAGCATCTATGTGTTCTTGACAACTGATGTGATCTATTTCTAAACTTTGTATGAATGTTGCCTTCTACTCCTTAGATGCTCTTTGTGGATATCAACAACAATGAATTCATTTATTACAATTGATTGGAACAGCTATTTATACTAGATTTACACTCAATTCTTGATTCACACTTCGCAAGTTAACTCTAGATCCAAGGTTTACAACTTGACCTTGATCTTTATTTAGATATGTTTTAGATCCATTAGGATGCTTTAAAACATTTACATAAAGCTTGCTTGAGCCTCAAGTTATGAATTAAAACAAATTAAAATTCTAAAAATATGATTACATTGCTTTATCTGACATGTCAAAATCAGATCCACAAATTGCAGGTTCTCTAACTGACTGTCAGTTTTCTTGGTCGTCGGTGTTCCTTTCTTGAACTGGTCATTGGTTATGCCTTTTTTGTTCTGTTGGTTTTGTTCTCAAAAACTGTGTTGCCACTGATGCATGTCAATTCCATACTTAGCATTTTTCATGACCTTTGTGTTCTGTCGGGTATGCTTGTTGTTTACCAGTAATGCTTGTAGTCCGCTGGTGATCTCTGTAGTCTACCGGTGATCTTTGTCAATGTTTTTCACTAAGTGTACTAATGGAAAAATTAATTTCATCAATCTCCCCCTTTGACATTAGTATCAAAAACATGATATGTGAAACATAATAAGTGTATTAGTATGTGCACTTGTGTATACTCCTTCCTTAGTCATTTGAATGACTCCCCCTATGTATATGCTGGTAAGTGTAAGTATATATACATATCCTTATGTACTTTTATTTTTCTCCTTTGATATATAT
>MU226909.1:4504376-4525520 GCA_018584345.1 Thuja plicata
ATCTCGGGGGTTGCTATAAGATTTCTTGCATAAAAAATATGCTACTGTAAAATAGTAAAATTAGGCATAATGTGTGCCTGAGGTCGGTAATCTCACCTCTGAGTTGAGTTTCAGCATCCCATATTTCTTGTCTTAGCCTATTCACCTCTATGACCGTGTCATGATGTGCCTTTATACTTTCTGCATGTGAGGTTAGGCTTTGTGCACTAGTTGTGACATTAGAATCTATCTATGCTAGTTTGTCACTATTTTCTTTTGTAAATTTATCAAGTGTGCACATCTTTTGAACTAAGGTGATTGCTTCAACAATCATTGGCTCTAATTGATCAGTGAGTTCAGAGAGCTTTACTTTGTTCAATGCCACTTCTTGGCTGATTTTATCAATTAATTTAAATTGATATTTCTTTTCTTCTTGTTCTTACATAGCTTTTTCTACATCTATACTTTGCTTTGTTATCGCATCGGTAAGAACAACAATTTGTTCCTTAACTGTAGCATTTGCTTCAAGCTTTAATTTAGGAAAAAGTTGTTGGAGAATATATTTTTCTTTGTCAAGTGCCATTGTTTCCCTATGTTCTTGTATCATTTTCTTTTGTATGGCTTTTCTTTGACATAACACTCCAAACTCTTGAATTTTATCACTGTCCAAAGTGGTAATATCCTAGTTTGGAACTTCAATGACTTCATCCAGTGTGACAGCCAATCTATGTCTTTCTTTACTATTTTCTTCTTCTTCTTCTTCATTGGCTGGGTGGCATATTGATGTACAACCATCTATAAAGCGTGAGATTGGGTTGACTTGGTAGGTGAGGGTTGAGAAGATGAGGTATCCTTGTGTATCTATTTTGAGTCCACCAGCCAGTTTGGTGAAGATGTCTCCTCATGTGCCTTGGGTGAATCAACAGATGTATCTTCTTTACGTTTTATACCTTCATTTTTCTTGACTCCTTCACTCTTATCTTGTTCTTCAACCTTTCTCATTATATGATTAGTTTTGTTATCTACCTCTTTGTTTTGATCTTTTGATACTTCTTGTTGATCATTGGTTGCATCCTTAATTCTAGTATCTGTATCCTTGTTAGTGTTGGATGCATATTTGTTTTCATCGGTACCCATATCCTTGGGTATATTATCATCTTTATGAGATGATTTATCCTAACTTGACAGAATATCAATAGCATCTATTAATATATTTAGGTTTGACAGTGTATTTACTATTGCATTGTCAATAGTTGTGTCTTGTCCGTCGATATTGCCCTTTGCAGCATGGATGTCTTCATCTTTTTGAAGTTCTACTATAGGGTCTTGTCTTGTAGTGGTATTGACAATGTTGTCTAACCATGATTTATCATTTATATCAACGTCTAAGTTACCTTTGATAATTAACTCTTCTTTGGTAACTTCTTCATCCTCTAAGCTGATGTGGATGGGGCTTGTCGGTACTTGATTTTCTTCACTGTCTTTTGGCCATACTTCATTTATGATATCAATCTATTTCTAGCCTATTATTTGGACTTCTTCACTATCTAACTCAACTATTGAGTTATCTATTTTAGTGATAGTTTCCTTCTCACATGACTACTTTCCTCACCAGGTTTCAGTATCTTACTCCATGTATTATGTGTTTCTTGTTCCAGCTCTATAAGCTTCTCTTTAAGAAATTTATAAGCTCTCATTTTAGGTGAGAAGCTTTTCGTATATTTCTCCATGATTTCATTGATTTCTTCTCTCTTTGATTTAGGAGGCATAAGAGATTCAGTACTTTTTCTCTTATCCTTTTCTCCTCATGGAGTGTAAAAGTGAATCTATAAGATATTATAATCAATAGTTCTTGTGGAACATCATGTGTAGTAAATTATAGTGGGACATAAAAGTGTCTGCATATATTAGCAATAATTGCATCTTCAATCTTATTCTATTCTACTATATCCCATCTTAACCATTTCCTAATCTTAGGATTTCCAACAGATGCATCTTCAGAAATATACTTACATATTTCATCAATGTCTTCAGTGGGTGATGCAACCTTTGTTGTTTCCTTTGCTTTTTTTAAAGTGTCAGGTTCATCCATAGCTAAATCCTCTAAGTCCTCATTTGTCTGAACAAATTTTCTCCTTTTGGCAGGTGCCCTAACTGGTTGGTTTTCCTTTGATGTGTCAAGTTTCCTCTTATACACCTTTCCTTTCACCATTGGAGACGGAGTTGCATCTTTTTTTGTTTGACTCATTGTTCTTGATTTCCTAAGTGGAGGAGGAGGTGGTGAATCAGACTTTTCTTCCTCTAATTCATTTGGCTCTGCTGTATCACTAATGGGAAGCTAGTCCTTGGTAAGTTCCTCCTTACCCTGTTGTTCCTCTTCACCTTCTCCTTCTTCTTCTTCTTCTGAAGATATATTCAAGTTATTCACCATTCTTTTTGACTATTTTACAGCCTTCTTGACAACAAGATTTTTTTTAATCTTCTGTTTGGACTCTTCATAGGTACCAAATCTTAATTTCTTGTTGTCTATGGGTTCATTTAACAATGCCTCAATGCATTCATTTTCTAATCTGGTTTTGATTTCATAATCCAATTTTGAAAGCCATGATTTCCTTGGAACTACTGCTTGTATGCATGTGAAATCAGTATCTACCATGAAACATATTTCTTCTCGATGTTCCTCTATCAGACTCTCAGTGATTCTAGTTCTTGCTTGCAGCATTTCCTTTATGGTTTTGAAATAATCATGCATCACATTATCAAAATCTGTTCCAAGTGATTCTATGAATTCACCTATCTGAATGGTAATGGGTCTGCTTGTTTCCCATGTAACATTTCCTATGGAAGGAAAGTATTCTTCAAAATAAAATAATATGCACATTATGAGGGAACCAAACTTACAAGTGTGTGTCCTTAAAGACCTTATTGTGCACATGTTCTCCTCAAATTGGTGTAATAGGATCTCTGCAAGATCCATCTTCTTCCCCTGTTTGATAATCTTGTATGCTGTGCTCATAGCAGTACTAGATATGTTGTTCATTTAGCTTTCTTGTAAGATCTTGTATCCAACAACACATGCTCCAAACTTCATTTCTACGTCAGTAATGGTGTTGACTTTTAGTGCTCTTTTATCTGATTTGGCACTTGTAAGTTTTTCAACTTCTGCCAGAGATGGGTGCTTGTGTGCCTGTGGTTTATCAGTTGCAAGATAACCAGTAACCATGTGAATAACATCCTTTGTTATTTCCTTAGGCTTATTTAGCCATAGAGTCTTGTTGTGAACTCTGCTAAGAACAATCTTTATCCATTCTATTTTAAAGACCTTGGGAAAGTACAGTGCATTTGTTAGTCCCTTTACTTCCAACTATTTGTGCTCTTCTTTGATCTTTCCAGAATCATCACATAGTTCCCTATAGCCATTATCTAAGTCTAGATATCCTATTTCTGAGATCTTACAGTGAATATAGGACCTTACGTTCTCTACCAGTAAAACCCTAGGTGGGATTCGGGAGAATGCTCTGGAATTGTCAGGTTGTGAAGCTATTTCAGGGTGTAGCTTGTATTTAGGTTTAGCACATGTTCCTCTACTGATAAGCTTGATGGGTTTCTTCTTATCCTCCTTAATTTTCTCTACTCTAGAAGTCAATGCCATCTTGTTTGCAATTTAGGGCTTTTCAAAAATAAAATAGTGCGTTTGGTGAGTGTATTTACTTATGGATTTTTTGTGATTGCCTGTGAGTGTGAATGCTTTGTGTCAAATTGATTTCTATTGGGTCCCTTTCCAATTTTCTCTTAAATCGCTTTGGTCTGCTCAAAAATCATGGCTGCAAAAATGTGTTTACCCGTAGGGCTTTTATAACCTTTTTGTGCCCTAAGTTGTCATTAATTCTTACCAAATCATCGGTTTATGAAGACTTATTTTATCAATAAAGACATTCGTAACATCTTTGGTGTCTGTGCAAAGTGTCAGGATAGCTTAGCAGTTTTGGAGACTTCACCAATGATTGTCGGTGAGGTTGCGAAGATAGCTTTTGTTGAATCAACGTTCACCGATATCCTTCGGTTTATACTTAGCTTGTGTAATGACCAATACATTCTAGTAAGTAGTGCTAACTTTTCTGTGTGTGATCACCGATGCAAATTGTGCCCAATAACTATGTGTAATGGAAATGATGCATATTAAAACTTGTTATAATGCAATTCCATACTTACTTGTGCTATCTAGTTGGATGTAGTGATGTCACTGGATCCATTGCATTGCTTGTTCTAGCACCTTTAGTATTTGTGGCTTTTACCCACATCTTGTTTCTCACTCTTTTGATGTCATCAATGGTATTTCTATTGGGATGTGTACTCGTGTCTGTCATTCGGTCTTTGCAATCTTTTATCACATCTCCAACCTTATGACAATGTAAACATGTCATACCTGGATTGGTCTAGCCTCTTGACCTTATGGTCCACTTTCTCATACAGTTGGCAGCAATATGACCATATCTTCCACATGATGTACAATTTACCCATGTATTATAGTCCCAAACATATGATTTACCTATTCTTGTAGGTTTGTAGCTTTTATCAATTTCCTTTAGAGTCCATGCCTTTTTGTTCTTTTTACAACATTCCTTATGTGTATGCCCATTCATCTTGCATGTAGGACAATACTTGTCCATATAGGTTTTTCTCTTTGGATTTGTCACTTTGGATCTGCACTCATGTGCCTCGTGTCCTTTCTTTTGACATTTATAAAAATTACCAATAAAAGTAGATTGTGCTTGATAAATACATTTCATTTTGCTTCTACAAATGTTTGATGTGTGGCCTAGTTTTCCACAGTGATTGAATGACAGCTTCTTGGATCTTTGGGTTGTCAAAGCATTCCTCTGATCTAGTTGATTTGAGGATTCACCATTCTCGTTGTACCCCAATCCTGTGTAGTTGTTGACTCTTCTTTGTCCATCAAGAAAATAATCCTTCCTTTTGTTTCTATTCTCAACCTTTCTGATGAATTCGTTGTGTTGAGTTTGGACTTTGATTTCATGCTTCAATTTTTCATTCTCTTCTCTTAGCTCACCACTAATATGTATTCTTTCAATGAGTTATGTATTTAATTTGTTTACATCTTGACTCATAAGAATAATCTAGTTGGTAACCTCATGGTGATTCTCAGTGAGTCTTAGAATCTCTGATTCTTCTTCTTATAGTTTCTTAGTAATTTTCCTCCTATCATCAATGGCTAGTGTTCTTTCACTTTAATCTTTTCTTGCATCATTCATGACATCAATCATTTTTACCATTTGAGTCTCTTGACCAATTTACAGCATCTCGATTTAATCTATCAGATGTAGATTTATCTCTTGTATACTTGTAATTTCTTCAACTGATGCATCTAAAGCTTTGCTTATTGATGATTTTGTTGTTTCAAAGTAATCTACTATTTCCAATTCTTTTTAGTCTTTCTCATTTAGTCTGGTTTCCATAATCTTTCTTTCATTAGGAAGTTTTCTCAGTTTTATTTTCGCCTCCTTATACTGTTCATAGTTTATTTGCATTTGTAGCTGCTCATTCTCAATAGTCATGTTCAATTTGAACTTGTCCATTCCTCTGATCTTTTCTCTCAATTCTTTAATCTTTTCAAGAGAGAGACTCAGCTCTGATACCAATTTTTGGAATTATATTGAGATGATGTACTGAGAGGGGAGGGGTGAATCAGTACTTCTAACACTTTTCTTGGTTAGCCCATTAACCCTTAATCATCAGTTTGTAAATTATCTTATCTAACTGTTCATCTTTCTTTATGTATATGCAATCATTTCATAATTTCTTTAGTACATAATCATAACAGAAACATTCATGAAAATAGATAACACATAAGACAATATATGATATCGCAGAAAACTCCTCTTAGGAAGTAAAAACTATGGTGGGGATTGTTACCCACAAGACATCACTATCTACAGATAAGAAGGGGCTGGTTAAGGCTTATAATTGGTCATTTATGATGACCTACCCTATTAGGAGTATTACAGTGGAGACCTGTTAAGATCTACTTCATTTGAATCTTTAGCAACATTGTTAAATGTGCACTCTATTAAGAGATTTTTAAAGAACCATTAAGTCAACCTTATATAAAAGGATTTTAGATATGATGCACTTGTTAGAATGCAACTACATAAGTCTTTGTTCTAATGATGTATGCAATCTTCAATTTCTGATAAAAAATCCTATTAAGCTTCATACATATAAGTAATCATCCTTCCATGATTGACTAATACCTTTATCTGCTTGTCGGTAGCCTCTGTGTGTTCTTGACAACTGATGTGATCTGCTTCTGAACTTTGCATGAATTTTTCCTTCTGCTCCTTAGATGCTCCTCATGGCTATCAACAACAATGAATTCAATTATTACAATTGATTTGAACATCTATTTATACTAGATTTAGTCTCAATTCTTGATTCATGCTTCACAAGTTAACTCTAGATCCAAGGTTTACAACTTGACCTTGATCTTTAGTTAGATATGTTTTAGATCTGTTAGGATGCTTTGAAACAATTACATAAATCTTTCTTGAACCTCAAGTTATGAAGTAAAAAAAATTAAAATTATATAAATAGAATTACATTGCTTTATCTGACGTGTAAAAATAAGATCCACAAATTGTGGGTTCTCTAACTGACTGTCGGTTTTCTTGGTCGTTGGTGTTCCTTTCTTGAACTGGTCGTCGGTTATGCCTTTTCTGTTCCATCGGTTTTGTTCTAAAAAACTGTGCCACCGGTGATGCTTGTCAATTCCATACTTAGCATTTTTCATGACCTTTGTGTTCTGTCAGGTATGCTTGCTGTTTGCTGGTAATGCTTGTAGTCCACCGGTGATCTCTGTAGTCTGCTGGTGATCTTTGTCAATGTTTTTCACTAAGTGTACTAATGGAAAAATTAATGTCATCATGTAATGAGTCCAAACAATTTTGAAAATCACTAGGAATAGAATAGAATAAGTTTGAATTGATTTAGGATGATTTTATATGGTTTATAATCGAATAGGATTGGTTTAGGATTGTATAGGATCAGCTTAGGGTTGATCAGAATTGATTAGGAAAATGATCAATTTGATAAAGAGAGTAGAAATATTAGTAAATAGTTTAACAATTTTGCAATATTTAATCATCAACAAAAGACACAATGTCATAATATAATAAAGATCATATGTGCAAAATAGAGTAATAATTAGGTTTCAAAACAATGTTTCAATTGTAATGCTAAAAATGTTAAAACACGTAGACTAGTAGGCTCAAACCATTTTTAGGTGTCTACACTTTGACATATTTGAACCATAAGTTTACCATAGAAAACTCCATTGCAATGCCTAAAATATTAGTTTTAAATCTCACCTAATTAAGAAATTAAAGCAATGGCAAGGAATTGGCATATTTCATACAGGACTATGATCTTTCTTTCACTTTCAAAGTAGATTATGAATCAGCCATACCAACAATGAACTTTGAACTTAGAAATTTACCTATGAAATTGAGATAATAATGGATTTGATACTATTATGTGCCTCCATCTTAGGCTTCCTAAAAATAATGACCATAACATTAAACTATCAATAGAATCCAACTATTTTCAAGTGGCATTCCTAAAATTAACAACTATAACATTAAATTCTCAACAGAATGCAACTATTTGCAAGTGGCAGGGACTCTAGTTGCAAGAAGCTCTTGTATTTGAAAACTAATCTTGAAATAAATTTCATTTTTTTTTGTCTAACACTTTGTAGTGCAATAAGATGACATGAACCTGACATGGGCATTATAATATATACACTCTATTTGATGGCAAAAAGATTTTTATAGACTTCAACTATTTTTAGAACCATATTTAGTTAACTATGGATAAAACAAAACTTGAATGTTAATATCTTAACTATTATCATCAGATACATATACAGATGCAACGTATGTGAAAATTTACATACGTCTCATTTCACAATAATTTATTCTGTGTGAATATCTATATATAGATTTTAAAATAGTATCAAACTTAAATGATGGAATAAATTAATTCAATTTTTTAAATTTTATTAAAGATGGTTGTAAGGAGTTGTATGTTATCTATTCATATTTTTCATAATAGTTAGAGGATAACTAATACATGAGTAGGCCTAACTATGTAAGTTTGTTTTCTACCTAAAAGAAAAGGTGTATATTTAGTAGGGTAGAATGGGATAATAATATATTGAGTTAAAATACTTTCTAAATACTTTTCACTCCTTTGAATTAAACCATTGTGCAACATGTCAGTATGAGGTACTCAAGGAACCTCCCCACTATGCTAAAAAATATAAATATAGGGCCCAAACATCACAATAATTAAATTCACATGATGTGTTAACATAAGCACAATCAAACCATCAAGGCACGTGAACAAGTAACTTGACAACATGAAATACAAGGCGTCACATGAAACTCAAGACTAAAAATGAATCAAGGGTCAAGGTGGCAATGAAAGTGTACAAACCAAGAACATGTCCACATAAGGACTACCTCAAACTAATAAACATAGATGGGTGCAAATTATGGAATTGGGAGTGTCATAGGATAGCCAAGGTGGGGAACATGCGGTACCAAGAAAAATCTTGAAGAAATGAGGAAATTGACAATTTGGAAACCCAAGGCCTACTACCAATATATCCTTCGCTAGTCGAAGCCCTCAAGGTATACACAAAGAGCCTAGGACCGGTCACTCCCAGGGCATCTAAGACTGATTACACCTCTAGGCCCTTTAATATAAATTTTTCTTTTGATTTTTTTAACCCCATTAATTTTATTGTATTATCATTTAATTGAGTATTCATCAATGGATTACCCTAGTGGACCATTTGTGCTAGTTTCCCCATTGAGAGGCACTCCCAATATTGTCTCAACATCTACCCAAGGCATAACTCATGGCCCAACAATGAAGCTATTCAACCAATCAATCAAGATTATCACATTGACGAAATTTACCTTAGGAATAACACAATAAATATCAACCATGTATTATAACCAATGATTACCTCACATGAAGTATAGAAGTGGCATTTCCATCAAACAAACATTTTCCATGCACATAACAACAAAAATATCAAAGCAAGACTTTAAACTCTACCAAAAGGCATACAAGGAATTGCCAATATCTCACAATGACATATGAGATTTAATTTTTTATTGTTTGTTTGTATTTTCTAAAATAGTGAGATTATCTGTAGTTTTCAAAAAAAAAAAGGTTAATATTTAGTTTTGTTTATTTTTATATTTAGAATATTGTTTTTCTTCTTGTTACATTTAACACAAAACTCTAAATCTATAAACCACACAAACACACAACTCAAAAAAACTTAATTATACAAATTTAAAACCCTAGTTTTTGTTTCCTTCTTTTTTTTAAATATAATTTTTATTTTTATGATTTCAAACCTTAAAACTCTAAACCTTATATACTTAAAACAAAAAAACACAAAACTATATAAATATAAAACACTAGGTAACTAAAGCCCTAGATACATAAATCCTAGGTAACCAAAAGCCTAGATAACTATTTCCATAGATAACTAAAGCCCTAGATATGTTAACCTTAGATATATAAACCCTAGGTAACTAAAACCCTAGATATGTATACACTACATAACTAAAACCCTAGACCCTAGATACATAAACCTAAATTAATGATATGTTTGATATATTTTTAAATGAAAGGATAATGACATGTTTGATATTGTAGGTATATAAAATAAAATAGGTCTTAATTTAAGAACAAATACATCATTAAATATTTAAATAAATATTATCAATATAAAACACACAAACAACTTCAATAGCATAGTTGGGTATATCAAAATAATTAAAAGTCTATTAAGGAAATTGATTACAAATTGATAGGTATACCTAACTCATTTGAAACATATACAATATGAAAGTATATTAGAATACCATTATAATATCCAACGTTAGCTTTGAACCATAAGAATACTATATAAAGAAGTCATGTTAAAGAAACTAGGTTGTGATGGTACGTTTAGTTTTTCTTAAGCATGATTTTTGTTAACACTTAATTTCTTTGTGTAAAAGTGCATTTAAATATTATCTTTAGTTTAAAAAAAATTATGATAAGGTAATATGTACATTATAGATTCTTGATTTATTAATTGTAAATTTACATGTTTCTATATACGTAGGTTACCTTCATATATTACACGTATAGTATGGATAACACTTTCATACAGGACCTTTTAGATGAAAATCTTCCTATACCTACACGTCCACTTGAAAATCATCCACCTCCATCTCCACAACATCTAGCTATCTTGCATGTTAATATCATGGAGAATGTAAATGCAATATTAGAGAATATTTATACCATTAGACATGAGCCACATCCCCACTACACTTATTACACTTTGTAGATTCCATGCAATCTATAGTGGATTTTTTTAAAAGAAAATGATTTTAATATTTATAGTTTCCATTGGTGGAGGGAGGAGAACCCTGCCTTCTATGTTGATGACCTCTCTTATAAAGATGTCAATTATTTTAGAATTACAAAACCTATTTATCCTGCTTTTTTTAAAATCTAAATACTAAAGAATAAATGTTTACGAATTTATGAGCCTCTTAAAAGGCCATCTTTTCAAATGTTTCTTACTTTCTTTTTCAGCAGTTTGCTTGCAAAAGAGATACTTTAAACTTGTGGTTTTATATGTATATTTTATATATGTAAAGACATAAGTAGGTAAATGGATGATAAAAGAACATGGTATATTTGCTTGGAATTGAAAGATAGAAATTAAAGGATATAAGTAGTTTTATGCTAATGAATGATCCTATTTCTTATGCTATGTTTGTGGGTAGTCTCCTTCTTGTAGCCACATGCCTTGCAAGAGTATTAATTGGAAACTAACACTTCTTTCCTAGTATATATATTAAAGATTGTGTATGCTAACCATTTTGTAGGGATCAATTCATTGTGCATTCAAGAACAAGATCATGGTTCTAAAGGAGTCAAGGACAACCGTTGCTGAAAAAGCACCATCATGCCCAAAGAATTAAGCAAGCGGTTGAAGAAGGGCGTGCCGCAAGACTTTTGAGGGAGGAAAAAGTCAATATAGTTCCTGAGTAAACACAGGGCACGGATCTAGAGCCACCAGATGCTATATTTTGGAAGGACTTGAAGACTTACTCATGCTAATTGATATTTTTAGTTATGATAATTATGTATCCATTAGTGATCCTCATTAATGGAGTGATCCTAGATTTAGGGAGTAGTGTAGCTTCTCTTTAAATAAGCTGACTATTGTAACTCTTAAAGTTAGTCGAGTTAGTTGATATATTTTTTTGGACTATAAATTGATATTGTAACATGGTTTTACTTACCAAGTACATTTTGTCCATGAATGAATAGAGTTCATATTTTGAGTTTCATTCTCTTATCTTGAACGCATTTATAATCACTCATCCAAGGGGGCCCACTTGGTGAGTGAATCTCTTTGTTAGAGTAGAATTTATTTCCTTGTTCATTGAGAAGTAATTAGAACTCTATTGTTTCTGCAGCCACTAGTAATAGAATAAGTATACTGTTCCTGCAGTATAGGCAAGTAGAGTAATTCCTATTCGTGATTACTATTTTCTTAGAGTAAACACATTTACTTGAGATAGTATAGATCACTTGAAGCTTAATGCATTTCAATTCTATAGGATTATCCATGAGAATCAAGAAGGTTTGAAGCATATACTTTTCAAACACAATTCCAAGTTTACGTTCCTAGTCGATAATTGAATTAGACTAAATAATCTACTTAGCACCATTTATGGTGCCCAATCCTGAAATAGTAGTCCAATGCTATGTGCTTCTAAGATAATTGTTTAGCCAAGCATTTTTGGTGCTACAGTCGGGGATGGTGTTAGTTCAAACTTACTTTGGTGTTCATGTTCCCAGTTTTCATAATCTAGGACTCGATTTCAAGTGATCCTTTTATGTATAGAAGAAGAGATCCTCATTAGAGATTCCTTCCTCGCCAATACCAAGCTGAACCATTTGATATTTTCAATCCTCAGCCAGAGGAAGCCTGATTTGAGAGTGAAGAAGAAGAACTATTTGAAAACCTATTTGGTGACACCCAAGGACAAATATCATCACCATCATCCTTTTAAGAATCACTACATTTGCATGTCCTCTTTGATGAGCCTGAGTACCAAGATAAACCATTACCTCTTATTATCTATCAGTCATAATAGCCAGGACCTCCTCCAAGGATGGATCATCCTACCTTTCCTTTCCTGATTCCTCCTCAATAAGGTAACCAAAATATGAAGAACATACCAGCCGCTGCACTTCCAAAATTCTATGGCCTTATCACTGAAGATCCACAAACTATCTTGTTTGAGTTTGACATCCTCTGTAGGAGTTATGACTACACAACTGATGCCCATAAGCTGAAATTTTTCCCATCAACTCTTAAAGAGGCTTCTCTCAGGTGGTTCATTGGCCTTAGAGCTAATGTTGTAGCAAATTGGAATGCCATGAGAAACATGTTTCTTTCCAAATACAATGAGTATTGTAGAAGAAAATATTTAAAGGGGGATGACATCCTCAAAATGTCACAAAAAGAGGATGAAACCTTGGAAGACTATGTTTTTAGGTTTATGTTTAACCTGTAGCACAACACTCAACAATAGTTGAACAAGGAATCATAGAAGCATTTGTTCCTCAAAGGTGTTAACGATGGAAGCATAGAAGCCTTAGACCTTATGGCTAGTGGGGATATCAATCAAAAGAACTGGGAAGATATCAAGACTATATGTATGAATTACTCGAGAGATACAGTAAAAAAAGGAAGATGAATAAGAGATTGGCCACATAAGAAAAATAGTTCAGTAGTATCCAAGATAGAGATTTCCAACCTCTTGTCTAACCTCAAGCAGGACATTATCAATGACGTGGCCACTCAGTTGGACAACATACAAGAATAGAGGAAGAAGGAGGATGTAGAAGCTATGCTTGCTGAATTCTGCTCTCACTATAGAGAGAAGAAAAGAAATTGTAAGTGCAAAAATGTTGCATCCATGGACACTACATCGATTCCCACCAAGTTCAAGGCCATAGATGAGGAGAATGGGGAGGTTTTCTACATGGCTCAAAGGAGACCATGGGCTCAGAGACAAGGTATGCCTCAAAACCCCATGAATAATTTTGGTTATAATAATAGTAATTAGTTGCAAAACTAAAACCCCCATAATTTTGGCCCTCAAGGAAAGAATTGGAATCAAAATTGGTCTAAGCAACAACAATAGTATAACCAAAACTATCAGCAACCACAGTACAACCAAAAATTCTAACAACAAACTCTATTTAATCCATATCAGCAATAGTTAAACCAATATCAGTAGCCGCAACAAAATAACTAGTGGCAACCACATGGTAACTAGAAACATCAGCCTCATTGGGGACCCAATCAGCCTAATCAATCGCAAGTTATCATGCCTCCACCCCAGCAACAAGCTATCATGCCTCCACCTCCTATAGCCATTAGTAGTCCTCAAAAGCCACAACTGCTTGCACAAACAAATCCAAATCCTAATAACAAGCAACAAGCTTATTCACTACAAGTGAATGACATCCACCTAGGATCAGTAACTACAATTCCTATGCCTAGGGTGTTCATAATAACTGATGTTTTTGATGTTGAGGAAATTCCTAAAAATCAAAACATTGTTGTTCCACCTATTCCACCACCTACTCTAGTTTTGAAAACTCCACCTTATCGACAAAGATTGGCTTGACAATTAGTACCCCCTAAAGAGAATCCTATTACAACTAATATGATTGACCAACTAAAGTAAATGACTGTCCAAATACCTTTATTAAATGCCCTCAAAGAAATTCCCATTTACAGTAAAGCAATCAAGGAAGCATGTATCAAGCACCCTAGTAGGAAAAAGAAAGATCCTGATACTATCCATGTTCTTGGGCAACTTTCCAATCTTATTCTCAGTAAAGCCTTAATGCCTAAATACTATGATCCAAGGATTCCATTGGTTACAATTCCTATTAATTGTATACAAATACAAAATATCTTGGTTGATTTAGGGTCATCTATCAATGTAATTACTATGGATGTGTTATTACGACTTACCATCATTGGGTTGAGAGAAACACCCACCATACTCTAGTTAGCTGATAATTTGACTTTTAAGCCAGATGGTATAGCTGAGGATATTGTTGTCACACAATATTCCTTGGATTACCCCTCAGATTTCATCATCCTGTCCCTAAATGCCACACTAGTAGGATATCCATTAATCCTAGGAAGGCCTTGGTTGGCCACAACAAATGCTTGCATTACATATTGCTTAGTAAAAATACCCATATCTGATGGCTTTCATACCAAGAAATTAACTCTGTATTCTCCAACTAAACACCGAACTGAACTTGACCAAGTTGTCTTGCCAGATCTAGGAGATGCTCCCCTCAAAGCCAATTTAGTGCAGCAACTTATGGCTATTAGTAGAGATCCATTTATGGCCTCACAAGAAGAAGATGACATACTAGTAGAAATCCTTAAAAACCATTATGGCTCTAAAGCACCCTCTTGTCATGTCCCTGACTATTCCCTACAAACCATATTACCCAAAAAGTCATCATATATGTTTCCTGCACCATCTGATTAGCTCCATACTTTCTTACCCCATGAGATAAAGTCACCTTCATTTGCAGAAGTTCTTATGCAGGATAAAGTCAAAAGAGTAGAAATTTCCTTAGGTAAAGAATTGAAAGTCAATAAGAATCTCATTGAATCTCAGATGTTTAGTCTTCTCTAGCTTTTAAAAGAGAGTCAGCAAGCTTTTGTATGGGATTCTACTGACATGAAGGGACTCAACCAAAAATTGTGTATACATAAGATCTATATAAGTCCTGAGTCTAGACAAATTAGGCAAGCCCAAAGAAGAATAAATCCTATACTAAGAGATATAGTAAAGGCTGAGTTACAAAAACTCCTCCAAGCTGGCTTTATATATCCTATTTCTGATAGCCAATGGGTCTCTCCTCTTGTCATTTTCCCAAAGAAAGGTAAAAAATGGCGAGTTTGTGTGGACTATAGAGATCTTAATAAAGCCACTAAGAAAGATCACTTCCATTACCCTTTATTGACCAAGTACTTGACAACCTTGCTGGTAAGAAGTATTTTTCATTCCTGGATGGTTTCAGTGGCTATAACCAAATCTAGATATAACTAGAAGACAAAGATAAAACAATGTTCACCTATCCATGGGGAACATTTTCTTATTGTATCTTTCCATTTGGATTATGTAATGCACCTTCTACTTTGCAGAGGGTAGTAATCAATATTTTCTCTGACATTGCTACTGACTGTGTTTAAATATACATCGATGACTTCACTACATATGGAGCTACATTTGAAGAGGCTCATGATAATGTGGAAAAAGTTCTTAAAATATGTCAGGACTGTAACCTCTCGCTTAATAGTGAGAAGTGCTATATGATGATCGAGGAGGGAGTTGTCCTAAGACATTAGCTCTCATCCTTTGGCATATAGGTTGATCTTGAAAATATTGTAGTCATCATTACACTCCCCACTCTACCAAAGTAGAAGGATGTCAGGAGTTTTATTGGTCATGTCAGTTACTATAGGATATGTATTAAAGACTTTAGCCAACTTTGTGCCCCATTGTACACTTTGTTGAAGAAAGAAGCATAATTTGAAAGGACAACTGATTGTGAACTATCAATTCAATAGTTGAAAGATGTGTTGACAAAGACCCCTATTCTTAGAGGACCTGACTAGAAGCTTCCCTTTCATATCAAAACTGATGCATCTGACTATGCCATTTGGGTAGTGCTAGGAAAAAAAGAAGGTATAGTTGAGCATGCCATTTATTATATAAGCAAAAATCTGCAAGGTGCTACACTAAATTATACTGTAACTGAAAAGGAACTACTTGCTGTAATCTATGTACATAATAAATTCAGATATTACATAACTGGTTATGAAGTATTTGTCTATATTGATCACTCAACAATCAAATACTTGATGAAAAAACCCTCCATCTCTGGTAGGTTACCTCGCTGGTTACTCCTCATGTAGGAGTTTGATATAGCCATCATTGATAAACCAAGTAAAGCTAATGTGGTGGCTGATTTCCTCTGTAGATTACAAGTTCCCGATGATCCTGCAACAATTGATGATAAATTCCTTGACAAGAACCTATTCTCTATTGCAACTTACAATCCATGGTATGTTGACATCACCAACTACCTTGCTATAGGAAGAACACCACCTAATTTTCATGAATTTCTAGAATTATGTTCTACACAGGTCCTGATCAAGTCACCTACATATGTGTTCACAAAAATGAGACCTATGATATCCTTTGGGATTTTCATGATGAGCCTTTTGGTGGAAATTTTGTAGGAAAGAGGACATAATACAAGGTATTAACCATTGGATATTATTGGCCTATCTTACATAAAGATGCAGCTAAGCATACCAGGCACTATGATCGATGCCAGTAGATGAGCTTCCCAACTAAGTCTGATAAAATGCCCTTGCAGGCTCAGGTGGTGGTAACACCATTTGACAAATGGGGCATTGACTTCATTGGTCCCATCGAGCCATCTTCCCATGGTAACTATTATATCTTAGTATACACTGACTACACCACAAACTGGGTTGAAGCAAAAGCATTGAGGCATGGTATGGATCATAAGGTAGTAGATTTTCTCTATGAGTTTATTTTTTCTAGGTTTGGTGCACCTCGTGAGATAGTAACAGATCAAGGCGTGCAGTTTAGCTCTAATCTTATTGTTGAATTGATGAATGAGTACACAATGAGGCATGGTAAATCTTCACCATACCATCCTTAGGCCAATGGGTAGGCTAAGATCACAAATCAGGAAATTGAAGCCATCTAAGCCAAAACTATTGTTGTTCACAAAAAGGATTAGGCTACCCATCTTCCTAAAGCCATTTGGGCTTATCAAACAATTTGGAAAACCACAAATAGTGTTACTCCTTTTAAATTGGTTTATGGAAAATCCACATCCATGCCTATTGAGTTTCATTGTAAGAATCTTAGGATGGCATCAGAGTTAGATATCAAACTTACCTTGGCCCAAGAGGATAGGCTCTTGCAAATTAATGGACTCGATGAGTATAGGAAGTATGCACTTCACAATACCAAATTGATTCAGAATCAACAAAATAAGTGGCATGATAGATTCATCAAGGATAAAAAAATTTCCATTGGTGACTGGGCCCTTCTCTATGACTCACACTATTAGCATACTGCATTCAAATATCAGACTCAATGATTAGGCCCTTATAAAATAATCTCAGTTTTTGACAATGGTGCAGTTCATCTTTCTACCATTGATTCAAACTACTTATCAATGGGCATCATCTTAAGATCTATCAAAAACCCATGAGTCATGAAGACTTCTTACATTAGTTATAGCAAAGCATAGATAGCCATACTCCTATAGCCAAAGAATTTGGGTCTTCCACCAAGGTTTCCACCAATCTATGATTTTTATCATTGATTCCATAGTAAAAATTTTACTTTCTATGAAATGATTTCTCCGCAATAAAATCTACCTCAGCTCCTCTTTCTACCATGTGTCTGTACCATTGCATCAATTCATTAGTACATGTAGCATAGTAGAACACTCTTCTTTCAACACCTCACAGGTTAGTGACACATAATTTTGCTCATATATTATTTTATTCTTTTTTATTTGGATTAAGTGTTCTTTTCTTTTTTTACTCTTGCATGCAATGGCTTGGAGGGACCCATGCCTTACACTTAGTTGGGGGGAGGGATTATATAAAGCTTGTTTCAAAATATTTCCAAATTAACATTAGCATGCAAAAGGGAAAACTTTATTTCTTGTCTTGTCATGATGACAGATGTCATGTGGGAGCCTATCTGTCCTCCCGTGATTATGTCATCATGATTTGAAAGCAATTAAAAGCTAAGGTTCACTTAATAATGATATTTTGTGATGTGTTAGAGTGGAAGACCTTAACACATGTGAATTTATTTATGAATATCATTTGAATTAATTCTTATTTGTCTGGAACTAAAAGCTATTTTGTACTCCAATTTTCTCGTAAGAAACACCTTGAGTCCATAAGGAGTCCTCCATTTTCTAGTTTTCTATAGTGTGTGTGGATCTCCTGCAAAGCCATTTTTGTCATTATCAATGGGTAGAGACTTTCAAAGGCATGAGCCTACAGATCATAGCATTCTACTTGGGGACCTAGCCATCTGAGAAATGTTTCAAAGAAGGGGAATAGCTTTAATGGCTTTGATGAAGAAATTGCTTTCCAATTTCTAAAAACGTTGAACAATGGGTTTGTAGTGGTTAAAGGTCTGAGGATAGAATTCTTAGAGGACATCATGGTAGAAGTTTTAAACTTTCCATAGGAAGGAAAAATATGGACTAAGCATATTTACTTGCACTCAGCCAGGTCATAATTTACCCTACATGGTGACCCACGGTTGGATGTTGATAAGAAACATGGAACTTCAAGAACATCATTACCAATGGATTATATGCAACCAACTACATTCATAATCTCCTACTTCACTTGTGAAGGTCGTTACAAGTACCACCATGGACTGCATTTCAAGATTTTGAGCACCCTCCACCATGAAAATAGGCTAGTAAACTTACCTAGTTTTGTATTTAATATTGTGAAAAAGCAAGAATCTCTATTATAGCCAGGAAAAGCTCAATCTATTTCCTATAATTGTTTAATAAAATTATTTATAGAAATAGAATCAATTAAGAAATTGATTGGGACCTGGGATGAATTCTTTCCCATGGAGGAAATAGCACCTAGAGTGGTTGGCCGTAGAGGCCACAATATAGGAAGAAGGGTTAACATAACAATAGGGGTTTGAAAGGTAATACAGAAAAAATGTCATTCCTTAAGTGTCTTCTTATAAACCTAGCCTATCTATGAAAATATCTTGCAATGATAGTACTCTTGTTTCTGATAAAAAGAAAGGTAAAACTAGGGAAGCCGATGTCACTCCTGATACTTCACGTTTCAAGGAAACTAGGTCTACTGCCATAGAAGATAAAGGTAAAACCCTACAGGCAGAGGTTATAAATCCAGAACAACAACCACCTAATAATGAAGATGTTAGTAACCTAGCTAAGGAAGCCTTGCCCTCTCCCAAGGAGGCAACGACAGAAGAACCTTCTGTAGCCATTACAAAGGAGGTGTCCACCAGTGAGAAGAAACATAATGATCCTCTGAGCTCTTTTCAAACCCCTATAAGGAAGAGTGTTAGATTTTATGCAAATATCAATAAGGTAGAAAAAACCCCTGTTCTAGCTGTAAATGTTGAATCCTCTTAGTCTGTAGAGAAGTCCTCTTCGGAGGCAATGACTAAAAAAAGTACAGATAGTGACACCATTTCCCACATTATGAATGATGAAGCTACACGTGAACCACATGTTGATTATATCCTCATCGATAGTGATAAGGATTATGAGGAAACAAAGGAATTCTTCAATAACTTTTTCAGGCAAGATACTGATGTCAATTTAGAAAACCTACCCCTAATGAATTCCCTACAATAGATGAGGACATTTTTGAAAAGGTGTTTGAAAAAATGAGTAGTGACAGATTAGACATATTGGCCAAAGCAGCTGAATCATCCCAAGTGGATGACTTAGTAAAAATCCTTGCCATATGAAGAGGAAAAGCTTCCATTGATGAATCCTACCAAGCAGATGATTCAATAAAAACTCATGACAAAGGAAAAGGGGCTACTTCCACTGAAGAGGAAGTAGTAAAAATCCCTCAACTTGCATCCGGGTGGATTGATATTCATCAGCAGGAACCCATGCCACCACCAAATTTATTCACACCATTAGCAGAAGGGTTGATCTTGTACCAAAAGTTTCTATGGGAAAAGGCATAATGGAAATTGGAAATAGAAAAATTGAAAAGGATCATTGAGGAGAAGGCTTGTCAACTAGAATAGAAGACAAATTAGATAGTAGTCTTGGAGAGGAAAATTGAGTAGATTACTGAATTGATTCCTGCAACAATGGCATGTAGGTTACCATCTCAAGTTTATGTTTTTTTCCTAAAGGAGAAATTTGTTAATTTTCAATTAAGTACAATTGTAGAAGGACTGAATTCTTCTATTTATACACCTCATGAATTTTATGATGCATTCTAGCCAGCTCCCATGTCCATAAAAAACCTATTATGTGAATTGTATTTACACAATCTTTCTATACAAGACAATAGGGATTGGAATTCACGTCTATATGTGGGACATGTTCAGCTAAGGGCAGTGATGTCTTGGATTCAGAATGAGATTAGTAGAGAGCATCAAGATTTTCCATATAGAAGAAGTGAGATAGATACACCCGTCATGATGAGGCCTGAAGTTCAGAGTTCTAGGCGGACTTTCCTTGATTGGATCTGAATTTCTAAGAACCCTAGTGGATTTTGCAAAGGATATTGAGGCCATGATTGTAGCTTGAAGATAGAGGTGGGTACGGATGTCCCACAACTTAAAAAATAGGGAAACTCATTCTCCACATAATTTAAATCTTGCCAGTCACTGAGCCCCATGGTTTATAATGCTGGGTAGAACATTACTGAATTACTACATTCCTTTAAGGTTTCAACCTCCTATCCTCCTGCAGCCTTTATTGGCAGTAAATGAAAATGTATAAGATCATGATATGACTCAGGAATTATATATGTGGGAAAGACTTCGGGACAACCATGGGTATCTCATCTATGTTGTTGATCAACTAGGTCAAAAGAACACCAGTGTTGCAAGGCTTAGGACAAGGATCCTTAATTTATGGTGACTGGGGACTAGCAATAGTGTAGTTGGGGGAATGATGAGCCTCTTAAAAGACCATCTTTTCAAATATTTCTTACTTTCTTTTTTAGCAGTTTGCTTACAAAAGAGATACTTTAAACTTTTGGTTTTATATGTATATTTTATATATGTAAAGACATAAGTAGGTAAATGGATGATAAAAGAACATGGTGTATTTTCTTGAAACTGATGGGTAGAAATTACATGATATAACTAGTTTTATGCTAATGAATGATCTTATTTCCTATGCTAT
>MU226909.1:4525620-4544715 GCA_018584345.1 Thuja plicata
TGTATATATGTATATGTATATATATATATATATGTATATATATATATATATTTGTGTGTGTGTATCGAAGGTTGTGTATGCTAACCATTTTGTAGGGATCAAGTCTGGTACATTCAAGAACAACATCGTTGTGCTGAAGGAGTCAAGGACAACCCTTGCTGCAAAAGTGCCATCATGCCCAAAGAATTAAGCAAGCGGTTGAAGAAGGGCATGCCGCAAGACTTTCGTGGGAGGAACAAGTCAATACAGTTCCTAAGTAAACACAGTGCATGGATCTAGAGCCACCACATATTATATTCGGGGAAGGACTTTAAGATTTACTCTTGCTGATTGATATTTTTTGTTATGAGCATCATGTATCTATTAGTTATCCTCATTAATGGAGTGATCCTAGATTTAGGGGGTACTGTAGTTGCTCTTTAAATAAGCCAACTATTGTAACTCTTAAAGTTAGTCAAGTTAGTTGATATATTTTCTCGAATAGAAGTTGATATTGTAACACTGTTTTACTTTCCAAGTACATTTTCTCCATGAATGAATAGAGTGCATAATTTGAGTTTCATTCTATTATCTTGATTACATTTCGGTTCACTCATCCAAGCGGGCCCACTTGGTGAGTGAATCACTTCGTTAGAGTAGAAGTTATTTCCTTGTTCATTAAGAAGTAATTAGAACTTTGTTATTTCTGCAGCCACTGGTAACAAAACTGGTAGACTGTTCTTGCAGCATAGGTAAATACAGTAATTCCTATTTGTCATTACTATTTTCTTAGAGTAAATGCATCTAATTGAGATAGTATAGGTTTCCTGAAGCTTAATTCATTTTAATTCCATAGGATTAGACATGATAATCAAGAAGGTTTGAAGCATATACTTTGCAAATACCATTCCAAGTTTACATCCATTGTCTATAATTAAATGAGACTAAATAATCTACTTAGCAACCATTTAGGGTGTCCAATCCTGCTATAACAGTCCAATGCTATGTGTTTCTAAGACAATTATTTATCCAAGCATGAATAATATAATAATTTATATTAGGTGGTCAATACACCTCGATATTAGTGCACAATTCTGGTAGTGGTGGTGGATGGTATTTCACCATTTATGACATGTTAATAATGAGGTATCAATATTATTTTTGAAAAAACTATGGGCTGAATTTGGATTGGGTAAAAACATAATTAATTTGATATAAGAGCCTTTAGGGGGTTATTGGCTGTGTATCACAAGATAATACAATCAAATATTTTACTAATGTGGCTTGACACGTGTCTAATTCTCCACTTGATCCTCCTCCTACTCCACTTATTCCAGCACATATCCATCATTGAGTAGTTCTTTCTATACTTGGTTTATTGAGTGATGACAACCTAAAATCTTGGGCTATTCTCTATGAATAGTGTGATATTCCCTCTACTCAATAGAGGACATACTCCATGTCTAGGAAAGCATTTTCTATCCTTAACCTCCCTATAAAATTCCATGCCAAGCAAGATTCACTTACATCCTAATAAGGAATATTTATGTGATGTTTATTGGCATGATGGTACTAAAATGATGAATATCATCATTTAATGTATTTAGAGATCTTTTTGTAACTTGTATTCCTAATTTATTCATTGTAATACATGTTTGGAAAGTTTCTCTTCCTAAAAATACTTTGTTGGTTATCATTGAATAGATGAAATAATAATATTTAACCCAAAAAAATATACTTCAGGTGATTTCAAGGTAAGGAGAGGTCTCTTACTGAGTTTATAAGATCTCATCATCTCTAATATCATTTCACAGGTTGCAACAACCATGAAGATCTCAAAAAGAAAATTTGAGAAGCTTCTTGAAGATGGACTATGAATAGCGAATGCTTATGAAATACTCTACAATTAGACATGGATAAACAATAAACAAGAGAATCATCCATTCATACACGTACTTTTAGAGCTTTTAATGAAATTCATTGAGAAAGAAGCTACATGAGAGACCTCTTAGAAGCATACAAATATGATTAAAACACCCATCGTTAGAGTAATGCAAATCCAGAGAGCAACAAGAGTTAGATTTTTTTTTTTATATCTCATATCATCTAATATTCTTCTTCAATAATTGCTTAGTTGATCAAATACTTTCATGAAGTGTTTTGTGCTCTTCAATAATATATTGGTTGAATACTATAATTAGTGGTTTAGCATGTCTAGAAAAATCTTACCTTTTTATTACTTTTAAATCTGTATCTAATTTAAAAAATAGAAAATTCCTTAAATACTTCTTTAAATTTTGTCAAAAATTTTTTTTGAGAATTGAGAGACATAAAACAAAAGTGTATATAAACTTTATACAAATTAACTTTAAAAAAAGATAAAAAAATACTAACTTTTAACTTGCTCAAACAACTTTTTAATATAAATATCAAATTATAAATTATAGTTTTACCCTATTAAAAAATAAATAATATTTTTAAAAATTATTTATTTTTAATTAAAAATTTGAAAAATATATACATAGACTATCTAAAAAATAAGAAATACTCTATTCTACTTGATTGAATTTAATTTTTAAATATGATATAATATTACTAGAATGAGTATTAATTAAAATATTTAAAAAGACCAATTATTACCATTTACAAAATCTAAACTTAATGAAAAATTTAGAAAAGAGTGTATTGTGTTCTTAAGATAGATTTTTTCTCTGCTATGGTTTAGAGTCGCGTTGCTATTCTGAGCCCTCCTGTCCTTTCATACCACATTTACTGTAGGAAAAGATTTAGTATTTATGGCCCCGACCACCATTATCCCAGCAGTTGATACTGGTGGTGTTTTGGTGACAGATAACAATGGCTCCTCCAAGCTAGAGACCTCACAAGTTTGTGCCCAAAGTGTTCCAGGAGGTATGTCTTAGCCTGATATTGTTTTTCCCATTCATGAGATTGATGATGTATGTTCTTGGCTTGAGTCACATACTCTTATTGGTTACTTTCTAGCTCGCAACCCTCCTAAAAATGTGATTAAGGATATGGTGGCGAAAGCCTGGACTCCTAATGGAATCCATCTAGATGGCATTCACAGTCTCACCAAAGGTTTCTTTTTATTTCCCTTTTCCAAACCCACTTATGTGGATGCTATTTTTTCCAAAGAACCCTCGAATATTAGGGCTTGCCTTTTAGTTTTCCAGTGTTGGTCTCGAGACTTTTCTGTATCTGATGACAAGAAACTAAAATTCCCGATGTGGGTTGAGTTTCTTGGTCTCCCTCTACATTTGTTGGCCTTTCATGCATGCCATTGCGCAAATGCTAGGTAGGGTTATCTATAGTGAGCATGACTTCTTTCTCAATCCTCAGCGTCAAAAGAGGGTTTGTATTGAGGTTGATCTCTCCCGAGATCGTAAAGAATCTATTTAGATTCAGGTTGGTGAAACCATATTCTCTCACAAGGTGCTTTACCTCAACCTTCCCAACACTTCTTATCATTCTCAATCTCTAGAGCGCAAGATTTAGGACTGCTCTTTGGTAGTTCTTCAGCCCAAACCTCCTCCTAAGGATTCTGGTTGGCGGCCCACTAATTCTGGTAAAAAAGAGGACACAAAGAAAGATGACTTGGTAACAGTTAGCCGCAAGAACAAGCAGGTTAAGCCTACTTCTTCGGCTTCCACTTTGCAACCGCCACCTCCTCCTACCATAGCTTGCGCTGCTTCTCATGCTGAGAATACTACTTCAGTTTCAAACCCTAGCTAGTAGGGGAAGGATACTTTTGATTCAAGCGTTAACCCTTCTTGGGTTTGCACACCTTAGGAAGCTTCAAAAATTTCTCCTCCACCCATTTTTTTCCACTCTCGCAGCCTTGAATGGCATGCTGAGGCTACACAGAAGGGTATTTCAAAAAAATGCAGAAATGTTTCTATGGAGTCTCCTAGGAATAATTTCACCTATTTGTCAAATAGTTTTTCTTCCATTGGGGATGGCGATTGTATGGAGGACAATTTTTTCTCATGAAGTACATCTCATGGAATGTTAGAGGTCATAAAGAATTTCTCAGAAAGTATTCTGTCAGGGATGTTCATTGTCGAGTTAGTCATCTGGGTGTGTTATGCCTTCGGGAAGTTAAAATTTCTTGTTTTTTTCTTGATGTTGCCTGCAAATTTATTTGGCCTAAGAGCCTTTCTCTTTGTTCTTAGCATGAACCCAATCGAGGTGGATTTTTTACTCTCCTCTCTCCTCGGTGGCATTCTTTTCTTATTAATCATGGCTCAGATCCCATGCAAAGATTTGTTTGGGCCACTTTCATTATTGAAAATCATTCCTTTGGCATAGTTAATATTTATGCTCCTAGTGATGCTGTTGAGCGATCTCACATTTTGCATTGGCTTGCAAATTCTCTACCACCCGCAAATTGTCTTTTTGTGGTGACTTTAATATGGTTGATGTGGCCTTTGACAAATAGGGTATTTTTCCTTTTTGATGGACATCTAGTTAACAGGAAGCGTGGTATTACATGCATAATAAATTGGGCCTTTTTAATCCCAATCTTGGCCTCCACCGACCTGATGGAGTTCGGCACACGTTGTCTAGTTTTAGAGATTCTTCTGATAGAATTCATAAGTGGCTTGATTGTGCCATGATTACGACCCAATCTTTTTCTCTTTGTTTGAAAAACATGCCTTGCCGGTTACTTGTCTTATTGATGTGACCTTTTTACATCACTTCCCCATTCAATTTAATATTATTTGGAAGACAGCTAAGGCTCGATCTCCCACCACTCAATTATTCTTTAATACTTCTATCCTCAACCATGTCTCCATGGTGACCCACATTCATTGAGTGTAGAACCTTGAACCTCGACCTTTGTAATTATCTGACTAGATTTGATGGTGGAATGATGCCATCAGGCATACAACACACTTTCTGCACATTTATGGTAGACAAATTTCCATCTACTATCGTCAATCCTATGATGCCAACACCAAAGATCTTTGTGTTTCCACGGATGCCTTAGCTCTCGATCCTGTCAATCAAGGCATGCAACTTCAACTTGCCCAGTTGTGTCAGCAAAAACAAGTTGCAGATAATTATGCTTCCAGAGGTGCTCACATCAAAGCTTAGCTACAGTCGTTAAAGGTCTGAGATCAAGCATCTAAACAATTTTTTGTGGCTCTTTGTTCCTATCATACTAATGTGGGCATAACTAGGATCAAAGAAGGTCAATCCCTCTTCACAAAGCTCCCTAATATTCTTCAAGCGTTTGTTCATCATTATGAACATTTTTTTCCCACTCAAGGATCTTCTCTTGCCAACACTCAAGCTCTTTTGGAGTGCATATTTATTGTGCCTCAATGTGTTTCTCCATCACAGCGAGCTTTCTGTGATCAGATTCTTACCTTGCAAGACCTTCAGGAAGTTATCTTTGCCATGGCTGATGATAAAGCTCCAGGTTGTAATCGTTTTCCTTGTGAGTATTATAAAAACACTCTCAGATGCTATTGGTCCTAATTTAAACTAGGTCTACCTTGAAGCATATCATTCCTATTCTCTTAGGGATATTATCAATAAAGGCAACATCAAATTCATTCCCAAGACTGGGGATCCTGAGGACATTTGCATCTGGAGACCTATAAACTTGATCAATGTTTCATACAAGATCATCACTAAAGCTATGGCTCTCAAGATCCATCACATACTTCCTCAAATTTTTTGGCCTGAGGAAACTATCTTTATTAAATCAAGATATATTCTTCATAATATTATAGCAGTTTGGGAATGTATGGAATGGGCTCGTAAGTCTCAACAGAAAACCTTTTTTCTTAAAAAAAAAATTCCAAGGCTTATGAGTTCATTGAATGGCCTTTTATTATTGCTATGCTTCACACTTTGGGTTTTGGCCTTAGATGTCTTCAATCTGTACAGATTCTTTTTAGGGATGCCTCTACTTGCATCACCATTAATGACAAACAATCCTCCACTTTTGCTCTCTTTAGATCCATTCGGCAAGGATACCCTCTTTCTTGTGCCTTATATGTTCTGGCAGCCGAAGGCTTTAGCTATTTGTTAGTACATTCAATCTCTCTGGGTCATGTTTGTGAGATTTATTTACCTAATTCTACTTAGCAATTGGTCAATGGTCATTTTTTTTATGATTCCTTTCTCACTCTTGCCCAGGATGAAGAGAATATCAAGGCAGCCTTGCAATGTTTAGACACTTTTTGCCTGGCCTTTGGTTCAGTCATTCAATAGCATAAAACCTTATGCTACAGGCAGTCTTCCCTACCTGATCTACCCTAGTTTTCTCAGTTTGGTTGGTCCAGGATTCAGCATGGGGAAATTGTTCATTTCCTTGGCATTCTTTTTTCTTTCCTGTCTACTTCTACTGAACTATGGAATGTTGTGTTACCTAAAATTTTAAAAAATCTTACCTAGTGGATTACCCAGAGGCTCTCTCTCATTGGCAAGTTTTAGATCTTCTCCAAGCTCTTGGGTGCTACGCATGTTTACTATTCTTCTTGTTGGGCTCCTTCAAAGGCTTCCTACAAGAAGCTCAAAAAATTGTGGAGGGATTTTATTTGGGCCTCTGGTGAAGATCAACATGGCTTTCACAAAGTTGTTTGGGAATTTTTTTTGTCTCCCTAAGGTCTCTGGTGGGCTTGGCTTACTTGATACTCAGAAACAAGTCTTGGCCCTCTGTGCTAAATGGGTTGTTCCCTGTCTCAATAACACTAAAGGTTGGCAAATTTTGTTTCATCACTGCATTTCTTTCGGGTATCCCTTGCACAAGCTAGCTTTGAAAGGGATTGGATTTCAAACCCTTCTAGTTATGAAATACCCAGTTCAAATCCAAGGTACTTTTGTTGAAAAAAGTATTTGGAGAGCCTCGGAAGTTGTTAAACCTTGGATTCGCTGGGTTGGCAATGGCTTATAGGATGGGCTTTCTTTCAATCAGCAGAACATTCTCTGGTCCACGCTTTTTTCTCAATAATGGTTTCCTCTGGCCAAAATCTAGGGGATGAGTGCTCTGTATTTTCACAAAAAGGGCATTCAAACACCCAAGGATTTATTTTCTAGAGCCACCATGAGTCTGCTATCTTGGGATGATGTCCGAGTTTAATTCTGGCTCACTCGTCTAAATCATCATACTTTTGACTTCATTGTCTGTACTATTCCACTGCATCTCCTACACAAACTTGGCATTCAGTCAGTTAAACCTTGGTGGAAAGATTGGAAATGGTACCCTGATACAACATTTACCAACTAAAAACCCAAACTTGGGTATTCTTGGCTTGTGGCTCATTTTCCTATGATTGGTTCTATCAATCATCAATTGCATCTTTCTTCTTCCTAGAAGACTTGAAGCTAGCATTTCCGCACTATTTGGGATTCTATCACTGAACCAAAAATTTTACATTTTTCTTGTTTTCTGCTCTACCATGGTTTACCCTTGGGAGCTCGGCTTTGATATTTAGGTGTGCCTGATCCCAAATGCCCATTTTGTGGGCATTTGGAAACCATTATGCATATTTTTTGGTTCTGGTCTTGGGCCCAAAACTATTTTCCAAATTGATTCATAGTTTTTTTTATGTCATTCCCGCTTGATCCTTTCTCTTGGCATATGGATCTCCTTGGGTACTCACCCAAAATGCCTTCCTAGTATACCTAGATTTGGCAAGCTTTGAGGATTGAGATTTTTTTTTCCTTATAGAAAGACTGTAATGTTGTTATTTTTACTCATAACTTTCTAGATATCAATGTTTCTCTTTATGCTAAGGCATGTTTATCTAATAATGTCATGATGCAGATTCAAGTTCAAGATCACAAGGTGGCCCTTGAGGTCACCCACTTGCGGGAGTTGCTACAGCATTGGGGTAATGCCCCATGTACTGTAGCATGGGTGCCACCAGATTCTCTGTCTCTGTCGACCGTATACCACCCTGGGGCTAGCGTCATAGCAGGAGTGCTTCGGCTAGGCTCTCTCAAACGCCATGCTCTTGGCGTCGCCACTCTTCCTCTCCTCTGAATAGGAGGGCCTCGACTACTGGTTGGCCTCCTTTTCTTATCTCTACTACTGCTCGGTTGTCGGCCACTATTCCTATGTGGCCTCCTGCCACTTCTGATAAAATCCCCCGCTTGGCTCTCACCATCTCTCCCAAGCGGGAGAAAGGAGAACTAGAGAAAGAAAAATAAGAAGATGATGGGTGGTCACTTCCTGACCAGACCCCTGTGCCCAATGTTTGGGGCAATCCAGATGATAAAGATCCTCCTCCCTCCTCTGCTACTGCTCTTGCAGTTTGAGGGACTGACTCTTCACGGGGTGATTTTAATCCCCTGGTCCTTTTTTGTGAATATTGTACTTTGCTCTATATATTAATAGTAAAGGCCTCTATTCATCAAAAAAAAAAAAATAGAAAATAAATATTTTATACTCACATAATTTCTAAAATATCCTAACAAAAGCTAACTATATATTTTCCTTTGCAAATATATCTAAACCTTATTTACACAAATATGGTCAAGTTTTGTAATACTCCCTTCAAATTAATCTATGGAACTCATGATTACTCACTTAACCATGGTAAGTAGTGCGGAAGTATTTGCCTAATAATAATCAATTATAGTTATAATATTAAATATAATTTAGTAAAGTATAATTGATTTTATAATAATAATAATAATAATAATAATAATAATAATAATAATATAGAGGTTTTGTGAATATAGATTATTTAATCTAAACAAAATATCGTTTTCATTAAAATAATTATTTATATAATAATTTTAGTAAATTTAAGATAATTATTTGAACTAGAATTTGTATAATGTATACTTAAGGAATAATAATTTATTATTTTAATTATAATATAATAATAATTTTGATTTTACAATTTGAGAGAAGAAAATAAATTTTAAATATATTCCATCTAGTCCAAAGATAGCTATAGCTAAAATTAAAAGGATGTATGATTTTTTTCTAATAAATTTTTAAAAATAATTCCTAAGTTTAATTACTTTTCTTGCATTTCACCATAAAATTCATTTCATTAACATATAGAAGATACCTAGAAAATTATAATGGACCCTATATTTATTAGCCTATACCATGAAGAAATATGATTTAAAAATTTGACATATATATACTTTAGAAAAAAAAATTCAAAAATGAAATATACTTAATTGTAATTGGTTTATATATATATATCAAAGGACGGCTTTCCCTGCTACCTTTCCATCATCATATATAAGAACATCCAAGGATTAGACAATTCCATATGCATTACCACATTACATACATTTCCGCCGAGTCTATATTTTGCGTGAAGAGTTGTGACTTAGGGCACAATCTTGCTTTATCGTAAAATCCAGCAGAATAATGACATCCACGGGAGGAGCAGATGAAAATGAGATCGATCCTGAATTTATAGATATATTACAGCAAGGTATACAAGGTTTTCAGCGGATATTAGAAGGAGAAGACCAAACAAGCAGATTTAACGTAGAAGTTAGGAGCACGGTTGAACAGTTAATAAGGAATCTGCAAGGCCTGATTGACTCTCCTTCACCTGTCGTTGTATCTCAACAGATGGAGAGGGAGGCAATAGAGTTGATAGACGCGCTTGATACCATCAAAATATCTCCTTTTCAAATCAATAGTGTTCCGTTTTGTATAATTTGTATGATTGAATTTGAGGTTGAGGAAGATACTTGCCAAATGTTCTGTCACAATACTCATATTTTCCACCATGACTGCCTTCGCCGATGGCTACAGAGAAAGAAAGAGTGCCCACTATGTAAGACGCCTGTGCCTTACCCATATCACAAACCATCTTCATCTTCATCTGAGTCATCATTTGGGGAGTAGATTTGTATTCAGGGAGTCAACTAAATGTATCTATAGTTACCCAATAATGTTACCAAAGTTTTCCGTTTGTTCCAGCCCTAAATAATTTAAGATGTTAGCAATTGGTAGAACATTGGAAGGGCACGGACTTATTAGACAACTGCCATCAGGACAATACACATGTCATCAGGACAAATGAAATCAATGGCACAAAGTATGAGATTGAGAAAAAAAAACGAAAAACAGAATCTATAAATTCCTTAAACATTAGTACATGTTGAATAATAAAAGTATTTTATACTAGCATATTAGATACCTTTTAAATTTTAAAAATAAAATTAAAGAAGAGAAAGTAATTTATTTATTTTAAAAATCCAAAATAAAGATTATATGTTGAACAAATCTCATCAAATAAAATAAAAAATCTGTCTTCTAACTAATGATTTTCCATTTATTTTTCTTAAAAAGAGAATATTTGAAGTTTATATTGTTATAGGATAATTATTGAAGTAATGAATATTTAAAGAGAGATTTTGATGTCAAAATGAATTTGGTTGTTATAAAAAGTTTTAACATACAAAATATTTGAACATGTTCACTTACCAATGTAGTGAATAATTTATGTTGAATAAATAATTTTATAAAACTAGAGTTTGGCATTAAACTTAAGCTTCCTGATCTTTTCATTTTATCATTACATTTTCAAATTTCTAGTAGGTTACATTTGTTGTAGTCCTCCTACCCATTTGTTAAGAGGAAATTTGTTGACCAATAAAGGTAGTTCATGAAAATATTGTTTATTATTTCAATAACACATTTAAAAAAATATTGTCAAGTGATTCAATGCCTTATACAATTCATTTTTAAAAAAAACATATAATATATTTATTTCTATTTTATTTCATAAATTTTTTTTTTTTCTTCTATTAATTAAGTATAATCTAAGAGATTGTCAGCCTTTTGTTGAAGTAAAAATCGTTACATATCTATTTTCACATCCAATACATGTAGACTATTCACAATGTCGTTTAGATCTAAATATTATATCAATATTTTCAAGAACAAACTTCATTATTCAACAAATTTCTTTTGAATAAAAAGATAACATGAGTACAACAATGTCACCTAATAGAAATTTGGAAATGTAATATTTATTTTTCAATTGACACCTTTTAGTTTGATTTAAGATCTAAAAGTACATTTTTCGCATTTTATTTTTCATTTTTCTATAAGTGTGGTCAATAAAGTTTTTTGGCATTAGTGTCAAAATATTATTATGTTCATCAATTAGGTAATTTAGTCTCTTAAAGATAATTCTACGAGTTATTAATATTGATGCGTTCTTAGTCTACATTTTGTACATTTGATTTATCATTTCTTGTCAAAATACATGTGGTGTATTTAGTGTGTGTGTTTTTAAGTTTTTATTTGGTGTATTTGATTTAATCATTTATTGCCTCAATCGGTTTGGTGGTTGGCACTTAATATTTTTTTTCATTTAGTGAATTGATCCAGTTTACCTATCCTTAAAATGTATTTTGGTCTTTGGTATTGTACTTATTTTGGTACTATCATCTTTATCAATTAACTACATTAGTCTCTTATATATAATTCTAGGAGGTATTAATATTGATGTGTTCTTAGTTTATATTTGGTACATCTGATTTATCATTTCTCATCAAAATACATGTGGTAATTGGTGTGTATTTGGTGTGTATTTTGGTTTGTATTTGGTATTTTTCATTAATCATTTATTACCTTAATAGGCTTTGTGGTTGGAACTTAATCCTTATTTTCATTTGGGGAATTTATCTATTGTACCTATCCTAAAAATGAATTTTTGAATTTTGTTCTACATAAGAATGAGTTAGGATGGATGGCATACCTTCTCATCAAAATTTTCTCATTTAGCATACTCTTCTCATGGGCTCCCTTTCTCTTTTTGTCAAAATATCAGCAACTTGATCTTCCCTCTTGCAATAGATGAGTGAAACTTGATTGTTTTCAATTTGTTCATCTAATGAAGTGATGTTGGATAGAAATATGGTTTTTCTTTGCATAAAAAAACAAGATTCTTTTCCAAAGAAATACACTTTGGTTATCACAATATAAAGGTGTAGGCTCTTGTTGAGGTAGAACCAAATCTTCAAGTAATCTTCTAATCCATAAAGCTTCTTTAGAGGCATTAGTATATTCTTTATATTCCGATTTAGTAGAATATAGAGAAATAAAATATTTCTTTTTAATTTTCCAAGAAATGGCACCTAAACCAACAAAGAAACAATATCCACAAGTATATTTCCCATCATTGGGATTTCCTCTTAGATCTAAATAGGTAAATAATTTTAAAGTAAAATCAGAATTTGTATCATAAAAGAAACCAATATCAATAGTTCTTTCAATATACCTTAAAATTATTTTTGCAACTTTGAAATGAGTATGTTGAGGTTTAGATATAAATATAAAAACTAAACCTAGTCTATAAGAAAATCAGGGTTAGTAAGAGTTAGATAATTTAAACTTTCAACTAGTTGTCTATACAAAGTAGCATTAACTTAGTTCATAATTCACATGGAATGGAAACATGAACAACATCATGCGTCTTAATATTTTTCTAAAAGATCATGATTATATTTACTTTGAGATAGAAAAATACCCTTTGGGGTTTGCCAAATTTGCATTCCTAAGAAATAATGTAAAATCCCTAAATTAGTTATTTGAATTTTTTGATTAAGTTGAAACTTAATATCATATAATTTCCTATAACAATATAAACTTCAAATTATATGTATTGGTCGCATTAGTCGTAAGATGCATATGGAACCCTTTCCACATGGTTAATCATATATTGTTATAGGATAAATTCCTGATGTAAGTTGCAATTGAGAAAACAACCAGTTTAATAGTAGGCATTTTAGCAACATGAGAAATGTGTCATTATAATCTAAGCCTTCAATTTGAGAAAAAAACCCCTAGCAACTAGTCTATCTTTAAACTTACAAATTTAATTATTGGTATTTAATTTTGTTTTGTATAACCATTTCCATGTAACCAAATTATTACCATTAGGTAAACTAACTAAATCCCATTTTTTATTAGAAATCAAAGTATCATATTCTTCTTTCATAACATTTTTCTAATGAGGTTGTATATTATCTTGTTCAAATGATTTAGGATCATTAATATTCATAATAGAAGACATCAAAGTATAATTTCAATAATAAACTCTCCTAGGTTTAATTTTATCCATTCTAGATAGGTAATCATCAATTTCATAGAGTAATTTTTTAAACCAATTAGGTTGCCTCTTAGAAGTAATAGACTCATCACTAGATGAAGAATCATTAGGATTAGAACTAGTATGATCATTATCACTATCACTATAAGGAAGAGAAATAGATGCAATATGAGTAGGGTTTAGAGAATGAGTTTGGTCCTCTACAAACACAACTTTACATCCACTAAATTTAGCATCTTGCATATTAGAACAAGCATGTACTCCATTTTCTGCAATACAAACATCTGTAACAAATTGAACATTGTTATTAATAAGATTATAAACTCTATTTAAGTATTTCATCATACCAAACAAATATATAAGGAGAATATTTAGTATCTAATTTGTGCTTCTTATATTTAGGTGTATGAAAATAGGCAATTAAACACAAAATTCTTAAATTTTCCAAATTGGGCTTCCTACTGAATAAAGCTTGTTTAGAAGTTTTATCTTTTAGAGCTTTAGGAGTCCTATTAATGAGATATGTAGAACAAGCCAATTCTTTAGTCCAAAAATTATAATACATATTTTTTTGAATATAACAAAAATCTATCCATTTAAATAATACTTTTATGTTTCCTTTCTTCCACACCATTTTATTGTGGGATTTAAGGAATCGAATGCGAAAATTTTATACAAAAATATTTCAAGTATGAATGAAAATAATTATTAAAATTGTCAGTTCTAATAATTTTTATCTTAAAACCATATTTCCTTTCAACAAAGATATGAAATTTAGAAATTATATCAAGAACTTGATCTTTAAAAGGCAAGAAATGTATCCAATTTTTCTTTAAATCATCAACAAAATTAAGTTCACACCTTGATCCTTGGATGGAGTTATTCCACATGGGTTCCAAAAGGTCCCTATGAATGAGGTGTAAATTATGATGTGGTCTCCAAGGTTTACCATGTGGAAAGGATTCCATATGCATCTTACCACTAATGCAACCAATGCATATAATTTTGGAAGGAAAAATATTAGGCAATCCATCAACCATATTAGCTTTTTGAATCAAAGATATATAATCATATTTTAAATGGCTAATATTTTCATGCCATACATTAAAGTCAATATTAACATGAAATGAGTATCTTGAAGTGGATAAATCATTAAATTTAAATACATTACCACATGATCCTTTTTGGCTTTAGCAACTACTTGATCAGATTTAGGATCAATGACTTAGCACATGTCTAAAATTCAACTTTATAATACTGACATAATTGAGCAACTGAAAGAAGATTGGATTTAAATTTAGGAACATAAAGAACATCATACAATTTTCCATTAGGAATAATAAAAGCACCAAAACCTTCAACTTTGCAACTATGCTTATTTACTAATTGAATTGGGATGTTTTAAGTTTGAGGTTGCAAGGAATAAAAAACTTATCTATGAGATGTAACATGTTGAGATGCTCCACTATCAATAATCTACTCTAAAGGGTTAGAAACATTGTAATTAACTCTAAATGCATAAAGGGATTATTAGCATTACTATTCTTATGATGAGACTTTTGAGTATTTTTATTCATAGGCTTCTCATTTTCCTTTTTAAAAGAATTGCTAGTTAAATGACCATCTGTCCCATAATAGGTGCAATATGGGTTTTTATTAGGACTATCCTTTTAATTATGATGATTAGTATTATGATTATTATTGTGATGATAAGGGCTAGAATTAAATTTGTTATTGGAATAACTATGATGATTATGATTATTATTTGATCTAAACTGATTTTTATTTTTATTTTTAGACATAAATGCATGTTCACTAGATTTAAGAGTACCAAATTGAATCAACTTCGCTTCCACTTGATGCAATAAATCTTAAAAATGATATAAGTTAATTGAGTAGCTAAACTAAGAATAGCAATTTGAGATTGCACAATTGTAATAAACTATTGAAATTTCCAAGGAAGATATTTCTTTAAAATAATATGAGTTAAACAAATATCAGTTAAAGTGACTCCTAAACCATTTAACTGGCTTTTAATGGAATCAATTTTTTATAAAAAAATATCCATGAATTTAAAATTAGTATACTTGAGATCCTTAAATTGATCTTAAAATTATACCTTTCTTGATTCATTATAATTATCATATGTGTCTATCAAAATATCCTAGGCTGCATGTGTTGTAGTACAATTAGCAATCAAAACAAATAATTTGGGACTCAAAAAAATTCCAATTAGGCTAAGTGCTTCCTCATTTTTATCATTCCAAACATCTATGTCAACTTGATGAGCAGTGGCAGATGGAACAAAGGTAGTACTAATAGAAACATCTAACATATATTTAAAATAGAAAATGAATGAAATATGCATTTTCCAAGCATGATAGCTAGTATTGCTTAATTCATAATCAGGAATAAGAGTAGACATAATTTCACAATAATGTAAAAGTAATGAAAATCAACGTTATTATTAAATAATAATGAATAAAAATAGTGATAAAGGAATGAAAAATAATGATAGAATAGAATTTACCATAATGTTAATAATGCTTTGAATTGATTAAATAAATGTTAAAAAAAGTTTAATTTTTTGTTAAAACTTGAAACACAATGAAATTTAAACTATTAAAAAGAAATTAAAACTCTTATAATACTATTGAAATGTTATTAAGAAAACTTATTAAAAACTATATAAATTTTATCTAAAAGTATTTTAAAAAATAATGACTGTAAATTATTTTTTGAAGAGTAATTAAACTATAGGTTAAAATGAGAATACATTTTTTTAAACAACCAGTTAAACTATTTAAAAATCCATTCAAACAACTTTAAAAATAAGAATGATTACATGTAGGGGCATTTCATAATAGCCAATACACTCACCTGCAGTTAGAGTATGGCTAAGCTGGTGGAATATGAAATATGGTAGAATTAGAAAGATTGGAAAATACAAAGCTGGTGGAATATGGAATATGGTAGATTTAGAAAGATTGGTAGATACAAAGCTGGTGGAGTGCATACCTTAAGAAATATCTTAAAATTCTATATTGACATTTTGTGTGGGAGGCAACATTTAGAGAGGCAACTTTGGGAGTGGCTCGGTTGAAAAACAAGAGATGTAATGTTTGATAGGCAGTGTGGAGCGGCTGGGTGAAATGTTTGATAGGCAGTGTATCAATTCAATTCCTTTGAACTTCACACTTTCTTCTCTATGATGCTATGCTTCACTGTTCATCAGTGTCTGTAGAATTCTTTAGCTCTCCCTTATCTTGATTGATCAAGACTGTATGAAGTTTATCCTTCATCAGTTTCTCTTCAGCATCTTCTTTCAATTCACTCCCATGTGTATCTGATTGCTTGTGGAAATGAATTATGCTTGTCTCTTATATAGACATGATCTTCCTTAATTCTTGATTCTTGGCGTGAAAAACAATCCAGCCAACTTGATTTATGGCTTTAACTCCTGATTTATCTCATAGTTATCTTCTTGCCAACTGTATAAATCTTCTTTAAATCAATTACTTAATTGTGGTTGAATAAAACAAATAAAACAATCAGTTAAGGCTATCTTTAAGCTCTCCCAGCTAGATGTTTTTTCATTTTCTGATCTCTATATTCTGTCGGTCAATTCTGTAGTTCCTTGTCGGTGACAACTACCAGTTTCATTGGTGTAACTTCATTTAGCTTTGAGATCTTCATCCGTTGGGTATCATTGGATCTTTCTCATCGGGAAACTCTATTTTCAGCTCGTCGGGCATCCTGTGATTCTTCTTCATAGAGAAACACTGTCTTCTACTCGTCGGGCATCACTGTGACTTTATCTTTGTCTTTACCAATGGTGTGTACTCCGTCGGTGTGGTTTGTCACTTAGTGAATACTTGACTTTTATGCATTGCTGAAAGCATAACCTCTGTTCCATTGATTCTCTAAAGTCTTTGGCATTATGTATATGACCATATAGATGATATCAAGTTGACATCAATGACAATACAAACCATTAATTGGTTTAATGTTTTGCATCATCTTCAACTTAACATTATCAAACATTCAATCAGTTACATGTCATCAATCTCTCCCTTTGGCATTGATGGAAATGTGCTATATTATCACGCTATACTATTTCTAATACAATTGTTGAGATTCATCAAATTACTAAACAGTTTGTTTTGATAACTCATAAAAATTTCTGACTACCAGTAAGCTCTGTGTTAGCTTAGATTTATTTCTTGCAGCTTTCCTTGTTTCTCCTTTTGATGTGTTGTGACTTCTGTCTATATCAATTTCTCTCTTTCAACATTTCTACTTCTTGATGTCACTATCTCTTGTTTCAATCTCTCCCTGTGGATATGATCTCTTCCTATTTGGAGTAATCTGATAATGAATAGTTTCTGAAGTTTCTGATGATAATATGGATATATTCTCTCCCTTTGACAATAATGCCAAACAAATATTATTCAAATATCTGACATTCTGTCAAACTATTTCTTTATCCATAATATATTCCTTGAATTTCCCTTATCTATCATCAATATAACAGTATATTATGGTGCTTGGTTCTAATATATACCTTTCTGTATATGGATGTAGCTTTTAAGTTCATTCTCTGCTTGCATCAATCTTGAATGATATTCTGATAATATATGGTTGATACAGCCTTCAGTCCTTTTACTAACTGGTAGACATGGGTTTGACCCCTAGTCTTTTTCTTAGGTACTCAAATGTATCCTTGGGTAGTGGCTTGGTGAAGATATCAGCCAATTATTCTTTTGATTCCACATATTCATGTATCACCTCTTTTTCTGGAACTTGTTCTCTTAAATAATGATACTTGATGGAAATGTGTGTGGTCTTTACATGCATGACTGGATTCTTGGAAATATTTATTGCACTGGTGTTATCACAATAGATAATTACTGGTTCTTTGATCTACATTTTCATACCTTCTAGCAATTGTTTGATCCATGCAATATTTGAGCAGTTTGTAGCAGTAGAAACATATTATTCTTCTACAGTAGACTAAGAGATGCATCCTTTCTTCTTGCTAATCCATGTGACAATTCTGTCACCCATAAAGAATGCTCCTCCAATTTTTCTCTTTCGGTCATCAATATTTCTAGCCCAATCAGTGTCGGTAAACACTTTCAGTTCAAATTTTCCTTCTCTTCTATACCATAAGCCAAATTCCATAGTATTCTTCAGATATCTTAGAATTCTTTTCACAACATTTATATGTGATTCCCTGGGGTTAGCAAAAAATCTAGCAACAATTCCTACTGCATGTGCAATATCTGGTATAGTGTGTACAACATACATGATTTTTCCTATCATTGATCTGTATAGAGTTTGATTTACCTCTGTTGTCTTGTCTTCCTTTGTTAATTTGTATCCAGTAGCCATCGGTGTTCAAACAGGTTTGTAATCTTCCATCTTGAATATTTTTAGGACTTCTTTGATGTATTTGGACTGTGTAATGAAAATACCCTCACTTTGTTGAATGATTTGTAGACCAAGAAAGAACTTGATCTCTCCAAACATAGACATCTCAAATTCTTTGCTCATCTCATCATCAAATGATTTGCATAGCATATCATTGCCTCCAAATATGATGTCATCAACAAATATTTCAGCAATCAAAGTGTTAGCATTAATATCTTCTTTCAAATAAAGATTATTGTTCTCACTAGTCCTCATGAATCCAATAATTATTAGATAGGAATGAAGTCATTCATACCAGGCTCTGGGAGCTTATTTCAATCCATACAAGGCTTTATGAAGTCTGAATACCATGTTCCTCTTGTCTGGATCCACAAACCCTTCTGGTTTCTCAATGTATACCTATTCTTAAAGTATTCCGTTTAGGAATACTAACTTGACATCTATTTGATATACTTTGAATCCTTTGTATGCAGCATAATAAAGTAGAATTATTACTCCTTCTAGCCTAGCAATGGGTGAAAAGGTTTCTCCATAGTCTATACCTTCCTCTTGTGCATACCCCTTGCATACTAGTCTTGCTTTGTTCCTTGTGACTTCTCCATTCTCA
>MU226909.1:4554808-4586039 GCA_018584345.1 Thuja plicata
GTTGCTATATTTGGAAACTTACTATTTTTAGTAAGTTGGTCATTTGAACTCAGAATGTTCTAATTTTTCAGGTGAAGGTTCATCTTAGTCATATAAGAATGCCAGTTAAATTTCATTGCCATATCATTTGTATTGGCGAAGTTATTAAGGATTTACTGTTGAGATTTTAGGGTGCAAAATCTTTGAGCTCAATTTTCAGGACCTTAGAGGCTCTGGATCGAGGTTGAAACCCCGGCTGACTGGTGCTTCGCGAGTTAGGCACTGTAGATCGCGATCTCCCATTTCTGAAAAGTGGTCATAATAGCCAAATGGAGCTACGGTTCAAAAGTTATGGTTTCTGGAAGTTGGGCTACCTAATCTCATATTTTGTAAATATTCAAACCCGACCCTTTTTGTAATAAAAGTGAAAAATAATTAAATGTTAAGGGTAGTCGGCCTTAATGGCTAGATTTCTGGAACCTTCTCGGGCGATGGAAATTGCCTATATAAAGAAGGCTCGTAGTGTTGTCTAGGCAGTTCTGGGTGGATCGGAGTAATAATTCAAGGTTTTGTCCTACAGAATATTGTAAGTAAAATGCCCATGTGGCTTTGCATATTGTAATTCTGAAAGTTTGTAATTCCACATTTGTGGAGATAATAAGAAGCCCATTTTTTGTTCTTGCAAATTGTTGTTGTTTCTTTGTTTCTGTTATGTGTTTGTGGTATTAAGGGGAGCACCCTTCATCATGTTACTTGGTGTAGAAGGTGGAGATGAGTCTAAGTCAACAGTGGTAGAGGGCGCAGGGGTGCTCTCTACTTTCTTCTTCTTCTGGATCTCTTTAGTCTTCTCAAGTCCTGTAGCTATCTTGGCTTCTCTAGCTTTGTCAAGATCTTGAGTGACTCCATGAACTTTTAGAATGTTAGATGTAATTCTGGATGCTTTCCTTTTGTTATCAGAACTATGTAAGATAGTCTCCACTTCATTATTCTTTTCTCTATATGTGCCCCACCTTGGTTCATTACGATCTTTGGGCGCAGATAATAGAAATTGTGCATATCCTTCTAACACATGTTCTTCCACTTGATAACCAAGAGGATGAATCCATTTGGTTCTAGGTTCAACTGCCTCCATGCAAGTGCAATATGTTTCCACCATGAAACATATAGTATCCTAGTATTTTTCAACTATCTTCTCAGATAATCTAAACCTTTTCTGCATCTTGATCCTAAATGTCTTGATATCCATATCCATGGAATCCCTAACACTAATCTCTAAAGTGGCCTTAAAAGAAATCTAAGACATTGTGGATTTTCTCCTATCTAGGTAAAGGTTTGTAACCTTTCCAACAATATGGAAGTACAAGTAGATTATCAAAGATCCAAACTTGAATGTCTTGCTCCTATCATGCTTGATGATTCGAATGTTGTCAATTAGTTGAGTGCGCAAGATCTCACATAGGTTGTATTGAGTGTTATCCTTCACCATTCTGATAGCTGCTAGGACTGTTGCTGCAGAGACACTGTTCAACCTGCTTGCTTGCTGAAACTTATAACCAAGTATCTTTGTTAGAAGTTTTATACCATCTTCCTTGATAGGGTCAACTGTCATTCCATGCTTGTCACTTCTAGATAGGAAAACTTGTTCAAGTTGCTTCTTGACATATTTTCTAGTAGGAAGAACTAGTCTAGTCTTAGGGAGTCCAGTTAATTCATGGATTAGGTCTGTAATGATGTGCATAGGCACCTCACCAATCCAGTAAAGATCATCATGTATTCTACTTAGAAAAATCTTTTCCCATTCTTGTTCATCAAAGTCATGTGCATTAGAGTATTTGAAAATAGGGTTATCAATCATGTGCATGAACTCATCCTTGAATCTATAGTCAGGTTTCATCATAGATCCCATATGTGTGGCTATGCTAATATCTCCTACAATTTCCTTCTTACAGTAAATGTATGCATGGATATCTTCAATGTGAACAACAGCTAGCGGGGTTTTGGAGAATGCCCCTTCCACATCATCTAGTATGGATTTGAGTGGATGCTTCTTGAATAAAAATCTCTTCCTCTCTACAATATCAAGTACAACTAGAGTCACCATACTTACTTGGAACTTGATTAAGTAGGGTTTCACAAAATTCTGAAATGGCGCAACTGCTAGGGTTCTATTTCAAGTTCTTATCTGTTTGCTTAACTGCCAAATCTGTTATGCTTCCATGCTTAGTGCTTAGCACTTCAATGCTCTCCAAATTATGTGATCTTGAATTCAAGTGTGAAGAAGATCAAACACTTTCTCTCTTTTATAAAATCTACTGCATTTAATTTTTGGAACCGTATGCAAATTACTCAGAGATTTTGTAACTTTGATCCTAATGAATTTGAGACAATGCATGAATGCATACAACAATATTATGTGCTTGTAACCATGAATCCATAGGTGCATACTTGGAGGTGAGTATACCAACCGCGCATGGGTCCTGAGCTATAATATCTCCCACTAAGACCAAGAAGGTCTATGCAAGTAGAAGTAGAGAGTGCATCCACTGTGGATGCATTAACTACTTTTTCAACATCATTTTCCTTCTTTACTTCAACCCAAATTTTGCTTGAACAAACTTGACTTCTCCTTCTTCTTCAAATAGTGATTTCTTAGGATCCTCTTTCTTTTGAGTTCTAGAACTGCAAAATCTTGAGATGTGTCCAGCCTTTCCACATGTGTGACAAATGATAGGAGGTCTAATGTTCTTGTTCATCATGTTTCTCTGTTTTGCTGTGTGACCATTGTAGTTACATATCTGACATATAGTGTTCTACAAATTTCTTTGAGGTTGATTTCTCTGATTGTTTTGATTTATTCTTCTTTGATTTGTTCTATAATGTATAGCCCCGTGACCAAACTTATTGTAGGAGTAACAATAACCATTGAAAGGTCTTACCTCTTTGCAATCTCTTACCAAATGACCTTGCTTTTTACATACATAACAAGTTCTGTTAACTTGCCTTATTTCCCCTTTAGGTGAATCTATTTTAATGTCTTCAAAATTTTCAACTTTCTTTACTTCTAAAGATGCTTCATGATCTTTCTTTCTTTCTTGCAATGAATTGATTTCAATTTGTGCTACACTGTGTCCAAGACCAGTAGTGTCACCTTTTTTTTTTTGTGAATTAAGCTGAGATTGAAGTGAAAAAGAACTTGTGTGGAGTTTATCAATCTTATCTTTTGCTTCTATTAATTCAGATTCCAACTTCTTCTTTATGTTTTCCAATTCCAGGACTTTCATGTTTTCTTTCAAGAGTTCATCATCTAGTTGTTTGGTTTCTTTGATCTTTTCTTCAATAGAAATTTTACTGTCTGTTATCTGTTCATCAAGATTTTAAATTTTATCTTTCAGAGACATATTATCTTCATTGAGATTTTTGATCATTTTCACTAAATCACTTGTAGAACAATCCTTCAAATCTTTTCTTAATTTCTTGATGAGCATTTGTGAGACATCAACTTTCAGTATGAGTTCTTCATTTTCTTTTTCAGATCTATCAAGTCTTCAAGAGCTGCTAAAAGATTCTTTTTCAGATGTTTTTCTTCTGCTGAGTCCATGATCTCCTCAAGTGGTAAACTTATTTGGTGAGGACCAGAGCTCTGATACCAATTGTTAGAAACACTGAAAGGGCGGGGGGGTGAATTAGTGTTTGTGTATTAATTACTTTTCAGAAACTTAAACATAAATCAAACATACATTGAATGAAGCTTAACATAAGAACTCATAACACATGATATGATTACGGGGAAACCTTGATTAGAGGAAAACCCCGGTGGGAATTAGTACCCACAAATATTGTACTAGGTATAATGAACTTGTTAAAGTTCCTTTGCCTTGTTAGAATCAGTCTTTACAATATAAGTACAATGACCTGGTTAAAGGTCGGACCCTGTTAGTAGTCTTTTACAAAAACCCTGTTAAAGGTATATGGCTCACTGCCCAATAGGATGAAGGCTACAACCTTCTTAAAGATGATATACACTATATCAAAATGAACTATTGTCTGATCAGTTCCATGTATGCGTGAATGCTCTTTCTCTCTTAAAGAGATATATCATATACTGACATCATCATATTTCTCTTCTATATCTTCTTCTTACATTATTCTTGACACTTGTAACATAAATTTTCATTACATACTTATATGTTCATAACCGAATAGGCGTGACCCAAAATAAGACTCTTAGTTGGCCCTAAAACAAAATACACAACGCTTCCAAACAAGTCAGCTCAAGCATGTTTACTACAATGCTAATTACATCATTACAAACATATAACAAAAGGCGCTTGGCCATTACATAACAAAATAATGCACATTGATCAAAACACTAGTCGGCTTCCATGCTCTGTCTTCTAGTCTACTAGTCTACTGATCTTCCTATAACTTGGTCGTACAATTTTTCTATACTATGTGTATCTATATGTAGCATGTACACATGTCATACCACATATATTTGTACATGCATACACTGACTTGATCTCTCACACGTGCACTAATGTGTTGATCATTGAATATCTCTGTCTACCATGTTTTCTGTACTTAGTCATTTTGTGTTTCATGACAGAAACTAAAAATGACTTTGTTGCCATGATGACAACACAAAATAATTCATGCATCCTTAGGAAGTCAACTTGCCAACAGTTCCTTCTTACATATTTTTCAAGTATATGTATAGTTCTTTGTGTATCAGTTTGATCTTCATTACCTTGCACATTGTCTTGATCATTATCCTCACCATCGGTAACAACATTCTGACTGTCGGTTGCAACATTCTATTGTTCTAGATTTAAGCACTATTTCTTAGGTAGAGTTATGGACTCTTCATAGTATACAAACTTGTTGTAGTCCTCTAGCTCTTTTGTGCTTTCCAGCTCATTCTTTTCTACAAATTCATCAATCTTCACATTTGCACTTTCAACTATTTTGTTAGAAGCCTTGAGTAGACATTTAAAAGCTTTGCTTTTGGTAGAATACCCTAGAAAAATACCTTCATCACTTTTGGCATCGAGCTTTCCATTTCTATTATCTTTTAAGACATAGCATTGACTTCCAAATATTTTGAAGTAACTTACAATGGGTGTTTTACCATACCATAGCTCATAAGGAGTCTTTTTTGAGTCCTTTCTTAATTATACTCTGTTGAGTGTATAGATAGCAGTGCTAACAGCTTCTCTCCAAAAGATCTGAGTGATGTCCTTCTCTATAATCAGTGTTCTTGCACAATCAATTATTGATCTGTTCCTTCTTTCAGCAATCCCATTTTTTTATGGTGTTCTTGGTGTAGAAACCTGTCTTTTTATACCATGCTCATTACCAAAATTTTTGAATTCATCTGATATAAATTCTCCTCCTCTATCTGATCTTAAACATTTTAGATCCTTACCACTCTATTTTTCTACCATAGCCTTGTACCATTTAAACATCTTGAATGCTTCATACTTTTCTTTTAGAAACAAGAATGTCATCATTCTAGAATAATCATCAACAAAGAGAATAAAATATCTATCTCCATAATATCTCTTTGTCCTCATTCGTCCACATAAATCAGTATGAACTAATTCTAGAATATCATCAGATGTATGGGTTTTTCTTTTGAAACTAGACTTTGTCATTTTACCTTTTTGACAATTTTTGCACATGATGATGTCTGGCTTTGTCATCGTCGGTAAGCCTCTTATAGTTCTTTTCCTACTTATTTTCATCATGTTGTCAAAATTTACATGACACAGTCTTTTGTGCCACAACCATATGTCTTCATTGCTATTCATCAGGAAAGTGGGGTTAGTATGATTCAGATAGAATAAGTTACCTTTGGTCTGTTCACCGGTACTAATCAGTATTCCTGATTCATTGAAGATCTTTGCCTTCTTGTTCTCAAATGCTACTCTGTGACCTGAATTATTCAACAGAGAAACACTCAATAGATTATAATTCAATCTTTTTACCCAATAAGCATTTTCACATTTAATCAAGTTATTCAGCATTATTGTTCCTTGACCTTCAATTTGACAAGGTGTATTATTTCCCATTCTTACTGTACCACCTTTATATTATTCTAAAGTTTTAAACTTTTCTTTGTCACAGGTCATATGGTGAGTGTAACCACTATCTATAATCTAGATATCATTCTTACTAATATTAGATATGAGTGTAGTTTCTTCATACCTTTCATCTTCATCTGAATCATCCTTCACAGCTACAAATGCTATCTCGATATCATCATCTAGTTCGGTGTCAGTATCTTCACCTTTGCAAGTAGCTAGATAGCTAGCCTTCTTGCCTTTATCCTTGTAATCTTGGGTATCATTTCTTTCTGATTGTCGGTAACCTCTATAATCTTTATCACCTCTATCAAATTTCTTCACAAAAGATCTGTTATTACTTCTATCATCTTTTCTTTTGCTAGTACATCTTGTAGCAAAGTTTCCAATCTCTTTACAATTGAAACATACAAGTGGTAACTTGCCTTTGTATTTACCTTTGCCTCTTTGCATTCTTCTCACCATGAGTGCTTCAATTTCATCTAGATCTTCTTCTTCACTTTTTCTTTCAGTGTCTCTTCTAGGTGAGTGTCTTTGACTAGACTTGCTTATTCTCATAGAAGACTTAAATGCAGACTCTAAACCTGGTAAGACACTATTATCAAAATTATTCATCTCAAATGAAATTAGTCTACCAATCAGGCTATCAAGAGTGATTGTATTATTTTCTACTGCTCTCATTTCTTTAATAGCAGACACTCTAATAGCATATACAATAAATAAGGTTCTTAAGCTTTTACTTACCACTATCTCCTCTTCAAGTGTACCTCCAACGCCTTGTATAGCATTGACTACTTATTTTATTCTTATGTTGTACTAAGTGATTTTTTCACCTTCTTTCATTCTAAGATCATCAAAATTTACTCTAAGGCTTTCTTCCGTGGCTCTTAGAACATTTGCATCACCTCCATGTACAAGTTTTATCTTATCCCACATTGTCTTTGCATTTTTGCAATCTTTGACATCTTCAAATTTAGCATCAGAGAGTGAGGAAGAAAGCTCTATAACCATGCAGTTATGTTCATGATTTACTCTTAATTGATCCACCATTAATGGTCCTGTAGGCAACACATATTCAATATCTAAGTATTGACTAATATCATTGCTAATACCTGATAAGTGGAGTTTGATTCTGCTTTTCCATGAAGCAAAGTTGTCTTTGTTCAACTTGGGCACATCTTGTCTGTTCATCTTGTGATCTTTACTTATGTCTTGAAAACTTCCTTCTAAGAACACAAGCTCTGATACCAATTTTTAATAATAAATGACAGGGGGGGTGAATCAGTGGCCTAAAAAATTTATCCTTTTAAACTTTAATCCACCAATCAATACTCCTTAGATTATTAAGTCCCTACAAGATTTATGCCTTGAAATACTTGAAATAAATAACTGTCTGTCGGTTTACTTTGTTTGTCCTTATTCTCCTTGATTACCGATAAGTAGTAAAACTTATTTACCAATACTCAGTAAATATGCAGAGTATACCAATCAATCCAAAAATGTATATGTGAAATGTAAAACAATAAAGTAATAAACCATACACACATAACACATGGATTTTAATGTGGAAACCCTGTTAAGGGAAAAAACCACTGGGACCGATACCCCAAATTTTCACTCTTCTGAAGTGAGCCCTATTAGGAGCCAACCCTATTAAAGGTTACAAACACATGGTTAAGTTCAACCTTGTTAGAGGATTTTTATACATAGGTTGTCACTTAGTATCTAGCATCTACACTACCATCCTTGAATCAGCCTTTAGATTGTAAATAGGCTTTATGCTAATCTTACTACCATCCTTGAATCAGCCTCCTTCTTAGACTCTCAATAGGATTTAGGTAAGATCAATGCTACTATCATGAATCAATATTTTTGGTAATCTCTTAGGATATACCTCAATTATAGAAGACGGTTAAGTCCTACTTTGTTAAGAGACTTAATGCTTCAATGGTTGAACTGAAACACAATGACCTCTTTCTAATGCAACTTTGAATTGCAGATATTCAAATCTATTTATGTAGAATACCTCTCTAATCAGTGTATCAATTAAATTCCTTTGAACTTCACATTTTCTGCTCTGTGATGTTGTTCTTCACTGTTCATCAGTGTCTACAGAATTCTTTACCTCTCCCTTAGCTTGATTGATCAGGACTGTATGAAGTTTATCCTTCATCAGTTTCTTTTCAGCATCTTCTTTCAATTCACTCCCTTGTGTATATGATTACTTGCAGAAATGAATTATGCTTGTCTCTTATATAGACATGATCTTTCTTAATTCTTGATTCTTGGCGTGAAAAACAATCCAGCCAACTTGATTTATGGCTTTAACTCCTGATTTATATCGTAGTTATCTTCTTGCAAACTATATAAATCTTCTTTAAATCAATTACTTAACTGTGGTCTACTAAAACAAATAAAACAATCAATTAAGGCTATCTTTAAGCTCTACCGGCTAGATGTTTTTTCATTTTCTAATCTCTCTATTCTATCGGTCAATTCTGTATTTCCTCATCAGTGACAACTGCCAGTTTCGTTAGTGTAACTTTAGTTAGCTTCGGGATCTCCATCTGTTGGGTATCATTAGATCTTGCTCATCGTGAAACTCTATTTTCAGCTTATCGGGCATCCTATGTTTCTGCTTCATCGGGCAACATTGTCTTCTACTCGTCGAGCATCGCTATGACTTTATCTCTGTCTTTGCCGATGGTGTGCACTTCGTCGGTGTGGTCTGTCACTTAGTGAATACTTGAATTTTATGCATTTCTGAAAGAATAACCTCTATTCCATTGATTCTTTTAAGTCTTTGGCATTATGTATATGACCATATAGATGATATCAAGTTGACATCAATGACAATACAAACCATTAACTAGTTTAATTTTTTGCATCATCTTCAACTTAACATTATCAAACATTCAATCAGTTACATGTCATCACTATTCAGTTAAGATATTTATCTGTAACAATGGTTAAACTGATACATTAATAATATGATTCAAATAGAACTCCTTTTTGCAGATATTCAGATCTATGCTAAGTACATAATACCTCTGCTCAATTTGTTCACTTCAGTTCTTCTCATACTTCATACTTGTTCTGCTTGGTAATGCTCTTTCCTTGATTTTCTTGGTGATGTCTACAAACAAATCCTTAGTTCTATCTTTAAGTAGTTTTATTAGTCATGCATAAAATTTTGAGGTGCACATCATGTGTCATGTGTAATTCTTAATGAATCTCTTGTCTCTTATATAGAAATCATGTATCATTTAATTTTCATCCTTCACATTTTGCCACTTAATCTCCATCATTGATTTTATAGCTTGATCCATCCTTGGTAGTTGTGTTAAAAACATGTTTCAATCTTTGTTGTCCGATCTCCATCAAATTTTTGTAACAGTTTGATCAAATAACAAACTTAATATTTTACCTCAAAATCATCAATTACCAGATCAACATCCAAATCGGCCTTGGTTTGATTAAATTTACCTCTCAATAGTTGTGTCAACAATCCCTTGCTTGGTTTTCACTGTGCTCGGTTTAAACTATGTTTTACTCAGTTGTTATTGTCTCTTAGAGTATACAAACCTCTTCATTTTTTACCACATAAATATTGTTTGTTCCAGATCTTTAATTCATAACAATTTTTTTCCACCACAACAATACTCAAATAATTTGACATCAATGAAAATACATTAAGTGATAATGTTTATGATCACATCTCCAACTCGGTTGAATATCAATAAATGACTTCAAACATACAAACAGTTGTAGTTCATCAATCTCTCCCTTTGGCATTGATAGAAAAACAATATGAAATATCCAATATAAAATACAAAAAAAAATACCAAACTTTCTTTGTACATCTGCAACAATTTTGTAGCTCTCCCTAGCTTGAATATAAACTGTGCCAGTATAAAAAAAACTCAGCATGCAGACTCTCCCTCTACTTTTGACTTTTTATCTCTTGAATCTCCCTATAGATTAGATATGTCTCTCTCTTCCTCTTTTCTCCCTTTAGTGGATAGATATTTCATTGATCATTTCTCTCCCTTTGACAAAAATTCCAAAAATAAATAAGCAGCTCTTCAGTAGCCAAATAAAATATCTCTAATTTTCAATGCAGTAGGTACCTTTCAGTATACTGATATCTCCGTGTCAGTCTAGTTCATCTTTGCATCAACATGATTGATATTCTGATTTAATGTAGTTTGATGAAACCTCCTAATCAGCTTAGTTACCAATAGACAAGGAACTAACCCCTGGTCTACCTCTTAAGTACTCAAATGTATCCTTCAGTAAGTGTTTTGTGAATATGTCTGCAAGTTTTTCTTTTGATTTTACATATTCCAATATCACTTGTTTATCTTGTACTTGTTCCCTCAAGTAGTGATATTTTATTGATATGTGATTTTTATTTGCATGTGCCACGGGATTCTTTGAAAGATTTATAGCACTTGTATTATCTCAGTAAATCATCACTAGATCGGTGATCTCTTCATTCATTCCTTTCAATAGTTGTTTTATCCATGCTATGTTCAAAGAATTTGCAGCAAAAACAACAAATGATGCTTCTATAGTTGACTGAGATATGCATCCTGTCTTCTTGCTTATCCAAGTAATGACTCTTCCTCCAATGAAGAATGCTCCACCAGTAGTTCTTTTTCTATAATCTATGTTCCGATCCCAATCAATGTCATTATAAACTTTCAATTTGAACTTTCCTTCGCTTTTATACCATAGTCCATAATCCTTAGTATTCTTCAAACATATAAAAATTCTTTTTACAACAATCATATGTGATTCTCTAGGATTAGCAGAAAATCTTGCAAGTATTCCAACTAGGTGTGCTATGTGAGGTCTTGTGTGTAAAACATACATCAATTTACCAATCATATATCTGTACAAAGTTTGATTTATCTCACGTATCTTGTCTTTTTTTGTCAGTTTGCATCCTATCACCATAGATGTTTTGAATGGTTTTGATTCTTCCATTCTAAATGTCTTTAGTACTTCCTTAATGTATTTTAATTGAGTAATGTAGATACCTACAATCCTAGGAAAAAATTGATCTCACCAAACATCTCCATTTTAAATTCTTTCCTCATTTCATCACCAAATGAAGTGCATAAGTTATCATTACCCCCAAATATAATATCATTAATAAATATTTTAGCAATAAGTGTCTTATCATCATTTCCTTCTTTTAAATACAAATTAATGGTGTCACTTATTCTAATAAATCCAATTCTTATAAGGTAAGAATGCAATCTTTCATATCATGCTCTCGGTGCTTGTTTCAGTCCATATAAAGCTTTGTATAACTTACATATCATGTGTGTCTAATTAGGATCAACAAATCCTTCAAGTTGTTCAATGTATACCTCTTCTTCCAGTATTCCATTCAAAAATGCAACCTTCACATCCATTTGATATACCCTCAATCCTTTATATGAAGCGTATGAAAGTAGTATTCTTACTCCTAGTCTAGCAATGGGTGCAAAAGTTTCTCCATATTTAATTCCTTCTTCTTGTGCATACCCTTTGCAAACTAATCATGCTTTATTTATGGTTACATGCCCATCTTTGTTTAGTTTTTTTTTGAAAATCTATTTGGTGCCAATGAAATTTTTATCACTCGGTCTTGGTACTAATGTCCATATCTCATTTTTCTATATCTACTCAATTTCCTTATTCATAGCATTAATCTATTCTTCATTGTCTAATGCTTCTCTAATATTCTCAGGCTCAAATTCACAAATTAAACAAGTGTCATCTCTATACTTACTTCTTGTCATTATGCCTACTATTTTATCTCCAATAATCTAATTTTTTGGAAGATGTCTTATCACATATTTAGCAACTACAGGTTCAACTCTTTGTTCTTCATCATCTTCTCATGTATGTTCATTGTCTTCTGGTTCATGATCTTCATCTTTGGCATTTTCCTAATTCTCAACCTATGCTACTTGTTTCCCGGTGACATTACCCTAATGCACGGTAACGTTAGGCATCTACATCAGTATACTATGAAGTTCTTCCCAGTAGAAAAATCTATTGCAATCTTCAGGTTCTTTCATGTTTTCCTCATCATTTTCTCATCAAATTTCACATTTTCCCTCTCAATGATTTTTTTAGTTGTCTTGTTCAAACATTTACAAGCTTTACTCTTAGTAGAATATCCAAGATATATTCCTTCATCACTTTTTGCAACAAATTTACCATTTCAATCATCTTTCAAAATATAACACCGACTACCAAATATTCTAAAATATCCCACATTAGGTGTATAACCATGCCATAGCTCATAAGGTGTTTTGTTTGAATCTTTCTTCAGTTGTACTCAATTCAGTGTGTAAACAATTGTGCTGACTACTTCTCTCCAGTATGTTTGTGCAACATTCTTTTCAATCATCAATGTTCTAGCACATTCAACAATTGATTTGTTTGTTCTTTCAATAATTTTGTTCTGGTGTGGTGTCCTCGATGTAGAAAGTTGTCTTTTGATTCCATACTCATTACCAAATTTAGTGAACTCATCAAAATAAAATTCACCTCCTCTATCAAATCTCAAACACTTCATATCTCTACCAATTTATTTTTCCACTTTAGCTTTGTACCACTTAAACATCTTAAATGTTTCACATTTCTCTTTTAGGAACATGGTAGTCATCATCCTAGAGTATTCATCAATAAATAAATAAAATATTGATCCCCATAATAGCTTTGTGTTCTCATTGGTCCACATAGGTCTATATGAACTAACTCCAAAATATCATTAGATAAGAAATTCTTTCTCTTGAAACTAGATTTTGACATCTTCCCCCTTTGACAAATTTTTCACATTACATGGTCTAGTTTAGATAAGCTCGGTATGCCTCTAACTTTTCCTTTCTTACTAATCTTAACCATGTTGTCAAAATTTACATGAAAATTTCTTTTATGCCATAACCATATGTCTTCATTCTTTCCCAATAAGAAAGTACTTTCAACTATGTCAAGATAGGATAGGTTACCTTTATATTGTTCTCCAGTGCCGATCAACTTTCCAGTCCCATCATAGATTCTTGCTTCTCTATTCTCAAATGTGGCTCAGTGACCTATTTTATTCAACTATGAAACACTCAATAGATTGTAGTTAAGTCCTTTTACCCAATAAGAAATTTCACATTATATTTGATTGTTCATCATATTAGTACCTTTTCCTTTTACTTGATAGGGTGTATCATTTCCCATTCTTACAGAACCTCCATCATAATGCTCAAGAAATTCAAATTTTCCTTTATTACTAGTCTTGTGATGTTTATAGCCACTATCAATAACCCAAATGTCATGTATACTAACTTTATAGATAAGTGTTTTTTCTACATACCTTTCATCTTCATCTAAATCATCTTTAAAAGCTACAAACATTGTCTCAATATCTTTATCACTGTCAAAACCACTATCATTATCTTTATCTTCAGTAATATAACAAGCTTTCTTACCTTTACCTTTGTAATCTTGTTTATATCTTTTGTCACACTGTCAGTTTCTTCTATAGCCTCAGTCATCCTATCTGTCATTAGATCTATCATTTCTATCATCATTGTTTTTATTAGGGCATCTTGTAGAAAAATGGCCAATCTCTTTACAGTTAAAAAATATCAAAGGTAGTTTACCTTTATTTATTTCTTTACCTCTGTGCATTCTTCTAACCATTAAAGATTCATGTTCATCAAGTTCCTTGTCATTACTATCACTATCACTGTAAGTTTTGATTATGTGTTTGCTACTAGATTTACAAATTTTCAAAGTAGACATTAATGCAGACTCCATAGATGGTACAATACTATTGTCAAAATTATTCAGCTCAAAAAAATCAATCTTCCAACAAGACTATCAACAGTAATTTTATTTCTAGGTGCATCTCTTATTTCATGTATTGCAGAGAATCTTATAGAATAAATAGGCAATAGATTTATAATAATGTTACTCACAATTGTGTCTTCATCAATATTTCCACTAGATCCTAGAATAACATTAACAAATTCTTTAAGTCAGTTAATGTACTATGTTATGTTCTCACCTTCCTTCATTCGCATGTCATCAAACATTCAACAAAGACTTTCAGCTTTGGCTCTCAATACATTTACATCTCCTCGATAAACTAATGTAAGCTAGTCCCACATATGCTTTGGAGTTGTACATGTCTTGATATCCTTAAATTATGAGTTGTTAAGTGAAGAAGAAATCTCCACCATGATAAGGTTATGTTCATGTTTCTCTTTCATCTGAGTTACAGTCAAAGATATAGTAGGTAAAATAAATTCATTGCCCAGATAATCTTCAATGTCGCTTCCAATCTATAATAGATAGAATCTCATTTTTCTTTTCCATGTCGGGAAGTTGTCCATGTTCATCTTTGGTGCGTCTCTCTTATATATCTTGTGACCTTTGGATTAAGTCCTTAAAAAATTTCTTCTATGCACTGTATAGCTCTGATACCAATTGTTAGAATAACTAAGAGGGGGGGGGGTGAATCAGTTAGGATCAATTTCCTCACAAATTATCCTACAATCCAAAATTTCTCAAGATATATATATATATATAATTAAATAAATAATTCAACTCCGTGGAAATGTATTCTATAATCCCAAACTTTCATCAATAGTGTTTACCGAGTATTAGTAAATTAATACTATGATTACCGATCTAGGTCAATAAAGTAAAGTGTAAATTAAAATAACAATCCACAACATCCATGAAAATTGATAGATAGATTTTTAACATGGAAAACCTGCTAAGGGAAAAACCACCTGGGACTAGTAACCCAAAATATTTTCACTCTTCTGAAATGAGCTCAGTGAAGATCCAACCCTTTCAAATGTTACAATGCACATTGTTAAATGTGACCTAGTTAGAGAATATAAAACTAATAGTTCTCTCTTGACCATGCATTCACTATGGTATCAATATTAAAAAAAATCATCATTCTTTGAATGTCATAATAAGGACTTCACTGTCCTACTCGGTTAGAGATTTATCTGTAACAATGGTTAAATTGATACAATAATGATCTGATTAAAATATAACTCTGTTTTGTAGATATTTAGATCTATGCTAAGTATATAATACCTTTAATCAATTTGTTCACTTTAGTTCTTCTCATACTTCATACTTGTTCTGCTCGATAATGATCTTTCCTCTATTTGCTCACTGATGTCTACAAAAAAATGTTTGGTTATTTGTTTAACCAGTTTGATCAGTCATGCATAAAATTCAAGTGTGCACATCAAGTGTCATGTTTAATTCATAATGAATCTCTTGTCTCTTTATATAGACATCATGTATCATTTAATTTTCATCCTTCATATTTTTTTTCTTAATATCCATCATTGATTTTCTCGCTTGATCCATCCTCAGTAGTTGTGTTAAAAAAATGTTTCAATCTTTGTCATCCGATCTTCATTGAATTTTCATAACTATTTGATCAAATAACAAACTTTATCTTTTACCTTGAAATCATGAATTGCTAGCTTAGCATCCAAGTGAGCCTAAGTTTGATGAAATTTCTCTTTCAATAGTTGTGTCGGCAACCCCTTACTTGGTTATCATTATGCTTGGTATACACTGTGTTTTACTTGGTCATTAGTGTCTCTCGGTGTAGACAAAACTCTTCATTTTTTACCACATAAACATTATTTATTCAAGATCTTCAATTTATAACAATTTTTTTCCACCATAATAATACTCAAATAAGTTGACGTCAATGAAAATACATTAACTGATAATGTTTATCATCACATCTGCAACTCGGTTGAATATGAACAAATGACTTCAAACATGTAATTAGTTGTAGTTCATCAATCATTACGTTGAAACACACATTTTTCACCACAAATATGTTGTAATAGTTTGAACTGGACTAGAGAATTGTCACTCATTTTAGCTTGTTCTTTATTATAAGTTTATTGAGAAATAAGTCATATCTTTGATTTTTTGGTAGAAATGTCATTTGTTGAAATTTTTTAGTTTATAATTAATATAATTCTCAATCCTTGTGTATAAGTATAAAATCATTTTTTATTTGAGAAGGAGAGTAACTAGTTAGAGCTAAGCTTTGCTAGTAGCATATTTTTTTAATCAGATAGTTTGATACCATCAATGTGATTTCTTTTCTTTTTAATAAGAGGATTATTTGGTAATGAATCTTGTATATTAAATATTGCATACAATTACGTAATATTATAGCCACTTAAGTAAGGACAACTTGAGGTAATATGACTCTAATTATTTATATTAGTTTATATTATTATTTAGATACTTAAGTGCTAGTAGTGAGTTATTTGGAAGAGTTTTGTTGTGGCATAATTTATTATAGTAGTTCTAGACCATCTAAAACTTTTATATCAATTAACATGTCAAGCTATAACCACTATTGTGTCATTTAATAGTTTACCTACAATCACTCTTATGTAGTTAGTTTTATTTCTTGAATTCTATTAATTTCAATTTAATTATTTCATTTTATTTACTTTCCCTTATACAAATGATAGATTAGATTAGAGTATCCCATAGTGTACATATTTTTTAGCCCCATCATAATTTTATGCTTCTATAGTTGATAATTTAACAAACTTCTTTACGAAAAAAAATGATTAACTAAAAATGATTGGAAAGACCGATATCTATAGTAGGGGTTTGAAAACTACATTTTGTGGCTATTGGAAGTGGGTTTCCAGGGAGGGTCTTGTAGAGGAAGACTCTATAGATGTGAATTATGATGGCAATAGTATTATTTCAAGTTTTCAAGCTATTAGAGGGCCTAACATTCTAGCTGATTGGTGTTCTGTAGGCTTGTATTTGGAGGCCCTTCTCTTTGATAAATTCATTCTATTTATAGATATCAAGAGAAGTGTATTTTAGTTATTGAAAGAGAAGAGATCCTATGTAGATTCAACATCTATTCCTTTTCTTCTCTTCTTTTCCCATGGGTGGAGGTGATTTGATTCTGTGTGTTTTACAAATGTTTTTTTGTAGCGGCTAGAGATTCTTAATGTGGTTTCGTGTGAGTAGCTCTTGTACTTTTTTTGGCTTCAAGAGATATTAGTTCTTTAATTTTCCTTTCCTCCAAATGTTTCTTTGGTTTATTCATTTGTTTTTTTTTTCTTTTTCTGGATGCTCATTTAGTTTGTGGTTATATTTCTAGAGCTTTTGTTTATTCTTTCCTCTGCTTTTTCTCTAGATTTGTTGTGGTTTCTATCATTTGGGTATTTTTGCACCTGATTTTGGTGTGTGTTTTTCCTTTTTTGGGTTCACTTTTGGCCTTATTTTTGGGTTTCCCTTTGGTGCCATTGGTCTGGGTTCTATTGGGGTTTCCTTTGGGGGCTTGGCTTTGTGGTGCTTACATGTGTTGGGGTTACTTTTTTGGTGGCTTGTGTGTTATTTTTGTTGGTAGCTATTTTCTTTGTCTTGTTTATTCTCCCCTTTCTTTGTCTATGAAGGTGTTGTCTCTTCAATATCCACTTTTTCCTTCTAATCTTAGCTTGGTTTTTCTTGGTGGTCATTTTTTTTTGTTTCTTATTTTTGTTGTCTCTTGGTGTGGGTGTTCTTTTATGATGTGGTCTTGTAGTGTGGATCCATTTGGTACCTTTCCAATTTGTCAAGTTGTTGCTATCACTTTTCAAGGGCTTGTCTTGAGTCTTTTTTTTTTTTGGTTAGAGGTGGGGTTTTTTGGGCTTGTGCCTTTCCTTTTTGGTTCCCATGGTTTTCTCCATTCCATTCTTTGGTAGGTTAATGCTATGCTTCCTCATGTTCTTCTCCTTAAGTCTTCTATTGAGGTTAAGCACATCCTTATTAGGGTGGCATTCTTTTTGTTGGCTATGATATGTGTTTGAAATACATTTCTCTAATTATATTCTTTCTAGTATGGTATTTAGGTGGAGTAGTACTTGTAGAAAGTAGACAATTATGGTGTTATGTTCTTTCCTCTTAGTTATGGATGCTAGAGTGTGGGGTCAAAGTGGCCTTGAGTGTTTCTTCTAGTGGGGTTCTCCTTTCCTACTCCTATTAAGATGGGATCCTCTCCCATTTATGTCGAGATAATTTTTGCAGGAGAGCTATGGACTAGCTAGTGGATTACCTTATTTTTGTCTTTAGTTTGGTTTTGGGGGTTGTTCCCAAGACCTTTTTTGTTGGTTTGGGGATCCTTTCAAAACCCCAGTATGAGTTTTCAATACATTTCCAAAACAAACATGAATGTGTGGGAAGCCTTTAAAAATCCTAATATTTTTTTGGGAGCCACTACAAAACCCAACATGAAGGTTCAAGATGTCTATCAAAATCTCATGGTTTTGTTCTTTTTGAGGAAGGATATTTCTTACATAATCAATATCATTTGATCAACCTTTAAGATGAAATATTTAATGGTCATGAGATTCTTGTTAAAACTCATTCTATATCTTGTGGGGGCTTTTTTAAAACCATTTTTCTCGATAAGTAAGCTTTTTTTTTCTTTTTATTACAGTTAAGAGTTAGTTTGTTTCCATTTTAAGGTTGTTCTTTCCCTATTGTTTTGTGACTCTTGGTATGTAATGTGTTAGTATTTAAAGGAATTGAGATGGAGGGGTGACTAAGTGCACCTATAAATTTAAAACAAATCTTAAATGTGTACCACAATAACTAACATGTAAAAGTAAATATGATATAAAAACTTAACACATAAAACATTCACAAAAAGAAGACACAAGACTCAAGATGTTTCCCATGAAAACCCTTGTTAGAGGGATACAACTACATGTGGAATGGTATTCAAAAAATTTTCTAGTGCTCCAATTGAATGTACCCTATTAGGAGCACTTACAAACACCCTATTAGGGGTATACTAGGTTAAGAGTATTTTAGCCATGTTAGAGCTAATATAATTCATGTTAAAGACTACTTAGTTAAGAGATTTCAAATTGCTTCTAAGAGTCACCTTGATAGAGGTCAACACTTAATATTTTCTTAAAGATCCTACCCACCTTGTTAGGAGTGACCTTGTTAAAGGATTTAAGTTTCAAACCTCTTAGGGCTTGTCTTTAGAAATACCCAAGAGTAACTAATCTAATTATGACCTTCATGTCTAACATATCCACTTCCATTATGCTCACATTACCTCCTTCAACATCCAAAAACATCACACAATCATAATCTCTTATCAAACCATCTAAAACATCTTATTCACCCTAAATCTCAATCTCATCCTTATTTTATAACAACTATATCAAATTCGGCCTCTTACCCTTAAATATTTTACCCACAAACATACAACTCAAATCTGATCATGCCAAAATAAATTGGCCAACTCAATAAAGTATACACAACATTAATTAGGTTTCAAACAATCATTAAGAAATATTCATTATACTGAGGAAATGATATAACCAAAATTTCTCTATCTATCCTGTATTCTTCCTAACAGTTTCACTTGAAACATCAATAAATTACAAAGATTTTTGAACTAACTGATGTGATCGTAGATATTGCACAATATGCCTCTATATATGATAAATTAATGATTTCATATCATAAATCAATTTGAAACTCTAGATTTGGTTGAATCTTCCTTACATTCTATTTTATGCTTGGTTGATTGAACACTTAGTCATTTCTTCAATTAGATCTTCAATGCCATTGGTAAAACTGATCTCTTTCCCCCAATACGACATGTTTCTAGAAATGAAAAGACTACTATACATTATCATTATCAACAATTAGATGATCTTCACAAAATTCCAATAATCTACCCCATTGGCATTGATGGCAATACTTGAAAAATAAACAATAAATTTTCCTAAGTGTCTAATCTACTGCAAAAAAAAAAAACCATTACATTGCATCGCCATAAATTAGTTCCTAATAGCTTAAAAGATCTCCTGAGGAATTACAATCAATATACTACTCCCCTTTACTATTATAGTTACGTTTCTCATGAACTTAGCCAAATTTCAGCTTAAGTGCATCATTACATTCACGCACCCTTTGACAAAGATGATAAAGGTATGAAAAAAAGTGTTAAAATTTGTATTCAAATAAGAGTAGTAACACCTAGTTACATTCTACTGAGTACATCACTCAAAATTAACCTTCAAAGTCTATAGAACACTATCCTAAATTTTCAATAGAAGCTCCATAGATGTGATTTGACCACTAAGAAAAAATGCTAATTCGTCAAGTCCATCAACTATGCACACATCAGGAAATACCAAATTTACTCAACTTCATTTACCCCTTGATGCAAAATCTCTATTTTGGAGACCAAAAACTACTTTTATTCCATCAAGTTAGCAATTCTCCTATCTGATTCATTTCTGTTGGACTTCAACTTATTGTTAATGTTGCTAACCTTCACACCAAATATATTAGTTGCTTCATGTATACGATCAAAATCACCAACAAGTAATCTAAGCATGTGTCTTTCTTCACATTTTTATTTTTCTAAGTCTTTCAAAATTGAGAAAATAAAGAAATAAACATTAGAATCTTATCACCTTCATTAAATGCATCCTTTAACTGGTTAATCACCAATGTAGGTATTTTGTTGTCTAAGACAATTGACTGTGCCAATTTCTCTGATATCTTCTTCTCATAGACTTTGTCTGCCCTCAAAACTGCAACATCCTCTAAAATTTTCATCTCATCACTAGTTTTAGTTACCAAATGAGCTAAATGGTCTATAGGTGTATCTTTCTCATCATACTTAACATTACTTAACAATTCTAAAAAAAACTCTAGCAGTGAGTATTACTTGTGCTTTGTACAACATCCTTTTCTATTTTACTTTTGGTTTGATTTCCTCAGTGAGGTCTATCATCTATTTGGGCCTTATTGTGCTCTAGTCAATCTGTCCTTTGATCTGTATATCATCATATATATTCATTGTAGACTATGTAGGAGGTGTAACCTTTTCTTCATCTTACTCTTGTTCAATATTTTTCTCCTCATTTACCTATTTTACTTGTGTGTCACCATCAAGGACCTCATTTTCTTTATCTTTCTCATTTTTCTGCTCAATACTACAACCTTTCACTTGTGTATCACCGGTCATAGACTGACCAATACCTATTCTTACTGGTTCTTCTTCCTTTTGTGTCTCAAGTTCTTTCTAATATTATTGTGTGTCCATTTTCTTATCTTGTACTTTTATAATAGATATGTCTCTTATATTGTCCATTCCATCTTTGACTTCATCAAGTGTGACATGTACACCATCAATAGCAAATCATTTAGTAGTCTAAGTAACCACTGGATTATCCTCTTTTTCTTTTATGATTCATCTTTAATACCCATGGAAGTTTGTTCGCCCTTATCTTTTTCCAAATCCCAATGTTTTCTTAGAATTTATCCTCTTTCATCCTTTACCGAATAAGTCTCCCAAATAATTATTTTTTTATCAATTTCTCTTTTTTGAGTAGAGATCTTCCCTCTTTGACATTTTGTTTATCTATCTCTTCCTTTGAGAATCACGCATTAGGCTCAACAAAACATACTTCACCAACTCTCTATCCCTTGAGAGTGCACATGTCCATCTTGGATCAATTTTATCATATAATGTTGCAATAATTTGACCTCGCAATTCAATATATTATTTTCTCAACTTATGCATTCTAAAAACTATAACATCTTCAATCAACCTTTTTTCTTGTTCAATGACCTTGTCATAGAATTTTCTAACACCAACTAACACACAATACATCTTCACTCTAAGCATTATGTTTTCCACATAGATAAAACTTCCAAAATCAAATTTCATAAATTTAGATTCAATAGATTTAGTATTGGGTGAACCTAATACTTTGGATCTCTTACCTCAGGCCTTTAGCTCATTATGTTCTTTCTTTGATTTTGTGTTCTCATTATCTACAAGAGAAGCTCACTGATCTCTTTGTACCATTTTTTTCTTCCTTTTTCCAATCAACTTTTAAAAGTTAGGTATCTCCTTAACTATTGTACCCTTAGGTTTATCACTCTCCCCTAGTTTATTCTTTGTTATAATAGGAGGATAAGGCTTCTCCTTCTTCACTTGTGGTGTACTTCTAGTTTGTGTATCAGTTGGAGCACTATCAGTTACACCAATAAATTCAAATTCATCTTCATCTCTAGTTGCATTGGATGTACTTGCCTTCTCTACAAAATTCTTAGCCCTTTCTTTCTCAACTTGACCCTTTGTGAAACCCTTCAGAGTCATGAATTGTTCAATATTTTTATTCACTCTTCTACCAATAACTAGTTTATTCAACTCATAGTGTACTTTAAGAAGCTTTTCCTCATAAGTCCCAAACCTTGGAGTCTTGGGTTCTATTGGTTGAGCCAACACATTTTCTATATAGATATCTAGAATTTTTTCTTCAATGTCCTAACCTATAGGTATCACCCATAACGTTCTTGGATGAACAAATTCCACTTGACAAGTGTTTGTGTCAACCATGAAGCATATAGTATCCTCATAATTTTCCACAATAGAAGAAGGTATCCTTTCCTTGTCAGATGTCTTCTTCAAAAAATATTTGAGGTATCCCTACACCTTACTTGTAAATTCATTACCTAAAAGTGTGATACAATTATTGATTTGAAAGAGGGTTGGTGCATCATTTTTCCAAGTGATGTTTCCTATACCAGAGGACATATTCTAAAAGTATAAAAATAAACACATAATCATCTAGCTATATTTGAAATTTTGTCTCTTATCCTTCTTGATCCTATCCAAATTCATGATTAACTAATCCCTCGTGACTTTAGCCAAGTGATAGTATTCATTCTCCTTTATCATCATATGGGGAGTATGAATAAAACCACCAGGTATTATGTTAATTATAATAGAATGATATAGCTTATAACTAGTAACCATAGAAGAATACTTCACCTCTTTATCTTTGATGTCATTTACTCTCATGGAATGACCATCCCACATAGATTTCATTAGCCTGATCACTTCCTCCTTCAGATTGGTTTGAATAACATGTACACCACCAGTTTCACATAGACTGATTACAACATGGATTTATTCCTTAACAATTTTATATGGTTAGTCTAACCACATAAATTGATCATAAATTCTACTTATGACAAATCTAACCTAATCATCTTCAAATTCTTTGGGATAGCTATCTTCATGATGAAAACCTTTTTTTTCTCTATATTTTTTTCTCATGCTTCAACACCATATTATCATTACACGATATCTCATACTATTCATGTATTTCCCTAATCCTAGATCTTCCAATTACAATGGATATATGCTCTAACATTCTCTACATATATAAAATCATAGGATATGCTAGTTAGGGCACCTACTGGGTCATTTTATATAGAGTTGAATAGATATCTTTTCAGTTGTAGTTGTGGTCTCTTAGTAATATCAAAAAATTTAGGAGTAGCCATCATAAATTATCAACCACACAAGTATATAAAATAAAAATACCTCAAACAGTTCAGAACTAGGGTTCTTAAAAAAAACTTGACAATACCTGATCCATTTGTCCTCTTAGATCAACACAAATAATCTCATCACCCAGACCACAAAAAAAAACTCAAAATATGCTTCTTTAGCTCCAAAAGATATTTTACAATGTGTAAGGTAATACTGAAATACAAAAATAACCTTTTATTAACGATTGCATACATGCATTAAATACACTTATTAATAGAACTAACATTTTCATTAATTTACCCATAAACTAGTTTTTGATGATCAAAACATTATATAACTCCTTAAAAAATCATAATACATTCCAAAAAACCTTATTGCATATTAATATGTTGATATATCTTACCACACACCTATAGGGGGTTTGAAGATAGGTTCAACAATACTTTCTTCGGCGAAGCCACATGAATGCTTAGTTTGATGATGAATTTTTACAACCCGATAGAGATGTGGATTCCTATGATGTCTTACTCTCTTCCTTCTTCTTATAGTTTTTTTTAATCTCTTTCTTGACCTATTCTACATTTACAATCTTCTTTCATTTCTGATTGTCTGATTGATTTACAGATAATCTTGACATGCACTCTTGATAAATACAATCTTCTTCTACATTTAAAGTCTTCTTTTTGGTTCATAGATTACCTTTGATTGTTTACTCTTGACATGCTCTCATCAACTTTGGGACAAATTTTTTTGGATTTGTAATAGTAACCATCAATGCTACTAGATCTACTACTGGGTCTAGATCTACAATCATAGGCAGTATAAAAACACTTATTGTAGTTGTAGCAATATCAATTAAAAGTAATAGCTTTGTTTATAGATCTTTTCGTACATACATTTGTAGTATGACCTATCTTATGACAATTGAAACACACATGTTTGTAGGATTTCTTACAAGGATTGATTTGTGTTACCTTTGGTGGTGAATTTCCTTCTTTCTTGATCTACTTTGTTTAAGAAGATTCATCAACTTAAAAATTAGTCTTATTGGTGTATCCAAGGCCTATAGTCTCTTTTCGCCTCCTTTGATTCCTTAGATACTCTTCTAGATTTTCAGTACTCTCATCGAATGTCTTCAGTAAGCCGTTGGTAGTATTCAAATCTCTTTTTATTTCCCCATTCTCATTTCTTACATCTTCAATCATCCTTAGGGATTCTTGATACTCTTCATTATTCCCATGTAATTGTTCATGCAATGTAAAAAAATATATTTATATTTGAAAATATCATCCACTTTATCCTTTAGAATTTCATCTTTAGCTTTATGGGCATCCTCTGCAACTTTCCTTGCATTCTCTACAGATCTCCTTGCTTCTAATTCTTAATTAATTATGATTAATTGGGCTTCCATATCTATCTTAAGATTTTTCTTGTCCTTTCTCAAATTTTCAATCTCCATAGTCATGGATTCTAGGGCTGCTTCAGATTCATCATATCTTTTTTATTTAGACATTTTGTCAATTTAGTCTTGTCTCTCACTTAGTTTCTCAATAAATTCTTGTCTTTTATCTCTTGAATTATTCAATTGATTCATCAACTCCTTAATGACCATTTGATATTCTTTGAGTTTTCTATTGTGCTTCAAAAAACCTTCCATGTTTTCCTTAAGGATCCTACCTAAGTAGTTAGGTTTCTTTAAGGGAAGTAAGCTAGTTCAGGAGCACCCATAGGTTTCCTAGGAAAACTAAGAAATATATTTTAATTCAGTTGTTTGTGATCCTAAGGTAATTTTTTCTGTGTTTTTTTGAAGGTCATGTTGACCTCAGGATACATAAGGTAAGGTCTTGATCTTTTGAATCTTAGGACTTTTGGCAAGGTGCAATTAGGGCTAAGAAGTTGTAAAGCATTCTAATTAGAAAAATTTGTTTGATGATGTCATCATGATGTCAATAGGGTCAAATTTGGGTTAGAAACGTGTTTTGGTCATTAGGATAGTGTTTGGGAAAGATTTGATGAGTTTTGGAACTCATTTACTTAGCTTTGCTTAAATTAGTGTAAAGTTACAAAATGTAACTTTGCAACTTTTGAAATGTTGCTCGGACAACATGACAACTCAACCAAGAAGAGCCCAAGGGAAAAAAAAAACTTTTTTCTTACCCTATTTAGGGGATGCCTTTACTTTGGAGTAGGGTTGGATGATGAATGTACGGACTAAGTTTTTGAAATCAAGATAGCATAGGTGACTGTGTGTGTAGTTCTATTCTTTTTGCATTGGAGTGATACTTTAGTGGATTATTTTTGGAACTTTAACTCATGCATGATGTAGGGTAGTTATTTTATTGATTATTTGTGGCATTAGATAGAAATTTTGATTATTTTAAATACCTTCTAGTAAATAGTTTGTGATCTTCACTGTCACTAGTCTAAACCAGGCAATTTGTAAAGAATGGAGTGCTAGCTCATTCTCCCACCATAAAAATTGTATTGCCCTTTGGGAATAGTGACTAGTCTCCATGTGTGTACATATGACAGGAGGTGGGACCCTTGAAAGAAGAGAAGATATTTTTGGAGTCTTTCCCTAGTCAAGCTAGAGGTGAGCATGACTAGGAAAGACCACAATGTAGAGCACTTAATTTGCAGAGGAGATTACTTAGAGACAAATTTAATTTTGGAGAAGGAAGATACGAGTCTTGCCAAGATTTGGTGAAGAACGAGAGACTCTAACAATTCACTTGATTAGTGAAAACTTGCTAAAGTTGCAAAGGGGCCAGGAAGAGCCTAAAAACCTTAATTTCACTCATTTTTGGTTAGGGCACTGTATGGATAGTTCAGACCCCAAGACCCAAAATATATTTGAGGGGTAGGAATATGAACCAAGACTCCCATGAAAAATTATAGGGTTTCTTTGGAAGGATTGGCAAAAAATCCATGATTTCTCAAGGAAGGAGACCTAATTGCTAGTATCCTTTTTAGGTCTAATTGGAAAGTTTTGTGAACTTGACTTGTTAGTGAAACTAGGAGTTATTATTAGCATCCCTAATAGGTTGGATTGAAGTCTCTAAACGACCTCTGCACCTCTGCAAGATTTTATCAAGAAGTTGGAGGTTATAAGCCTTAAGTTGAAATATGGGCTAATGTTGAGTGGAGAAAGAATGCAAGGAGTTTGAGTTGTTGGATTGAAATTTAATGATAGTTGGGTTGGATAGAGTGACCAGGGAACCCCAAGAAAGAAAAGGTCCTATAGGTGACAAATGGTGTGATGTAGACACCCTAAAAATTCTTCAAGAAGACCAGAGCCTGAATAAGTGAGTGATTCATCCAACCTCACTATCAGATTGGTATCAAAGCCCCAAAAATATTTGGGATTGCTAGTGCATGGGTGAACCCACAATAGTGGGTTACACTTTTTTGGAGGAAGGAATTCACCCCGAAAAGTGTGACCAAAGAAAAAATAAAACTTACTTTTGATCAAAAGTACTAAATTAATTTTAAAAGTACCAAAAAGTAGTCAAAACATGAAATTACTTTCAATCGAAACTATTTTCTATCGAAAGTAGTTTCTATCAAAACCCTCTAATTAGAGGCCATTTGTAGAGGCTAACAGAAATTTGTAGTTTTCATGGATCTAGAGCTCAAGTGTGGGGCTCAAATGGATGAATAGGGAGATTTCCTTTTTCATAGCATAAGTAATTTGAAAAATATTTCTAAATAATATAGATTTGAAATATTTTGAATTAATTAGGTCTATATTTTTTTACGTGCATCAAATATAGGTTTTTTATCCAATATAAAACTCCAAGTTTGACGTTCAATGAAAAATAGTAGAAAAGAGAAAAATGTTTGAAAAATAACAATGCCCTCTAGCTTTGAGTCTACTTTCTATAAAAAAAAAATAAAAATTTTGATAAATACACAAGTTATAAGCTATGCAGTCAAGGTATGTCAAACTTACGATTTACTCTACTTCAAACATTGATAAAATATGCAATTATAATGATAATATTGCCAAAAAAATTACATTCCCTCTGTATGGATGTTATAAAACCAAATTCAAAAGAATCACATCGATATCTATTTTATAAAAAATTTTATTCTCTATGAAGTCAATGCAACTTTTTGAAAATGACGTTTTTAGAAACATAGCAGTTTTCGTGGGAGAAAAACAAAACCATCCAAATTAATTTAAAAAAAAATTAAAAAATATATTTAGAATCTAGATAGAAAATCCTAAAGGACTCTTGTTTACTTCATCTTCCAATTTCAAATTGTTTAACAACAATATGCATCTGAATCTGAAAGTTTTTTTCAAAATGTAGACTTCAATGTCTGTTTAGGCAAAAACGTGTAACCTACTATTGTTGGATCACCCGCATGTCAGATTGTGTGTCTAGTGAGTCAAAAATCATGGTGACTAATGTGGAATTGTCCAATAAAGTTGATGAACAGGAGGAAGATAATGATGCAGAGGGTCTAGAGTTCTAGTGGTTTCCTTAATCCAAGTTGTTAATTACACCCTTAAACCATCCAATGGTTTAAACATCTATGTGCCCTTCACCAATATTGGCCTTGTACACCCTCCAAATAAACTTGTCTCCTAGGTATATTCGATTGATGAAGAAACAATGCACAAACAATTTCAACTAGTCCAACTAGTCCTCCAATTATCTTGTTTTCTCACTAGATCTCCCTCTAGAACCGTAAACCATTTCTTCGGATCTTCCCAAAAACCTCTCAGGATCTAGCCTATGTTCAAAGTACCTTACATGTCAATTCTAGGTGTTTCAAACACTTCTGACTACTATATTCATCTCTTTGTTGTCACTACTCAAAGATAGGCATAATTAGGCCTAATTCAATTAGGTATATTTTGACTATTTTTAGCCAAATGCTACAAAATCTTCCAAAAAATCCTATGGAAGACCATATGAATCTGAAATCTATCAAAAATTACTTAAAGAATCCAAAGGTATAGTTCTCCAAAACACCCACAACCTTAATTATTTCTAGCACTAGTTTCTAGCCTATCTTTTAGGCCTCTCGACCTGTCACTACAAATTGCCTTCAATTTTTCTTCAACCTTCACCTCCAATTCTGAAAAATTTTGATCGTTCAAGGAGATACTCTAGGGATTCCACAAATTATGCTAAGTTATCCATGCAAGATCATGGGTGTGTTGATTTAATCACATCTTCACCCTGTCTTGGCTAACCTACTCCAAGTAGTCAGCCTAGCGCATCACTCAAGCCTAGGAGTTTAGTTGCAAGAAAAAAAAGGAAAAAAAAAACACTATATACATACCCTAACCTATCATTCCATAATTTTTCATTCATTTTCAACTATGGATGCTTAGGTTAGAGTTATTTTTCTTCCTACAACTCTGCAAATGGGAATTGTAGACACAGTCACCTAAATATAAGTGTAACTATACAATGCCTTAACTTGAAATAAAAATAGTATATGAAAAAGAAAGATAAAAAACTCTACACTCCCATGCATTTAGATTGCACAATCTAATCTGTGCACAACCGTACAAGAGTGGAGAAACACTACAAATGCAAGAAAAACTTATAGAATCATCTGTACAAAATTCTCATACATGTGGTCTGTAACTAAAACTCCATTAAAATTCAAAAATATTTAATCCATGCTCAAATACCCTATCATGGGTGGTTATAACTATCCATTTCCTCATTGAGCATCTTTTTGCAAAAGTTTCAAAAGTTGCTTGAGCAACTTTTGAAAATTGCTAGCAACTTTTGAGCATTTCTTGCTCTTTGACTAAATTGGTCAACTCTATGCACTTTGACCCATCCTAGCACCATAGTTTGGATAAATAGGACCTTAGAGGGGACCATAACCCCTAGATTCTCAAAATTAGCAACTTTTACAATTTTAGACCAATGTGACAACATTTTGACCTTGGAGAAACTTGTGCTCTTATAAACACAAATTAATAAGTTAGGATCCAACACTCATGGATCTTATTAAAAACATATAAAAGACCCCTAAAACAACCCTAAACACACTTCAAGACAAAATGGTAGGTTCTCTCTACCATACTCCCCTGGGACAAAGAACTCAAGTCCCTTGAGTTAGGAGGTCTTCAATGGTAACTCCATGCTTCAGTATGTCTGCTTCAGTCATCCAATTGGCTTCAGAATCAAGTAGCCCTTGCCACTTCACAAGATACTCCTTGCAAGTACCTTTTATGGTCTTCTTTATCACCTTGGATTCTAATACACTGTCCAACTACAGAGGGTGAGGGGTAGGAAAATCTTTGACCCGATATTCTTCTCCCAAGTCTGAAAGAGTTTGTTGACCAGTGTTTGATGGTACACACTTATAGGGATAAATATTACACATTGAAAATGGGTGAGATACCCAAACTAGGAGACTACTCCACCTTATATGGATTCTTACCATATTTGTGCAATATCTTTAATGGTCATATCTTCTTCATCAGTATCTTTGTTCGCTTACCTTTAGGAAATCTCACCTTCCTTAGGTAAGAAAGCGCCAAATCCCCCACCTTTAATTTCAAATCCCTCCTTGTCTTATCTTCCTTGGCATTGTAATTGTCAACTTTATATTGTAGAGTCTTCTTGACTTGGTCATGTAGCTCTTTCATCTACTTTGCAAAGGATTCTCCTTGTGCAATCCTTCTATCCTTTAAAATGACATTCCTTAACTCCAAGGTTTCTCTAGGATTAGCCCCATAAACTATTTCAAATGGGCTCTGACCAGTACTCCTATTAATGGAGTCATTATAGGTATATTATTCCTATCCTATAATGTGATCCCATGACTATCCATGCTACTTAGTCAAGCATCTTAATAGGTTTTCCTAAAGATACATTAACTACCTCATTTTTCCCATCTAATTGAGGATGATAGGTTGAAGATGTTGGAATTATGTTATATTTTTCATCAGTGAAAACACTTATTCAATTCTGAATGCTTACCGAGCTCATCACTCAGTCCACAGCTTATACCGAGAATTCAGTAATCACCATGTAAAGCTCAGCAGTTAATAGTTCAAACCAAGCAGAATAGTGGTCACCGAGCATATGAACAGTTCACCAGCGGTTACCGAGAAGAGAAACATGTACCGAGCATACGGTAGTCACCGAGCTTCACCGTAACTACCGAGTCATCAGTTGAAGCCAACCGAGAAGTCAGTTTCCACCGAGTCACCAGCGGTTACCGAGTGACACTATATCTACCGAGTCACCAACGGCTATCGAGTTCCAAGCTACACTTCGGGACTAGTATGGACCGAGCTTCTACTCTTATCAAGAGCATGATGATGCCGAGTATTGTAGTGGATTCCGAGTATCAGAAGATCACCGAGCCAGCTTGAGGAACCCGAGCTTCTACCAACTTAGTAATATTTTGTTTACTTATGAATGGCCGACTCAGGAATAAGCTTATCTTATTTATTTGTATTTGGCCGACCTTGCAAATTGTAATTATGGGAACGGTATATATATGTAATGTAATATATCATCTGAAGTGTGAAAATTAGAGTAATCAGTGAAAAAGAGAAGAATAGCAAAGACTGCAATAATGTGAAAACAGCAGCAGAGCAGAGCATTTTCACAAGGTCAGTAAAGGAGAAGAATAGCCATATCTATCACAGAAGGTGATCAGTACTCAAAGGATCTTATCAGAAATAATGTTGTAAGTCAAGATCTACTGTTTCATCCTAACAGTTGAATCAGTTTGTAAATCCTTTAACAAGGTAGACTTAACAGTCTTTCATAAATCTCCTAACAGAGTG
>MU226909.1:4592833-4605140 GCA_018584345.1 Thuja plicata
TGCTTGTAGTATATTAGATAAATGAATGGTTAAGTATATACAAGTGCAGAAATGATTTAAAGTTTTAAGAGTTACTGATTCACCCCTCCCCTCTCAGTAACTTGGCTAGTCTTGATTATTTCCAACAGAAGAGAAAGGCAAGTTTGTCCCTAACATCTTCCAAAGAGTCCTCCAAAAGTTGTCCACAAACTAATTATCCCTATCACTTACTATATTCAGTGGCAATCCATGGATTCTGACTATATCTATGAAGAATAGACTTGAAATATGGGAAGCATCATTGGTTTTTATGCAACAAATGAAGTGTTCCATCTTTTTAAACCTGTCCACCACTACAAAAACATTGTCATGTCCTCTTGGTGTCTTAGGAAATCCCAAAACAAAGTCCATAGTAAAGCACTCTCAGGGTCTCTAAGGTATGGATAGGGGATGATAGAATCTAGTGTTGCTACTTTGTCCTTTGGCTCTCTGACAAATTTGACATTGCTCTACAAACTTCTTGACATCTTACTATAGTTTAGGCCAATAGTAATGCCTATTCACTTCCTCAAGTGTCTTGTCTACTCCAAAGTTGCCTCCCAAGCTTCCTTGGTGTTTCTCCTTGAATATTTTCTCCATCATTGAGCATTGAGGTATAAACAAGTTTCCCTTGAACAATAGTCCTTCCTGCAACATATAATCAGTAAACTCTACTTTAAAACCCTGTTGGAACTTATCACATGCTTCATAAGAATCCTTGAAATCTCTATCTTCTTTGTAGAGATCTTTAACGTCACTCATCCCTACACTCTGCAACTCTATCTCCTGAAATAGTTAATACTCTTCTACTAAGAGCATCTGCAACTTTGTTTCTAACACCTTTCTTGTGTTTTATGTCAAAGGTAGAGGCTTACAAATATTCTACCAATTTTAGGTGCCTTTGGTTCAACTTCTCTTACCCATTCAAAAAGCTAAGGGCATGATTATATGTATAAACTTTAAATTCCCTTGGTAGGAGATAATGTCTCCAATTTTTGAGTGCTTTCACCATTGCATACAATTCCAAATCTAAAGTGGAAAGAATTTTTTTGGCCTTAGTTAACTTCTCTGAGAAGAATACCACACGATGTCCCTCTTGACTTAACACTGCTCCAATGGCTAGTTTACTAGCATCACACTCCACCACAAATAACTTATTGAAGTTAGGGAACCTAAGAGTAGGTAGTTTAGCTATCCTTTTCTTCAACATTTCAAAGCCCTTATCTACTGCTTCTGTCCATTTGAACTGACATTTGATTCCTTCTTTAATAGTGTTTATTATTGGTGCACATACATGGCTACAGTTTCTCACAAATTTCCTATAATAAGAGGCTAATCCATGAAAAATCCTAACATATCCTATGGATCTAGGTTTTTTCCATCCCAATATAGATTTGACCTTATCAAGATCCATCTTTATACATCCATTAGCAACAAAAAATCCAAGGTATACTAAGTCAGTGTTCAAAAACTCACATTTTTCTTGGTTGATTATCAACTTCTCTTGGTGTAGCCTCCTCAAAACCATTTCCAAGTGCTTCATGTGCTCCTCCTTAGACCTACTAAAGATCAAAATGTCATCAAGGTAAATAATTACAAATTTACCTATAAATTCTACTAGCACTTCATTCATGAGCCTCATGAATTTGCTAGGTCCATTTGTTAGGAAAAAGGGCATTACAAGCCACTCATACAACCCTTCATTTGTATTTAAGGTTTTCTTCCACTCATCACCAAGCCTAACTCCTATTTGATGGTATCCTAACTTCAAATCCACCTTGTAGAAATAAGAAGAACCCCCCAAATTGTCCAACAAATCCTCAATCTGGGGCATGTGGAATCTATATCTTATTTGAATCTTCTTAATAGCCATGGAGTTGGTGCGCATCCTCTATTTTTCATCCTTCTTAGGTGCAAGGATAGTTGGCACAACACATGGACTTAAAATATTCCTTATAAGCCCTTTGTCTAGAAAATCTTGAATTTGTTTTTCAATCTCTACATTCTGACTTGGAGTTATTTTATATGTTGCCTCGTTAGGTAGATTAGTTCCTGGTATGAGGTCTATCTGATGAATAGAATCCCTCATGGGTGGCAAGGCACTAGGAAATCCATTATCCAATATATGATGGTACTTCTCCAACATTTCTTGTACCTCTTGTGACATGTTGACTTTCTCCTTAGTCTCTTCTTTTTGTTTCACTATCACTATACAATAGACCCTTCTTTCCTTCTTCATGACCATACAGAACTCTTTTCCAGTCAAAAGAATCACACTATTCCCTACATGCTTCTCTTCATTATGTTCTTTCAAAGGATCCATTTGAAACTTCTTCCCTTGTTTAGTAATCACATAGTTGTTCTTTCCACCATCATGTATGGCCTTCAGATCATATTTCCATGGACATCCTAGAAGGAGATGACATGCATCCATAGGAAATATTTCACATAACTCCTTGTCTTTATATTCCCCTATCTCAAAATATACCAAATTTTGTTCATCCACCACTATGTGTTGGCCCTTATTTAGCCATGATACCTTGTAGGGAGTAGTGTGTGGTATCCTTCTAAGTTTTAGTTTTTCCACCATCTCTATTGATACTATGTTCTCTATGGAACCAAATTCCACTATTACGTTGTAGATCTTCCAATGTGACCTAAATTTAGTCTTAAACAAGCTCATCCTCTGTGGTGGCTCTAGAACACTAGGAGCTTTTAATAAAGTCCTTCTCAACATAAGTTTTTCTCCATCCATTATTGGCCCTACCTTGGAGATTGGTGAGGTAACACTTTGTGTGTCATCTTCCTGCACTAACTAATTTATTATTTCTCCCATGGATGAGGTGGTATCTTTCTTAGGACATCTACCAATAGTATGACCCACTTGGTTTCAATTATAACATCTTCTAGTGAAAATAGAGTTAGTCCTTCCTTGTGAATAAAATCTACCTCTTGGAGGTCCTCTGTATCCTCCTCTCTAAAATGAACACCTATACTGGTTACTTCCATTGTTTTCTGTAGACTGATGTTCTTCTGGCCTACTTGGGCCTTTTCCTCTACCAAAGTTACCATTGCCTCTGAATCCTCTATTTCCTATGCCTCTTTTTTGGAAATCATTCCTCCTCCTAGACTTCTCTTCTGCTCTCAATGCTAGTTGAAAGCATTTGTGCATACTATTAGGGTCCATCATATTGATCTCATCTTGGATTCCTTGTAACAATCCATTGAGGTACCTTTGTACCTTTTCTACTTCTTCCTTTTGTCTTCTTACCCTTAGGCTCAACTTGTTGAATTACTTAGTGTAGGAACTTACTTTCAACTCTTTTTTCCTTCAGTTCCGCAACTTTTGATACATTAGTATCTCATAATCAGTGGGAAAGAATTGTGTCCTTAATCTGATTTTCATTCTATCCCAAGAGACTATTTTCTTCTTACCAGTGGTTACTCTATCATCTTGCATCATGTTCCACCATACCAATGTAGATCCCTTGAGTCTAGTGTTGGCATAACTGACTATCTTCTCCTCTGATACTTCTTGGTAATCAAACTTATTTTCTATGGCTTCTAGAAAATCCAAGAACTCTTCACCATTCAAACTACCACTATAGTAAGGAATGTGTTCCATAATATCTTTGTTGATGGATTTAAAGGAATCCAAGAACACCTTATGATCTTTACCCATCTCCACATCTTTTTCCTTTGCCAACTATCTCTCTTGTATGACTTTCATCCGCTTCATCACTTTCATCTCCCCATTCAGTGACTCTCCTCGTACCCTTTGTCTCTATCAAATTGGCCTTTTCTAATAGTTCTTGGACCAATTCTACTATGGAATCCTTTATCATTTCCTTTGGTGGCATGTTGTCAACCTCATGGATCTACTCCCCTTCAAATAGACACCAAACTTATTGTAGTTCTAGCTCTGATACCACTCTGATGCAGAGGTTCTAGAGTTCTAGTGTTTTCCTTACTCCAAGTTGTTAATCACTCCCCTAAACCATCCAATGGTTTAAACATCTATTTCCCCTTCACTAAGATTGGCCTCCTATACCCTCCAAATCATCTTTCCTCCTAGGTATAGTTTAGTTGATAAAGAAACAATGCACAAACAATTTCAACTAGTCCAACTAGTCCTCCAAATACCTTGTTTTATCACTATATCTCCCTCCAAAACCCTAAACCCTTGCTAAGGATCTTCCCAAACACCTCTTAGGATATATACTATGTTCAAAGGATCTTACACCTCCATTCTAGGTGTTTCAAACACTTTTGGCTACTATATTCATCTCTTTGTTGTCACTACTTAAAGATAGGCCTAATTAGGCCTAATTCAATTAGGTCTATTTTCACTATTTTTAGCCAAATGCTAAAAAATATCCAAACAACCCTATGGAAGACCATATGAATCTGAAATCTATCAACTAGAACTTCAAGAATCCAAATTTATAGTTCTCCAAGACACCCACAACCCTAATTACTTCTAGGCCCTAGTTTATAGCCTATCTTTTAGGCCTCTGGACTAGTCACTGCAAATTGCCTTTAATTTGTCTTCAACCTTCACCTACACTTCTAAAACCTTTTTATCCTTCAAGGAGACACCCTAGGGCTTCCAAAAATACCACTAGTTGTCCATACAAGATCATGGGTGTGTTGTTTCAATCCCATCTTTGGCCTGTCATGGCTCACCTACTCCAAGTAGTCAGCCTAGGGCGTCACTCCAACCCTAGGAGTTCAATTGAATTAAAAAAAAAATAAAAAGAAAAAAAAAACTGTATACAGAATCTAACCTATCATTCCACAAGGTTTCATTCATTTTCAACCATGGATTCTTAAGTTAGAGTCATTTTGTTAATGCAACTCTGCAAATGGGAATTACAGACACAGTCACCTAAATCTAAGTGTAATATTACAATGCCTTAACTTGAAAGAAAAATAGTATATGAAAAAGAAAGATAAAACAAAAATCTACACTCCCATGGAGTCAGATTGCACAATCTAATCTGTACACAGTCGTACAAGAGTGCAGAAACACTGCAAATGCAAGAAAAACTCAGAGAATCATCTGTACATAATGCTCACACCTATGGTATGTAGCTAAAACTCCATTAACCTTAAAAAATATTCAATCCATGCTCAAATACCCGAGCATGGGTGGTTACAACCGTCCATTTCCTCATTGAGAAACTTTTTTGCAAAAGTTGTTTGAGAAACTTTTGAAAGTTGCTAGCAACTTTTGAGCATTTCTTGCTCTTTGACTAAATTGGTCAACTCGATGCACTTTGAACCACCCTAGGACTCTAGTTAGGAAACATATGACCCTAGAGGGGACCATAACCCCTATTTTCTCAAAATTAGCAACTTTTACAATTTTATACCAATGTGACAACACTTTCACCTTGGACCAATTTGAGCTCTTACAAACACAAATGAACCAGTTAGGACCCAACACTCATTGATCTTATTACAAACATATCAAAGACCCCTAACAAAACCCTAAACACACTTTAATACAAAATGGGAGGTGCTCTGCACCAGATAATAAGCTATTAAGGGGAAGAATAGCTCAACTTAAACAAGCACTAAGTGCAGTGCAGATCAAGACTAATGATGTCAATGACAAATTGGAAGGGAAATAATCTAAGGGTAAGGATCTTGCAGAGGAAGACAAGACCCCTGAACCTTAGGCTATATTGAAAAAGGATCCTTTCTTGAAGGCATTGAAGGCCACAAGTGGGATGGAACTTGAAGGATTACCACTATTGAGTGTGAAGATGGAGGCAAATCTAGTTATGGACTTGATTAAGGGCATGGAAAATCAGTTTGAATGTGATGGGGTTATAGAAGCTTAGAAGATCAAAGTAGAAAAATCAAGGCTTCGAGTCTCTTCTTTGACATTGTGGAAGTTCATTCGGTCAGAGAGAGAAAAAGAAGCAAAGAAACAAATTTCAAATTGGAAAGGAATGGTTATCAAAGTGAAGGAAACATACATTCCAGATGATTATGAAACCCAACTGCACAATAAGAGGCAAAGCTTAAGACATAAGGATCTTGATGTCAATTCCTATTCTGAGGAATTTAAGAATTTGTGGATGAGATTAAATGTCTCTAAGGCTGAAATCCTTAAGGTGGCTAGATACCTTAATGGATTCAAGTTGAATATCTAAGAAGAGATGACTCTTGTTAGTTCCAAAATAGTGCATCAATGTTATCAATTGGCCATAAAGATGGAGGAAAAGGGTCAAAGAAGGAAAGATCAGACTTCCAAGAATAGAGAAAGAGGAAGGGATCAAATAGGACATAGAGGAGGATACCAAGGCAGAGGGACTGATAAAAGAATCCAAGGAGATTCTAAACTTGTAGAGCATGGAAATGAGACCACTCCTAGAGGAGGTCATTGAAGAGGTAAAGGAACTCAAGGGGGTTCTAACAGAGGAAGATGAGCAGGTAGAGGTAATTACTACTTTACTAGTATTAAATGCTATAATTGTGGATAGATGGGTCATCCTCCTTATAGTTTCCTTGAGAAAGCATCATCTTCTAACATAGAGAAGAGGATAGGATATGTACAAGAAGATACCATGAGTGTCAAGTCACCTAAGATTAGTCATATTGAATCAAAAATGGGAGAGAATTTAATGTTTAGAAGGGTCCTAATCAGCAAACAAGTCAAGGAGGATCCAAAAAAAAGAACCTTATTAAGAGTGAGATGAAAAATGCTTGGGAATGTGTGTAAAGTTATAGTAGATTCAAGGTCCACTAATAACATCATCTTAGAGAGAACAGTCAAGAAGCTTAAGTTGGAGAATATACCCCATACTAATCCATACAAAGTGGCATGGTTGAATAAAGGTAATAGTGTCCTTGTGAATGAGCAAACTTGGGTGGAATTTTCCATTGGAGGATACAAAGAAAAGTTAATTTGTGATGTGTTTCCTATGGATGCATTCCATCTCTTATTGGCTAGACCTTGGAAATATGACAGAGGAGCCATCTATGATGGAAAAGTGAACACCATATCATTCAAGAAGGATGGTAGGACATTTAAAATAATATCTCTATTAGAGGAGGAAGAAAAATAGTCAAAGAACCCTAGTGCCTTGTTAAGAAGTGGGAAAGAGTTCGTTAACACACTCCACCAAGAAGGAAGTAAAGGATATACAATAGTGGTGACACCCAAGTTAGAAGAAAAGGTTACTCACTAACCTATACCAGAAGAAGTCCAAAAGTTACTTTGGAAGTTGAGGGACATAGTCAGTGAGGGAACACCAGAAACATTATCTCCAAAAAGAGCTATCAGTCATCATATTGATTTCATACTATGTGTTAAAATGTTGACACACTTGTATGAATCATTCCATCCAAGGTTTCTCAAGAATGAGGCCTCAAATATTGATCCATAGCTCTCTATTAATGGAGTGCAAAGGTTTGAAATGGAGGCCCTTAGATTGACCTAGTTAGTGCCTATGCAAGTACACCATGAAATGAGAGATTCAAACGCATGAAAATGAGATCTACTCTATATGATAACAATTCATAAAAGGAAATTAATATAAATGATAACAATGCATGATTAATCTATGAAAGGAAATATGCAAATCTAATCTATGAAAATAACATGAATCTAATCTACAGGAGTAGCCATGGATGCAATAAGAATGAGACAAGAAGAGAGAAGTTGCAATATCCAAGCCAAAGTGCTCAGATGCTCCTCCAAAATTGCTCTCCAAACCTGCAGCATAACAATACTATGAAAAAGATGATATGTGAATGAGAAGGAGAGGTCTCCTTTTATAAGAAAGTGAATGGTTGAGATTAAGAGGAAAAAATCAAAGGCTATGATTAAGAGGCAAAAACCCACCACTTAGGAAGATGTGATGAAAAAGGGATGTTTATTTAATTTTATTTAATTCATTGCCTTTTTCAACAAATAAAGTACTTTAAGTGGGGATTTTTATTTATTTAATTAAAAGAGGGGTTTTCTTTATAATTAAATAAATTAGAAGAATTTTATTTAATTAAATTGGTGGAATTAAATTTAATTAAATAAGAGGAATTTTATTTAATTAAAAGGGAGAAATTTACTTTAATTAAATAAGATAAATTCTATTCAATTAAAAGGGAGATTAAATCTTTTAATTAAATAACCTAAATTTTATTTAATTTAAAAAGAAGATTAAATATTTTAATTAGATACAAATGATCAAACCTTAGGAAATATTGAAATAATTGAATTAATTACAATTTGATCAAGGAAATTGATTTGAATTGAAAATGTTCCAAAGCATTGATTTAGGAAATTGATAAAATGATTAAATGATAAATGGGGCCCATAGTCTAGGTGACCATTTTAGGGTGCATACATTTTCCCCTCTTTGACAAATGTGTGATCGACTTGGGAACACATGTAGTCAAAGAATGTAGTTGAAGTGTGAGGTCAACTTGGGATCACAAAACAAGCCAAACGTGTGGTCGATTCAGGAACACGTCAGGAAAAAAATAAACACAATTGAAAAAGACAAAGTCAACACTGAAATAAGTAATTGACATGTTAGAGATAAGAATCTCAAGCAAGACTGATATAATTGATAAATATGAATCAAAGATTGAAGTTTGATAGGTACTGCCCACTCGTGATCAAAATCGAAATGAGATAAAGGAGAAATAGAAAATTGATAAATTTGATCAAATCAAACTAAAGATAAGGTTCTTGATGTAAGATGAAAGATATAAAGATCAAAAAACCAAGGTAGATCATCAAACATGAAATATTATGCCCCAAGGTTGAATTAGAAGAAAAGAAGAAGAAGAAGAAGAAGAAGAAGAAGAAGAAGAAGTGGGGTGAAATCAAATGGAAGATAGAAGTTTGGAAGAAGTGGAAAGAAATGGAGAGAAGAAAGAGAATTTGCCTCAAGAAAGAGAATGCTCCAAAATCACTCAACTGTGTAAGATAGAAAATTTAGATTGAGATCACGAAAGAAGTTAAGGAAATGAATATCAGAACGTGATCACAGTTGATTAAAAGTCCACAATAAAGATGAAGGAAACCCTCTCAAACTCATAATGCAGCCTAAAAATCCAAATTAACATGAAGTCTAACAATGCAAGCTACATGAAAATGCAAAGGTTTACTTGCAATAGAGAAACTATAACATAGGTCTTTGTGCTCATCATTCATTAGAGAATGTTAAGGAACTTATTTTCATCATTGGGCCATTATTAATGGACATCAAAAAATCACACAATCATCACTAGTCACAAGTGCAACTATGAAGATATGAATGTCATTTATATAAGAAACATTACACAACCATCACTAGTCATGAGTGCAACTATGAATATATGAATGTGATGTATATCAAATTTGAAATGTGGAAAGATTCTAACATAAGCATCAAAGACATAAAGTTCAAGATGACTGTGATGTTAGCTTACCCAATTTAACATAGAAAAATCATGCACGCATCAAGGCATAGAGGCTAGGATGACCAACAGAATGATTGTGCAAAATAGTGAAGCATAAAGCAAGAAGCAAAGAAAAACATGCCCCATGCCCCAAGTCCTCTAGCTATGCATCATGGAAAGACTTATTAGACAAGGACACTCAACAAAAATCAATAACAGTTAGCACACAAAGAAAATATCATGACATAGCTCAAGCATTAAGTGTTGCGTTTAAAATTTAAGTGTGTTAACTGATACTGTGTTCCGAGGATAAGGATTGAATGCTTGCAAGCAGGAAGACCACATGACAAAATGGGGTAAGACCAAACTGATAAGTGTTGAAAAACACTCGACGTCAAGGGTTGTATTGAAAAATATAATTGGGGTGGTATTGAAAAGCACCATTTGCGAGGTGTACTAAAGGTGGACGCATCCAAGAGACCAAAGCTAACATAGTTATACCCACTAGACAAAGACGAAGACCAATTCCAAAGCAAGGCAACAAGGACAAGGTATGATGGATAAAGGCTAAGTGTCGAGGACACACGCTAAGAAACAGGGGTGCAAAGGCCTCAAGTAGCACCCATTTCCAGGTTTTCACCACTTGGATTTTATTACAATTTTTTCATTTTCATTTTTTCATTTTTTCATTTTTTTCTTCTTTTTTTTTTTCAGGACTTTTTATAATTTTTTATAATTTTTGCTACCAAGGCGCCTGTTTCTAGGTTTTCACCAAGGCATTTTTTCTATTATTTTGAATTTTTTGAATTTTTTGATTTTTTTGTATATTTGGAATATATAATTTTTTGGAGATACATCAAAGCGCCTATTGCTAGGTTTTCACTAAGATGATCATTTTTTCAGGACATTTTCTAATTTTTAGAATTTTTGACAATATATCCTTTTTTTGGATTTTTTCAGGATCAATAATATGTACAAAAGGATGCCCCTAGACAGAACGGGCATCAAGGATAGAACTTCTTCAGGTGCAAGACATTGATAGGATCAGGGAGCTATTCTCCCTCCTCTATAGATAGTAAATAAGCACCTATCCCAAAAGCTACTGTAGTAATGTAAGGTCCAAGCAAATTAGGTTCAAATTTACCCTTTTGATCTCTATGTTGTTGATTCTTAAGATTTTTACATAGGACAAGATCTCTCACTTGGAACTCTCTAGGGAAAACCTTTTTGTTGAAGGCTTTGGACATAAGATTTTGATAGACCCTCATATGGTCAAATGATGCTTGACATTTTTCATCTAGAAGTTTTAACTCTTGAAGTCTCAGGGCACGGTAGTCTTCATCTGTAACTAAACCATGGACAGAAACTCGAAGAGAAGGAATCTCAACCTCCAAAGGTAACACTGCTTCAGCACCATATGCAAGGGAAAAAGTAGTAGCCCCAGTAGGAGTACAAATACTCATTCTATAGGCCCACAAAGCCAAATTTATCTATAAATGCCAATCTCTACCATTCTTACACACTGTTCTATGAAAAATCTTAAGAATGGTCTTGTTTGATGCCTCTGCTTGACCATTTCCTTGCGGGACGTAAATGTAGGACCAATGTTGTTTAATCTTGAATTTCCTGTAGAGTTGTTTAAGGTCCTTATTTTTGAACTGGCCTCTGTTGTTAGTAATAATCTCGGAAGGCACTCCATATCGACAGATGATATGGTTCAAGATGAATATAGAAACTGTCTTGCTAGAGGCAGCAAAAAGTGGGACAGCTTCTACCCATTTAGTAAAGTAATCAGTAGCAGTAATGATAAATTTGTGTCCACCTGATGAGTTGGGATGAATTTTCCCAATAAGGTTAAAGGCCCAGCGCTAAAATGGCCAATGAGAAATAGAAGGAATAAGCTCCCTACTTGGAGCATGTATCAGGTTACCATGTTTTTGACACTTTTCACATGAATTTGCAAAAGCTACTGCATCAATCTACATCATGGGCCAATAGTACCCCACCCTAAGTAACCTTCGGGCCATGGTAAGACCATTGGAATGTCCCCCACAGATACCCTGATGAATATCAATTAACACTTGATCAGATTCTTCCTTTTCTAAGCATCTAAGAAGTGTTCCATCTAGACCCCTCCTATACAAATCACCAACGATAAAGGAATGGTGAGAGGCATTTTAGGTAAGGTTTCTGCGTTCAGATCGGTTAAAGGTTTTAGGTATAATGCCATCACAAAGATATGAGTAAATGACACCATAACGGGATGATTCATGACCAACAAGGGTACAAATAATATGGCTTTCTTGGGAGTCAAAGATAGGGTGATGTAGCTCTTCCACCAGGAATTCAAATCTTGATTCATGTTGTTCTAATTGAAGAAGTCAAGCAAGTGTAGCCATAGCATTAGGTAGTTTTTTTTTTGCTCTAGGGATTTTCTAAAATGTGACAAATGTAAAGTAGCTTTTTAAGGAATAAACCATTTTCTTGTAAGGTACCATCTTCTCATGTTTTGTTTGATATTCATCATTAACTTGGTTGATTATCAGCTGTGAATCCCCATAGATATGTAACTCTGTGATTCTCCATTCTATGGCTATCTTAAGTCCATTTGTTAATGTATGTGATAAAACCTAACCTGTTGGGAGCATGCTCAGACATGCAAATGTTAGAGATAAACATCAAATAACAATATTAAACATGTCTAAGAAGCATACTACAAAAATAACAAGTGATTCCATCACAACCTCCGATGAGCTGAAAAAGGGCACCCAAGACCTTGTTGATTTTCTCTTAGAGAATTGTGGGTGTGCTCTCCCAACACAATATTATAATCCCACTTGATCCATGGATGGAAACTAAATGCAACTAATGGATATAATGAAGAAAC
>MU226909.1:4621534-4675460 GCA_018584345.1 Thuja plicata
TCTCCCAAAAGGGAAAAGAGCATAATCCTCTAGCCTCTTCACCTCACCAAAACATAGCAAACATGATTCATTGACCCACTAATTTGAAATCACCTCATTTAAGGCTCACACAACAACAAATGACACCGATCCCCCAAAGAGAGAAACTATTGCCAAAAGTTGAAGTCCAAACCAAGTTGACCAATGAGATGAAAACAAAATCCTTCTCTACCTACAAGGGGATCTATCGTCAAGAAGAGCTTCCCATGTAAAACAAGAAAATGAAGCCCACTCTCTCAAGATCACCACAAATAGTGTTCATAGGGCCTAATTACTATGTGAAACATATATGCAAGAAAGAAAATCTAGGTCCATTTTTAGAGCACCAATTGGAAATGTGATCTATGAAAGAAAGAAACACTGAAGCTAGACACATGAGATGTTCATTTCAATTCCCAAAATCTAAATTTTATAGAGAGAAACAAAATACCTCAAATCCAAAGCAATGTGAATCATTTTGTTGTTTATCCAAGAAAGTCCAAATCAGCAACAATAACAACAAAAACAAATCACAAACCACTAGAAATAGTAAACATTAGTGGTTAGCATGAAAAATCAGAGATATAATCAATATAGCAATGAAAATAGCTCTCTATTACAGAATATCACATGAAGAAATGACAGAGCCACATAAGAAAATGACAGTTTCACATGAGAAAATAGAAAGTTAATGTGACAAAATGCATTGCCACATGACAGAATGCACAGACAGTAAAAAATGATAGAAACAACAAACCAGATAAATTATTGCATTGATGCCGAATCTTGCGCGATGAAATTTCACGTTGTGCAAAGAAGTACACTGTGCCACATGAAGAAACACCAAATCTGGCACAATCTTGCATGAATACCAGCAAAAGCTCATGCAAACTTTCTCTGCAGACAAAAAAAACAAGTACGGAAAAGGAGGAAATTTTAGATCTAACAATAAAATTGATGAAAAAATAGCTATAAAGATAGAAAATGAATCTTATGCCCCACGCTGGGCACCAAAAATGTGTGCTACAATGTTGACACACTTCTATGAATCATTCCATCCAAGGTTGCTCAAGAATGAGGCGTCAAATATTGATCAATAGCTCTCTAGTCATGGAGTGCAAAGGTTTGAAATGGAGGCCCTCATATTGACCTAGTTAGTGCCCATGCAAGTACACCATGAATGAGAGATTCAAATGCATGAAAATGAGATCTACTCTATATGATAACAATGCATACAAGAAAATTAATATAAATGATAACAATGCATGATTAATCTATGAAAGGAAATATGCAAATCTAATCTATGAAAATAAACATGAATCTAATCTACATGAGTAGCCATGGATGCAATAAGAATGAGACAAGAAGAGAGAAGTTGCAATATCCAAGCCAAAGTGCTCAAATGCTCCTCCAAAATTGCTCTCCAAACCTGCAGCATAACAATACTATGAAAAAGATGATATGTGAATGAGAAGGAGAGGTCTCCTTTTATAAGAAAGTGAACGATTGAGATTAAGAGGAAAAAATCAAAGGCTATGATTAAGAGGCAAAAACCCACCACTTAGGAAGATGTAATGACAAAGGGATATTTATTTAATTCATTGCCTTTTTCAACAAATAAAGTGCTTTAAGTGGGGATTTTTATTTATTTAATTAAAAGAGGTGTTTTCTTTATAATTAAATAAATTAGAAGAATTTTATTTAATTAAATGAGAGTAATTGAATTTAATTAAATAAAAGAAATTTTATTTAATTAAAAGGGAGAAATTTACTTTAATTAAATAAGATAAATTCTATTCAATTAAAAGGGAGATTAAATCTTTTAATTAAATAAGATAAATTTTATTTAATTTAAAAAGAAAATTAAATATTTCAATTAGATAAAAATGATCAAACCTTAGAAAATATTGAAATAATTGAATTAATTGAATTAATTACAATTTGATCAAGGAAATTGATTTGAATTGAAAATGTTCCAAAGCATTGATTTAGGAAATTGATAAAATGATAAAATGATAAATGGGGCCCATAGTCTAGGTGACCATTTAAGGATGCATACACATACCAGGGGCTTTATTACCCAATAAGGTAGCATACAAGCTCACACTAGAGTAGAACCAAGAAGTGGCTAGAAAAGTGCAGGAGCTATTAGACCAAGGACTAGTCATGAAGAGTATCAGTCAATGTGTCATACCTGTGGTATTATAATTTGAGAAAGGTGGTAAGTAGAGTATTTTTACTAAATCTAGGGCTATCAATAGGATTACAATTAGATACAGATTCCCTATTCCTAGAATTGAGGATTTGATGGACTATCTTAGAGGGGAGAAGTACTTCACTAAGTTGGACCTCAAAAGTGGGTACCACCATATTAGAATCAAGGATGGGGATGAATGGAAGACAAATTTTAAGACCAATGATGGGTTGTATGAGTGGATATTTATGTCATTCATCCTTTCAAATGCCCCTAGCATATTCATTGGGCTCTTGAATGAAGTGCTTAAGGATTTCACTAGGATATTTGTGGTAGTGTATCTAGATGATATACACATTTTTAGTAAGACAATAGAGGAACATTTGAAGCGTTTGGAGATGGTACACAAAAGGTTTAAGGAGGAGAAGTTATCCTTAAATCTAAAGAAGTGTGAGCTCTTCAAGAAAGAGCTTGTGTATTTGGGGTTTGTTGTATCCCAACGTTCATTGAAGTTGGACCCAAGAAAGGTGGAAGCTATTCTAAATTGGCCTACACCAACTACAAGGATAGAGGTAAGGATATTTCATGGGTTACATTAGTTTTATAGGAAGTTTATAAGAAATTTCAGGAGAATTTGTGCACTAGTGCTAGACACTATTAAAGGAGGGTTAAAAACCAAGTTCAGATGGACTCTAGAAGTGGAGAATGCCTTTGAAACATTGATGCAACAAGTGGCTACCCAACCCATCCTTTTATTACCTATTTCTGATAAGGTATTCACATTGGAGTGTATTGCAAGTGGCATTGCAGTTGGAGGAGTACTAAGCAAAGAAGGAAGACCTATAGCTTTCTTTAGTGAGAATCTCAATGAGGCTAAAAATAATTACTCTACTTATAATTTAGAGTTATATGCTCTAGTTAAGTCTCTAAGTAATTTGAGACATTATCTCCCACCTAAGGAGTTTTTAGTGTTTACAAATAACCAGGCACTTAGCTACATCAACACACAAGAAAAGATAAGTAATAGGCACTTCAACTGGATAGAGTATATTCAAGATTTTAAATTCACTATCAAGCATAAGAAGGGATAGTTTAACAAGGTGGAAGATGTATTAAATCAAAGTATGTTAACAGTGCAAGATGTACAATTTCAAAGCATTGGGATAGAGAGTTTCAAGGATCTCTATGGAGAAGATGAAGACTTCTCTGAAGCATATAAGGTATGTTCTGATTTTGAGAATCATTTTCATAGTCAATTTTTAGAGTATAAATTACAGAGTGGACTTTTCTTAAAGGGAAATAAATTATGTGTTCCCAAAGGATCAATGAGGGAAAATAGCATTCAGGAGAAGCACAATGGTAGCTTAAGTGGACATTTTGGTATCAAAAAAATAATGGAGTTGGTACAAAGGTTTTACTATTGGTCCAAGTTGCCAAGAGATGTTAGAAGATATGTGGGGAAATGTGTAGTTTGTATGAAAGCCAAAGGAAGAGCTAGTAGTGAATTTTTGTATAAACCTTTACCCATTCCCAATAGACCCTTAGAGTGCATTAGCATGGATTTTGTGGTGGGTCTTCCAAAGAATAGGACAAAGTTTGACAGTGTTTATGTTGTGCCAGATAGATTTAGCAAGATGATTAATTTCATTCCTTGTAAGACCACTCATGATGCTAGCTAAATTTTTCATCTCTTTTTCAAGGATATTGTAAGAATACATAGGCTACCCCTAAGTATAGTGCCTGATAGAGATGTTAAGTTCATGAGTCAATTTTGGAAGACTCTATGGAGTAGATTGGGAACTAATTTTTATTTTGGTTTAGCTTACCATCCTCAGACAGATGGTCAAACTAAAGTGGTCAATAGAGTGTTAGGTAACCTTCTCAGATGCTTAACCAAGGAGTATGGTCAGACTTTGGAATTGATCATTTGACAAGATGAATATGCATACAATGATAGTGTGAACAGGAAAATAGGGAGAAGTCATTTTGAGATAGTGTATGTAATGCATCCATGGGGTTTATGTGAGATTAGAGATCTAGGAGATATGGAGCATAGAAGTGGCCATGCAGAGGATTTTACTCAAACAATAAATGAGATACAAGAGAAGGTGAAGAAGACAATCACAGAGGGTACTCATAAAATGAAATCTAAGGTGGATATGTCTAGGAAATATATACAATTTGTAGTAGGTGACTATGTCATGGTACATATCAAAAAATCTAGGTTGTACAAAGGAGTGCCAATGAAGTTGAAAATGAAGAGAGTGGGACCATGAAAGGTGATAGCTAAGTATGGACATAATGCTTACAAGGTGGAGCTTCCTGAAGGTTTAAGTATTTCACCAGTGTTTAATTTAGCTAACTTGGTCAAGTACAAAGGACCACTCACTGATAAGAATCAGAACAATAATGAGGTATAGGAGGAAGTAAGTACTGAAGTTGTACCTCCTAAGGCCAAGCTTCAAGTAAACAGGATCTTGGAATCCAGAGTGAAGAAGTCTACTAGGAAGGAGGTGTAAATGGAACACATCATATAGTGGAAGGAAAAACTAGAGCTTGAGGCTACATGGGTGGAAGAAGCTCATTTCAATCAATGTGGCATTGATCTATCTTTGATTTACCCTCACATTCCTTAGTGCCTGTGCAGAGGCGGAGAATGGTGCAGGAGCACCCATAGGTTTCCTAGGAAAACTAAGAAATCTACTTTATTTCAGTTGTGTGTCAGCCTTAGAATGTTTTTTTTGTTTTTTTGAAGGTCATGTTGACCACAGGGTAGGTAAGGTAAGGTGTTGATCTTTTGAGTCTTAGGCCTTTTGGAAAGGTACAATTAGGGCTAAGAAGTTGTAAAGCCTTATAATTAGCACAAGTTGGTTGATGATGTCATCATGATGTTAATAGGGTAAATTTTGGGTTAGAAACATGTTTTGGTCATTAGGATAGTTTTTGGGAAATATTTGATTAGTTTTGGGACTCATTTGCTTAGCTTTTCTTAAAATGGTGAAAGTTGCAAAAGTTGCAAAATGCAACTTTGAAACTTTTGAAATGTTTCTTGGGAAACATGAAAAATTTTGACAACTCAACCAAGAAGATCCCTAGTGAAAAAATAATCATTTTTTGAACCTATTAAGGGGATTCCTAAAATCTAGAGCAGGGTTGGACGGTGAATGTACAGAATGGGTTTTTGAATTCAAGAAAGCATATGTGACTGTGTGTGTAGTTCTATTGTTTTTGCATTGCAGTGATACTTTAATAGATTAGTTTTGGCACTGTAACTCATGAATGATGTAGGGTAGTTATTTTCTTGATTATGTGTGTCATTAGATAGACACTTTGTTTATTTTAAAGCACTTCTTGTAAATATTTTGTGATCTTCACTATCACTAGTCTGAACCATGCAGTTTATAAACAATGAAGTGCTATCTCATTCTCCCACCATACAAATTGTATGACCCTTTAAGAAAAGTGACTAGTCTCCATGTGTGTACATATGAGAGGAGTTTCAGCCCTCAAAAGAAAATAATCTATTTTTGGAGTCTTTTCCTAGGCTAGCTAGAGGTGAGCATGGCTAGGAAAGACCATAGTGTAGAACACTTAATTTGCAGAGGTGATTACTTATAGACAAATTTCCTTTTGGAGAAGGAAGATCTCCAGATTTGGTGAAGAAGGAGAGACTCTACAAGTCCATTTGATTAGTGAAAACTTGATAAATTTGCAGAGGGGCCAAGAAGAGCCTAAAAAGCCTTAATTTCACTCATTTTTTGTTAGGGCATTATATGAACAATTGTGACCCCAAGACCCCAAAAATCCTTGAGGGGTAGGAATATGAACAAAGAATCCCAAGTAAAGTTACAAGGTTTCTTTCAAAGGATTGGGAGAAAATCCCTTATTTCTCAGGGAAGGAGACCTAATTGTGGCGTTTTGTGAACTTGAATTTTTAGTAGAACTAGGAATGATTCTCGGCATCCTTAATAGGTTGGATTGAAGTTTCTAAACAACCTCCACACCTCTGTAATACTTTATCAAGAAGTTGGAGGTTAGAAGCCTTAAGATGAAATAGGGGCTAATGTTGAGTGGAGCAAGAATGCAAGGAGTTTGCGTTGTTGGATTTAAATTTCATGATAGTTCGGTTGGATAGAGAGACTAGGGGACCCCAAGAAAGAAAATTTACTATAGGTGACAAGTGGTGTGGTGTAGATACCCTAGAAAGTTTTCAAGAAGACTAGAGCATGAATCAGTGAGTGATTCATCAAACCTCCCTATCATAAGCTTTGATAAAAAAATTGTCATGAATGACACTGAGAGGGGGGGGAGGGAATTGAATTAGTGCACCCACAAATATTAAATAAATATTAAATGTGACCCAAAATATTTACATGAAAAAGTAAATATCACATAGAAACTTAACACAAATCATTCACACAAAGCTGACACAAGACTCACTATGTTTCCCATGAAAACCCTTGTTAGAGGGATAAAACCATGTGTGGAATGGTATCCAAAAATTTCACTAGTGAACCAAATAAATTGAGCCTATTAGGAGAAGTTACAAACACTGTGTTAGGGGTATACCCAGTTAAGAGAATTTTACCATTGTTAGAAGCTAATACAAGTCATGTTAAAGACTAGTTTGTTAAGAGATTTCAAAATCCTTCTAAGTGTTAGCTTGCTAGAGGATTTACATTTCAGATCCTATTAAAAATCCTTCCCACCCTATTATGATTGATCTTGTTAAAGGATTTGAGCTGCAAACCTATGAGTTCTTGACTTGAGAAATACCCAAGCGTAATTTATCTAATTATGCCCTTCCTGTTTGATAGATCCACTTAAATTGTAATCATAGTGCCTCCTTCAACATTATAAATCTTCAAACAGTCACAATCTCTTATCGAATAATGTAAAGAATTCCATTCACCCTAAATGTCAATCTCATCCTTCTTTTATTAAAAAAATAATAAAAGTCGGCCTTTCACCCTATAATATTTTATCCACCAACATAAAACTCAAATCTGATCATTCCAAAATGCATTGGCCAAATCAATAAAGCCAACACAACATTAATTAGCTTGCAAACAATCATTAACAATTATTAAATAGACTGGGACACCAATCTAACCAAACTTGCTTTGTCTGTCCTATATTCTTCATCTCAATGTTACTTGAAACATCAATAACTTCAATAGATCTTCGAACTAACTAATGGGATCATAGATATAGGAGTATGTGCCTGAGTACATGATAAATGTATGATCTCACATCGTAACTGAATCTAAAACTACAAATCTAATTGACTATTCCTTTCATTCTATCTTCTTCCTAGTTGACTGAAAACTTAGTTATTTCTTGAATTAGATCTTCAACACCATTTTTAAAACTGATCTCTTTCCTCCAATACATCATTTTCCCAAAAGTGACAACACTACTATACATTATCATGATCAACACTCAGATCATATTCACCAACTACCAACATAATGGTCTATCTCTTGTACTTGATGTTTATGTGGGGTCCTTGGTCCCCTAAGAATTTGGTTGTTTATGAGGCTTAAGCCTATTCTGTTGTACTCACTTGGGTAGCTCAAGCTTTGTATAATCCATGTTTTTAGGCTGCTAACTATTTACTTATTGTTGGCTAGTATTTTCTAATGCTTAATCTCTTTTATTTTTTATTTTTTTTAGGGTTCTAGATCCCCCTCAATATTTATTTGTGTTGGGTTTTAGGGTCTTGCAAAAAATGTTTTACCTTTAATTAAAAACAAACCTCTTTAGGATAATTGTCTACTTAATGTGGGATGCTTTTACCCATTTAGTGTGTAAATTGAGTTTTCTACACCCATCTATTGCACATAGACAGCACAATTAGTTAGTGATATATTTATTTGATGAACTTAAGATTTCATTAATTCATAATTGTGTCAAAACAAAGGATTGAAATCTCTATTATTAGTAAGGGACTAAAATTAAGACCCAAATAAGAAACTACTAGGCACACAAGTTTTTCAAAAGATTTAAAGGTTACAGAAGATGACTTGTTATGATAATAAGGAGAAATAATAAGAAAATAGCTACAAAAATGAAGCAAGGATCTTTTGGCCAAAAGGGATTAGTCAACATAATTATTTTTTTAAAAATAAAAGACACAAGAAAAGATAGACCAAAGGAACAAGAATGAATTATTTTAATTTGGGGAGGAGTTAATAAACTCCAAATTTCACTAGCAAACGAGTTCTCCTAAGGACCATCTTGTTAAAATATAACCCAAACGGATTTTTAATAAGGGAAAAACACACCTGATTTTGAATTGATAAAAAAAGGATAACGAAATAAAATTGACCCAAAAATGTGTAGTAACACCAAAGGAACAATTTTACAATGAACAAGAACACTTAATATTTAGAAAACAATAAAATATATGATCAAGAACATGGATTTTATCATCTCATATATTTGATCTTCCCAAAAGGTCATCGACATAATTTTCCATAATACCCTGAATTAGATCATGAAATATGATATTCATAGCTATTTGATACGAAGCATTTACATTCTTTATCCTAAAGGTCATGCCATGGTAATACAAGTATCCTCATGGTGTAACAAAGTAATTTTATTCTTAGAATTTATAAAAGTTAAAATATTATTATAATTTAAAAAGTACACCGATGAAAAACAAGTCATGCTTTATTATGAGGTTGAATTTAATATCAATATTACAAACTAGACAAGTGGAACCTATGAATATTTATTCAGATCCCTAAAGTTAGTGTAAATGTTGGTACCTATTGAAATATCCTTTCTTATAATGATCTTGTGTTGTCATGTGCATTTATGTGGTTTCATAGTTTTTGATGATGCTCGTCATTGATTGATCTATGTTTTCAACTATGCCTAATATTGTTGGATGATATTAGTTTTGGGTACTGATCATGTTGTTGATATTCATGTTTTATTACTGATGTCAAAATATGTTTCTATGGAGAAAAAAGATTGATTACTTGACTAGTAGAAGTGTACAAACACTGTACCAATGTTTCAGAATGATCAAAGTTGGTTATATGAAGAAAGATGTGTGTTGACCTTATTCCTAAGGTCGCTTGGATTTATGTTACATATTGAGGATGTTACAGTTGTTTTGGTGAATATTGGTTTCTGGACTGTAATTGTGATGCTTAACAAAGTAGGTCTCTTTGTTTCAGGTATATCTTACAGGCAAAGATATTTCTAGTGAAGTGAGCTTAATAGAGAAAAAATGACATATTTTGGAATATTCAGTTGTGTTTGATTGGCGTGAGCATTCTGGTGACATTAGTTGTGGCGTGTATTCTAGAGGATACCTATTTGGCATCATAATTTATACATGTAGTGTGTAATATGAATTGTGAGCATGGATTGTGGATCTGGAAGCATAATTGATGGATTTTAAATGGTGTTCACTTGTTATAGGCATTGTGTGTTGGTGTGAATGTTCTAAAGGCTTGCTTGCACACTTTTCTTAGAAGACCTTCTTTGTCTTCTTCAAGGACCTAATCTCTTCTAGGTCCTTATTAGGCTTACATAATTAACTAAGACCTAATCCAACTCTTCTCTAAGAGTCTCACTCTTTTTGCTTTACCTTTGAAAGAATAACACCCTTTTGGGTACTCCACTTCTTCTCCTACAATTAGAAGGATCTAAGTGCCAACTTCTCTCGATTCATGAAATTCATTGTAGGGGTGTCCATCATCATGGAAACATTCCACTTTCTCCCATTTGGATCCATTTTGAAGGATCTCATAACCCTTTTTAGTCGAGTCCAAGTTTTAGTCTTCAAGAGGTCTAATTAGGCCTAATTTCCTAATTATAGCCTTTTGCAGAGACCTTTTCCCATTTCTTGAAAAAACTTTCCAAAGGTCTTGAAAACATAATCACACATTTAGATACCTTTTATGATGTTACAAAGGATTTTGTAAGTTTTAGTCTCCTAAACCCTCGTACATAGGGTTCCAATTATATAGGACCAATAGGGCTAATAGGCCTAATTACTAGGACTAAATATATCATAGTTTGAATCTCACCCAAAACTTGGTCTAATGGATTGGTATGAGCTCAATCTGGCAAGAAATCTTCAATTATTCTATCCTAAACCTCTAACTAGGTAATGTCACCTCGCCTAGGGCTTAGTTGTAAAAATAGCTATCCATCTTCTCATGAATCCTAATCCTATATATATACACACTAATGACTCTCCTATCATATCCAACCACCCTTAGGAAGACCTCATGGTTAGTTTCCATGGGGGAGCCACGAAATGACTGACTGGTCAGGACAGGATCAGTGAACACACTAAACACAAAACTATTTATAAAATAATTTAAAAAACCTTAAATAAAATTTCTTACTAAATGAAATATGCTTAGAAATATACTATGAACACAAAAAAATCACTATTCCAAAGCATTCAATCCATTATATGGTACTGTCACAAAGAAATGCTTGGGTTCTTCACAAATCTGAGTTGAGACTATATTTCCTTACACAAACTTGTTAAAATGCATGACTGACTTTGAGATTCAAGTCTTCTCTCCCATTAGATGTCATTCTCCATGTTTCTAGGCCTTTTGGTTACTTTTCCACTCCTATCTGTTAGGGAATCCTATGTTTTCGAGCTGCATGCAATATTTGCAATTATTGCAAATGTTGTCATGACAACTTTTGAGCAACATTTGGCATCTTTGCTCTCATGCCACTTTCCTTATTTCTATGACCTCTAACTTCTCTAAATCAATTAAATAACATCATTTATGGCCTCAAGGCACCTTTCTTACATTTCTCAAGTCTTTTGGACACATTAAGAACTCAAATCCTAACTTTAAGCCTCTGACACAAAATTTAGCAAAACTACTAACAATGACTATTTTGGTGACCTTAGTCCTAATGAATAACTCACCTAGTCTAGAATGCTATGACCTAAGCTCTAAAACAAATCACACTGCCCTAACTTGGCCAATGTTAGGAACAAGCCAAAAAATCAAAACAATGGAGGTTAGCCTAGGTGTGCTCCTGCACCATCCTCCCCAAAACAAGAAGTTCAATCCACCCTTGGATTGAGTAGAGTAGGATCAATCCCCATCTTCTTAAACTTTTATTCTTTAATCTAGATTGCATCACCATCCATTTGATCAAGTGTTATTTGTACTCTTTGGTTCTTGTCTTTTTGTAGACTCAGGTGTCCATTATACTATCAGCTTGTTTGACTATTACATGAGGTAATTTGAGGTCTTCCACATCTTTGATCACTTCACTGAGGCTTTGGTCCATGTATAGTGGTGGTCCTTTGCAATGAACTAGATTTGTAATGTTAAACATAGGGGACAGTCCACTATCTTCTGGTAGCTCCACTTTAAAATAATTATGACCATACTTTGCTAAGATAGGACAGGGACCTATCCTTCTCATCTACAACTTGTGAGGGAATCCCTTTTGAAGTCTATAATTATTTAGATGCACCATTAATAAGTCTCCCACATTGAACTAAAGTTCTCTCCTATGCTCATCAACCTTAACCTTATGCTTCATAGTATTCTCTATCAAAGTCTTTCAGACTATATCATGTATCTCCTACATTACATACAAAAAATCATTTGCATATCTTCTTACCTTCACTCCATCCTTTAAGTCTCTTAGCTCATAGACTCCTCTATGATGTAGACCATAGAATATCTCAAAGGGACTCTTCCCTATTGACCGGTTGATGGTGTGATTGTAAGCATACTCAGCCTATCCAATCAATTGATCCCATTGTTGTCCATATTCCCTGGTCAAGCACCTTAGTAGATTTCCAAGGCTTCTATTCACCACTTCAATTTGACCATCAGTTTCAGGATGGTATGCAGACCCAAAGGATAAATTAGTGCCCAATCTTTTCCAAAGAGTCTTCCAAAAATGTTTCATAAATTTAGTGTCTCTATCTGACATTATGCTCATAGGTAACCCATGGATTCATACTATCTCTTTGAAGAAGAGAGAGGCTATTTGGCTGGCATCATTAGTTTTCTTGCATGGTATAAAGTGAGACATCTTGCTAAATCTGTCCACAACTACATATACACTATCCATGCCTTGTCTTGTCTTGGGTAACCCAACTACAAAATCAATACTCAAGCATTCCCAAGGCCTAGTGGAAATAGGTAGTGGTCGATAAAGGCTAGCATTTTAAGAAGTACCTTTGACCCTTTGACACACAATGCAACTTTCCACATACCTCCTAACATCAAGATTCATTCTTGGCTAATAATAGAACCTTTAAACAAGTTCTTGGGTCTCTTCAATTGAATCTCTTGTATGGTAAGAGATCTTCTACTCAAGGCATCTACCACCTTGTTGAGTACTCATTTCTAGTGCTTGATTTTAAATGTGTATGCTTTCAGGTACTCAACCCACTTCATGTGCTTGTGACTCAAATTTTCTTGAGAGTTCAAGAAGCTTAAAGCTTGATTATCCGAGTAGACTATGAACTCCTTGGGAAGTAAATAGTGTCTCCATTTCCTTAAGGCCTAAACCAATGCATACATTTCAAGGTCATAGGAAGAGTACTTCCTCTTAGCTTCACTCAACTTTTCTGAATGAAATGTCATTGGTCTAACATCTTGGCTTAGGATAGCTCTAATAGCCACATTGCTTGCATCACACTCAATGGTGAAAAGCTTCTCAAAGCTTGGAAAGACTAAAATAGGTTGTGTAGCAATCTTTTCCTTTAGAAACTCAAATCTCTTGGTGACTATCTCATTCCATATAAACTTAGTCTTCATCCCACCTTTGATGTATCCAACATAGGAGCACAAATATCACTAAAATACCTTATAAACTTCCTATAATATTGAGTGAGGCCATGAAAACTTATTACCTCAATTTCTATCCTTGGAGTAGGCCAATTCATGATGGCTTCCAATTTACTCTTGTCCATTTTCAGATTTCCCTGAGAGAGAACAAACCCAAGGTACACTAGTTCTATTTTGATGAACTCACACTTCTCCAAGTAGATTATCAACTTCTCCTCATGCAGCTTCTTGAAGATAGTCTCAAGGTTTTTAAGATGGTCCTCTCTTGTCTTACTATAAATCAGTATATCATCAAGGTATACTACTACAAATTTTCCAATGTTGTCTTTGAGGACTTCATTTATGAGCCTCATGAATGTGGAGGGGGCATTAGTAAGTCCAAATGGCATGACAAGCCATTCATACAAAACTTCATTGGTTTTTAAGGTTGTCTTCCATTGATATCCCTCATGTATCCTAATTTGGTGATATCCACTTTTCAAGTCTACCTTATTATAGTACTTAGCTTCAACTAGATAATCCATTAGGTCTTCAATCCTAGGAATGGGGAGCCTATACCTAATGGTTATCCTATTTATGTCTCTTGAATCAGTACAAAGCCTCCATGTTCCTCCTTTCTTAGGTGCTAGGACAGTGGGTAGGGAACAAGGGCTAATGCTTTTCTTGATAAGGCCTTGGTTTAGGAGTTCTTCTATTTGTCTAGCAATCTCCTCATTTTGTTGAGGGGTCATCTTGTAAGCTGCTTTATTTGGTAGGGTAGCTCTGGGTATGAAGTCTATCCTATGACTTATGGCTCTTTTAGGGGGTAATGTTGATGGTTGTCCATCACTTACTATGCCTTCATAAGTATGTAACATACTTTGTATCTCCTTAGGTAACTCTAGTCTCTTATCCACCTTGTCTTCATTTTTATCTCTTGGCCTTAGCACCAATGCATATCCAACTCCTTCTCCTTCTTCCATGGCTTCTAAGAATTATTTTTCACCAGCCATGATCACATTAGGACATGTTGTCTTTACATCTGCACCCTCTAAGAATGATTGAATTCTAAAAGTTACCTTGTCTTTCTTGAAAGTATAGGAGTTCTTCACCCCATCATGGATAGCTTGGCGCTAAAATTTACATGGTCTTCCTAGGAGAAAGTGACATGCATCTATAGGTAGGACATCACATAGAACGTTGTCCTTATATCTCCCTATAGAGAACTCCACCCAAGCTTGTTCATTAACTAATACATGTTGTCCCTTATTGATCCATGTGACGTTGTAAGGATGGGTGTGGGGTATACTTGTCATGCTTAGCTTGTTGACTTCTTCCTCTAACACAATGTTGTCAGTAGACCCTGAGTCAATGATGACTCTACAAAATTTTCCTATCACCTTGCATTTGATTCTAAACATGGATCTTCTTTGGCTTGATTCTTCTCTAACCAGCTCCTTGATCAATGTTCTCCTCATCATGAGGTTCTCACCTTCTTGTGAATTCAATGGTATTTCAGGGTGTGTCTCTACTATATTATTCTCCTCAGGAACTAAATTAGTTCTCTCGTTACCTCCTTGATAAGTACTACCATTCCCCAGACACCTATAGATAGGGTGTCCCATTTAGTTACAATGATACCATTTCATATTGGAAAAGTAGTTTCCTCTTCCTTGTCCACCACTTCTTCCTCTGAAATTAGATTTCCTTCCTCTACCACCTCTACTAGAGATTCCCTCTTGATGTTCAATGCATTTGACTTTTCCTTGAGTCCTTTATTTTGAACTCCTTCCACCATAGCCACTTCTGTGTCCTCTACCATCCCTTTCTCTATCTCTTCCTTTGGATATTTTCTCTTGTTTTCTTTTTCCTTTCTCCTCTATTTTCAAGGCCATTGGGTAACATTGGAAAAAAATTTTGAAGTTCACAAGACTCATTTCTTCTTGAATTGACCACTTGAGTCCATTCAAATATCTAGCTAGCTTGATGCTTTCATCCTCCACCACTTGTGACCTTAAGCACAACTTTTGGAACTCTTCGGTGTATGCTTGGACATCAAAATATTTTTTTCTGAGATTGTGTATTCTTGGACCTCATAGTCATCAAGCAAGAAAGTCTACTTGAACTTAGTCACCATGCCTTTCCATGTGACTATAGGACTCCTTCTATCTCCTTTTTAGTTTGGACAAACTTCCACCATGTGAGGGTTGATCCTCTCAACCTTGACTTGACCACATTCACGTTTTGGGCCTCTATTATACCATCACATTCAAAATGGTTCTCTATAATATCAATCCAATCCACAACTGAATCTAGATCCATTTGTCCACTAAAGAGTGGTACACCCTCCAAAGCTTTGCCACTTAAAACCTTTAGCACCTTTAAGAAGGTATCTTTACCAATAACAGGGTTAGGGATTGGAGCTTCCTCTTCTAATTCCACTCCCTTCTCCCTTTCTCCTTCTTCTTCTTCTTTCTTATCTATCTCATCCTTCATCTTATCAGCTTTTTCTTGGACTTCTCCCAAGGGTCTCCATTTGAGACAATCTGTCTCTTAACAACTTGTTGTCTTCTTCTTTCTCTTCCACCTTTTTGTCTAACTTAGTGTTAGACACCATGTCTTTGTCTTCTATTGACCGCATAGTTTTATTCTCTCCAATTGATTCAGTAGGTTGAAACATCCACCACAAGCCTGATCAGTTATAGCTCTGATACCAATATGGTGTGAGTGTTCTAAAGGCTTCCTTGTACACTTTTCTTAGAAGACCTTCTTTGTCTTCTACAAGGATCCTAATCTCTTCTAGGTCCTTATTAGGCTTAGATGATTAACTAATACCTAATCCAACTCTTCTCTAATAGTTTTAGTCTTTGTGCTTTACCTTTGAAAGACTAACACCCTTTTGGGTACTCCACTTCTTCTCCTACACTTAGAAGGATTTAAGTGCCAACTTCTGTCCATTAATTAAATTCATTTTAGGGGTGTCAATCATCATGGAAACATTCCAATTTATCCCATTTGGATCCATTTTGAAGGATCTCATAACCCTTTTTAGTCGATTCCATGTTTTAATCTTCAAGAGGTCTAATTAGGCCTAATTTTATTCTAGCCTTTTGCAGAGACCTTTTCCCATTTCTTGACAAAATTTTTCAAAGGACTTGAAAAACTAATCCCACATTAATATACCATTTATTATTTTACAAAGTATTTTGTAATTTTTAGTCTCCTAGGCCCTCCGTACATAGGGTTCCTATTATCTAGGACCAATAGGTCTAATAGGCCTAATTACTAGGACTGACTGTATCATAGTTTCAATCCCACCCAAAACTTGGTCTAATGGATTGGTATGAAATAAATCCTCATATAATGTTATTATATTACTTTACCCTATCTGTAATTGTACTTCTTTACCCTAGAATAAATCTTCAATTCTTTTATCCTAAACCTCTAACCGGGCACTGTCAACTCACCTAGGGCTTAGTAGTTAAAATAGCTATCCATTTTCTCATGAATCCTAATCCTATATATATATACTAATGACTCCCCTATCACATCCAACAACCCTTAGAAAGATCCCATGGTTATTTTTCATGGGGGAGCCATGAAATGACTGACTGGTCAGGACAGGACCATTGAACACACTAAACACAAAACAATTAATACAAGACTTTAAACAACCTTAAATTAACTTTCTTAATTAATGAAAGATTCTTAGGACTATCCTATGAACATAAAAAAATAACTAGCTCAAATCATTCAATCCATTATATGGCACTGTAACAAAGAAATGCTCAAGTTCTTCACAAATCAGAGTTGCAGGATGTATTTCCTTACACAAACTTGTTACAATGCATGATTGACTTCAAGATTTGAGCCTTCTCTCCCTTTAGATTCCATTCTCCATGTTTCTAGGAATTTTGGTTACTTTTCCACTCCTATCTCTAAGGGAATCCTATGTTGCCAAGTTGCATGCATTATTGCAAATGTTGTCATGACAACTTTTGATCAACATTTGGCATATTTTCTCTCATGCCACTTTCCTCATTTATAGGACCTCTAAATTATCTAACTTGATGAACTAACATAATTTATGGCCTCAAGTCATCTTTCTTACATTTCTCAAGTGTTTTAAACACATTAACAACTCAAAGCCTAACTTTATCCCTCTAACACAAAATTTAGCAAAACTACTAACAATGACTATTTTGGTGACCTTAGTCCTAATGACTAGCTCACCTAGTCCACAATGCTATGACCTCCTAAGGTCTAAAAAAACTCACACTACCCTGACTTGGCCAATATCAGGTACAAGCCAAAACATCAAAACAATGAAGGTAAGCCTAGGTGTGTTCCTGCACCATGTGTATCTTAGCAAGGGGTTATATAATTATTTGTATATTAGAAAGCCTTAATTGGCAGACCTAATTAATTATTTGTTTATTAGGAAGGATTAATTGGCCAAAATAATTAATTATTACAAAAGGGTATATATTAGTGATATTTTCTTTTGGAAAGATGTGGTTGTGGAAGAGACTGAGAAGGAATAGAATAAAAGCTGCGAGGCATGTTTTACTATCGGATGTAGAACCAAGATTGTGATAATAGTACATCATTGGAACTAACCAAGAAAAGATAGTTACTATTATACATTTCACTCAAATGTATATTTTATTTATACGCTTATTTGGATTGTGAATCCTTGAGGGTTTATTTAACCTTCTTTGGGCAGTGTGCCTAGGCAGTCAGCCTACTATTTTTTCTTAACTCCCAACAGGGTGGGTCTCCTAACAGGGACCGTGGATTGTAATGTTGTAATAATCTCCTAACAGGGTTAAATCTTTTAATAGGGATACTATAGTCTCAGTACATTATTTTTGGGTGCTAATTCCCACCAAGGTTTTACCTTTAAAAGGGTTTCCTCAACAACAAGTATTTTTTTTATTGCATTGGAATTTACTGTGTTATCATTTGCATTGCAGTTTTAGTTTATAAAATTTAAATTTTAATATTCTATATCATAACTGATTTACCCCCCTCTTAGTTGTCTTATGGAATTTTATTCCTAACAATTGGTATCAGAGCTACTGGTCCTTAGAGAGAAATCTTAACAACTTGTGGTGATATTGAAGATGTCTTACTACAGGAAGGATAGTTTTAAATTTGATCATGAAAACTTTGACAGTTGGAAGAACAAGATGAGAACATATTTTCTATGTTTGGGACTTGAATACTGGATGATCACAAAGAAGAATGAGAAGATAGTTACTAAGGATGAATTGGAGAAAGATAATCAAGATCAAAATAAACTATTTTCATGTAATATGGCCACTAGGGAATCATTGATCAGTACACTTTATAAAGGTGAATTCATAGAATTAAAAGACTTAGATTTTGCACATGAGATCTAGAGAAGATTTGAGGCACTATATGTAGGAGATAATTTTAAAAAATAGGAAAAGATATAAAACTAGAAGACAAAGATGGAATCACTTAAGATGAGATAAGATGAGAACATTAGGGCATATGGACAAAGAATTACTAAAGTGGTTACTAGCATTAGGAATTCTAGAGGTACTTATAGTAAGGAAGAAGTGACTGTAAAGATACTCAGATCTTTGACACCTGCATATAGAACCAAAGTACAAGCTATAGAGGAGATTATACCTTTGACACTAAAATTCACTAGAGAGATGTTTATTGGAAAGCTAACTACTTTTGAGGCCGCATAATTGGGAGATACGTTACCTAAAATTGAGTCAGCATTCAAGGCAACCTTGCATAAGAACAAAAACACCTTATCAGGAATTTTGAGCACCAACTATGGTGACCTAAGAGAAGAGCTTGGAGACTATGCTGAGGAATGGGAACAAATATAGGAGGAAGAAATAAAGCTAGATGAAGTGGTAGCATTGATCTCTAGAAGAGAAAACATAGGTAAGGGTAAATTTGAAGGAAAATTACCTTTGAATTTTTTTTCATGTAACAAGATTGGCCATTTTTCATCTAGATGTCCTACGAGGGTTCCTAAGCACAAACCTAAGTTTTACAAATCAATGTATACTAAAGACAAGGAATGTAATTATGCTAGAGAGTGTATTTCTAATGATGATGGTGACTATGATGAAATTGGATTTATTTCTATAAAGGATGATGAACCTATACATGATGAAAAAACCTTAACTTATCTCATGTTGAAAATAAATATAAATGGGTTATAGGCAGTGGTTGTTCACATCATATGACTGGATATAAAAACAAATTTATGAGTTTGAAAAGATATGATGGTGGGGTTGTTAGATTTGGTGACAATAATCCTAAACTCATCATTGGAGTAGGATCTATTTCTTGGGATCGAAAGACAAATACTGAAAATGAATTACTTGTTGATGGATTTAAGTATAATTATTTGTGTGTTGGACATTTAGTGGACAAAGGTTATATGTTAAAATTCATTAATGGGAAATGCTCTATCAGAAGTAAACCAAGAGATTTGATCACATTTGGTACTAAATCTAGAGGTAATGTATTTAAATTGAATACATTTGAAGCTACTTGTTTTATTGCGAAGGTTGATGACAATTGGCTATGGCATAGAAGATTTTGTCATTTTAACTTTGATAACATTTTGAAGGCAAGTATGACTAATGTTGTAAGATATACCTAAGATTACAAAGCCATCTAACACTATGTGTAGAGAGTGTGTTATGGGGAAGCAAACCAGAAGTAGTTTTAAAAGAAAATCTTATTCCACAAAAGGGAAGTTAGATTTGGTGCACACGGATCTATGTGGCCCTACAAGAACAAGATCATATTATGGTGAAAGGTACTTTATACTTTTGTTGATGACTTTTCTAGAATGATGTGGTGATGTAAAGACAAATATTTCTCCCCAACCCTACCTTCTTCTAGGGTCTTCTCTAGGGCAGTTCTCTAGCCTATTAAGGTCCTTTACTAACCCTAATTATAAGAGGATTCTATCTCCAACCATCCACTATTCAAATTTTCTACACCAATGGGTAAAACATCTAAAACTGTGCTTTGCTTCTCAAGGGTCTTTAAAATACATGCTCAAAAAATCACCAAACAAAATCAATGCTAATTGTTGATGGAGAGGAAGGATTTTGGATATGGCCTTGAGTTCATTACAACACCCACAACAAGTTTTGTAGAAAGATCCTTATTGATCTCATTCAATTGCTCCAAATTGGTCCAGATAGGGCTACAAGGAATTAGCCCTCCAAACTCACCTTTTTTCTTATAGATCCAAAACACCTCACAGAAGGTAATAAACAATCTTCATTTCCTGACACCCTTTTGGAAGACCTTAAATATTTTTCAGTTCTTACTTCCCCAAACTATTTGTACAGTGGGTTGCTATAATTAAGCCTAAAAACAAGGGTTTAGGCCAGTTTGTGATAGTAAGAACAAGGGTTTGTTCAAACACTTAAAAAACTTGGTCATAGAAAATTCTACCTAGAATGTAGCTTCTAAACCCTTCTAGCTTCCTTTCCAAAACTCTAGATTGAAGCAACCAATGCATTCAATCCATCGATATACCTCTGAAAGGACTGTGATCCCTAGCCATGCTCCTCTGGCTCACCTAGGGCATCACTACAAAAATGGAAGATTTTCTTTCTAGGGTCCAATATCTTGAACCAATAATGTATAAGGATTCATCTCACAAATCCTAAGGAACTAGACAGATGCCATGGTGGGAAAAAGAGTTATGACTTCACAACTACAAACTATCTGGATCATACTAGTGACAACACTGAACTCAAAATAATTTACAAAATGTAGAAGAAAAAAAATAAACAACTATCTAAACACACACAGAGTAATGAAATAAAAAAAAATATGTCCTCTAATGGTTAAAATACCACATTCAATCCATTAAACACTTCAAAACCACAAAAATCTTAAAACCATCAAAGGAGAATATTCACTGAACTGTACAAATGTATTCATTCACTTTCTCAAATAATTCAACCAACCCATCACAAAGGTTAAAGGAGGCCTTAAGTAGATGATAGTCACATCTACCAATTGTTTCAGATAGTTACATAATTGCATGCTCGAAAATGCACTTGAGCAAGAAATGTTGTCAATCACAACATTGACAATTTTGGAAAATTGTCAGCAACTTTTTACAACTTTGGCAATTTTGCATCCAAAATTAGTCAAATAAGTACAAAACTCAACCAAATGCATGATTATGCTTACTAGACCAAGAAATAACTATCCTACCCATTTATTTTCCAATTTATCCCACTAATTGCATAAATGCAATGTTTTGGCAACATTTTCACCATTTGGGCAACTTTTACAAATTTGGACAGATTATAACTTAAGGACTCCAAATGACCTAGTTAGGACTCCTATCCATAAAAATACTCTCTAGGACTATATATCCCTATTATTTCACTAGTGGAATGGCTAAAGCCACTACAAGCCAAAACCTGACTAGGAACCCTAGGTAGTAAATTAGCCTTACCTAGGTGCTCCTACACCATACTCCCCCACAAAGGAAAGTCATGTTACTCCTATGGATAAGATATCATCAGAAATGCCCAACTTCTTGAAATATTTAGTTGCAATCCATGTTGTTTCAGACTCTATCTTATGCTTCCACTTTATGAGGTGCTCCATGTACACCTTGTGACTGGTGGTCTTCTCTACCCTTGAATCAATTACCTTGTCTTCTTATGTATGGATCTTGGGAGGTCAAACATCAGGCTCTATATATTTTCCAACCTCCTCTCTATTCACATCTATCCTAGTTAAGGTTCCTTTAAACTTGAGCAAGTTTGCCACATTTAAAATAGGTGAGATGCTCAAATCAGTAGGTAGATCCACTTTGTATGCATTAGCTCCATACTTGGCTAAGGTCTTTTAGGGTCCCACTCTCTTCATTTATAGCTTGGTAGAAACTCATTTCTTCAACCTAGCTTTATTCTAATGTACCATGACATAATCCCTGATCTCAAATTGAACATCCTTTCTCTTCTCATCCACTTTAGCCTTCAATTTTTGAGTAGACTCCAATATAGTCCTTTTCACCCACTCCTCTATCTCCTTCATGATTTGAGTGAAGTATTCAGCATGAGTACTCATGTACTCCATGGCTCCAAGGTCTCTAAGTTCACATACAACTCTCGGGCATCCCCTAAACAACTTCAAATGGGCTCATACCTATTGTCCGATTAACATTGCCATTATATGCATATTATGCTTGCGGAATGACCACATCCCATGTTTTTACATACTCCCTAGTTAGGATCCTTAATAATTTACCAAGAACTATGTTAACCACCTCATTTTGTCCATTAGTTTGAGTGTAGTAAGCTAAACCAAATGATAGGTTAGTACCCAATCTGCTCCATAGTATTTTCCAGAAATGGATCATGAACTTGACATCCCTATTAGATAATTCTTAGGGGTAGTCCATGGATTCGTACAATCTCCTTAAAAAAAATGTGCAATGTTACTAGAATCATGAGTAATTATAGAAGGTATTAAATGACCTATTTTGCTAAATCTGTCTACCACAACATAGATATTGTCATGACCATGTTTTGTCTTAGGTAGCCCTATAATGAAATTCATGCTAACACACTCCCATGGTATAATAGGGATTGGCAAAGGTTGATACAAACCTACATTTCTAGCTTCTCCTTTTTCTTTCAAGAACAGTATGCATTTCTCAACATATTTTGTCACATCTCTCACCAACTTTGGCCAATGGTAAAAACTTTGGACTAACTCTATTGTTTTGTTCACACCAAAGTGGCAACTCAAGCTACCATTATGTTTCTCTTGAATTAGGTTCTCTCTCATTGAACCCTTAGGAACACACAACTGGTTTCCCTTAAATAACAACCCACTTTGCAAGGTAAAATTATAAAACTTACTGTGAAAATGATTCTAAAAATCAAAACATAACTTGTGGGCTTCACCAAAGTCATCATCCTCCCTATAGAGGTCATTGAAACTCTCTATACCAATTATTTTTAACTGAACTTATTGAATGGTCAACATCATCCTACTTAGTGCATCTGCAACCTTTTTCAACTGTCATGTCTTGTGCTTTATTGTGAATGTGAATTCTTGAAGGTATTTAGTCCACTTGAGGTATTTATTACTGATATTTTATTGTGTATTTGTATAGCTAAGGGCCTGGTTGTCAGTAAAAACTACAAATTATTTGGGTAGAAATTAATGTCTCCACTTCCTAAGAGACTAAACTAAGGCTTAAAATTCCAAGTCATAATAAGAGTATTTCTTCTTGGCTTTGTTTAACTTCTCACTGAAGAAGGCTACTGGTCTACCTTCCCAACTTAACACATCCCCTACTATCATCCCACTTGCATCACACTCCAAAGTAAATAGTTTATCAAAACTAGGGAGTCTAAGGATAGGTCATGTTGCTACTTTCTCCTTCAACTTTTCAAATTCTTTTTCTTCTTTAGAGGTCCATCTAAACTTATTCTTTAGACCACCCTTAATGGTGCCTAGCATTGGTGCATAGATACCACTAAAATTTCATAATTTTTTTATAAAACTAAGCTAGCCCATGGAAGCTCCTTACTTTTGTCCCTATGATTGGTGTAGGCTAATTTAGAATAGCTTCCACCTTGTTTTGTTACATATTAAATGAACCTTGGGATACAACAAACCCCAAATACCCAAGCTCTTGGTTGAAGAACTCACACTTCTCTTTATTTATGGATAAATTATCCTCTTGCAACCTTTTGATTACCATCTCCACATGCTTTAGATGTTCCTCTACTATCTTACTAAAGATGAGTATATCATCTAGATATACTACCACAAATATCCCTATTAAATCCTTAAGCACTTCATTCATGAGCCTCATGAATGTGCTAGGGGCATTTGAAAGGGCAAATGGAATAACTCTCCACTCATGCAACCCATTAATGGTCTTAAAAGATATATTCCATTCATCCCCATCTTTGATCCTAATATTGTGGTACCCACTTTTGAGGTCCAATTTAGTGAAGTACTTTGCCCCTCCAAGATATTCCATCAAGTCCTCAATCCTAGGAATAGGAAATCTGTATCTAATTGTAATCATATTAATAGCCCTAGAGTTATTAAAAAAAAAATTCTTACCACCTTTCTTGGATGCTAAGACCATAGGTACGACACATAGACTCATGTTCTTCTTGATTATTCCTTGGTATAATAGATCCTTCACTTGTCTAGCCATTTATAGGTTATGATCTGGAGTAATATAGGCTACCTTATTTGGCAATGATGCACCAGGTACAAAGTCAATTTTATGACTTATCACTCTTCTAGGAGGTAAAGTTGTAGGAGTACCATCACTTACTATATCCTTGTATCTTCCAATTAACTCTTGGATTTCTGATGGCAAAGGTTCTTGTTTAGGCTTCTCTTCCTCCTTCAGCATGAGAAAAATGACATACCCTTCACTTCCTTCATCTTTAAGGGTATTAATGAACTATTTTCTACTACTCAATAAGAAATTAGGGTTATTGGACTGTGGCTCATCCTCTTCCAACAAGGATTGAATTTTGAAAGTTCTGCTATCTTTCTTGAAAGATATGGAATTCTCCTTTCCATCATATACTACACCCCTATGATATTGCCAAGGCCTACCCAATAGAAGATGAAATGCATCCATAGGAAACACATCACAAAGCAACTTATCCTTATATCTTGCAATAGAAAACTTCACCCAAGTATGTTCATTCACCAACACACTCTTCCCTTTGTTCAACCATGTCACTTTGTATGTATTGACACGAGGTATCTTTTCCAATTTTTTAGTTTGTTTATAGCTTCCTCTGATATGATATTGTCTGTGGAGCCTGAAACCACAATAAATTTTCAAAATTTTCCAAGATTCTTACATCTAACTCTAAACAAATATCTCTTATTCTTGGGTTCATCCTTGACTGATTTCCTAATCAGAACTCTTTTGAACATCATATTTTCTCCCATCTCTGACTCAATGTGATCAACATCAAGTGTCTTGACACTTGTTGTGTCTTCTTGAGCATATGCAATCCTATTATTATTGTTTGATGAAGTAGGTTTATCAGGGCATCTATAGGCTAGGTAACCAAATTGACCACAAGTATAACATTTCATAATTGCAAAGTATGAGTTGATTATGCCCTAACTTATTCCTCTACTAGAGCCTTCTTGAGTACCTATTCCTCAAGTATAACCCCCTCTTGGAGTAGTTTCACTACCATTCTCTATCAACTTGGACTATCCCTAGTTTCTTTTGTCATTACCTCTACCGTAATAACCACCTCTATGACCCCCTTGGTCCTCTGCTTCTTCCTCTGACATTATTATGTAATTATAATTATTTCTCAATACCCTATCTTCTCCTAGGGTATTCTATAGGCCTCTTCTTTATCCAATGAGGGTTCTTAACTAATGCTAATTTCCTCAAGGACTCTCTTCCCAAATCCTTCACCTATTCAACTTGTCAATACCATCTAAGAAATCAACTCAACCTTCTACATGCTCCATGACTGTCTTCTTGTATCTTCCACATTAGGTGATCCAATAAGGCTATCATTGTTCACCAATGGAGAGAAAGGGCAAAAAAAAGTAAATTGCATCCAACACAATGCCTAACAACATAGATTTCAATGAAACCCTAAACAAGTTCAATAACTTGCTCCAAACTCACTAAAATAGGGCTACAAGAATTAGGCCTTATTAGGCACCTTTTTCTTATATATTAAAAATATTTTTAAAAATATTAAAATAAAGGCCCAGATCCTAACACCCTTTTGGAAAACCTTTAATATTTATTAGGTTTTTCTTCCCCAAACTGTCCATACATTGGGTTGCTACAATCATGCCTAAAAAAAAGGGTTTCACTAAATTATAAGACTACTCAAAAGGTTTAGTTCTTTCACTACAAAGAACTCCTCCTTAGAGCTTCTCCATGTACCTAGGGTTTCTCACACTCATATCCTCCTCCCCACATTCTATGATTGAAGAAACAAATGCTTTCAATCACTCACATTGCCTCTACAACTCACTGTGATCCCTAGCCATGCATCTCTAACTCGCTTAGGACATCACTGAAAAAATAGAAAATAATCTTTGCAAGGCCCAAACTTCTGAAAAAATATGGTACAGGAGTCACCTCACCCATCCTAAGACCCCATCCAAATGCCATGGTGAGATGATGAGCTATGACCCCATTTATAAAAATTGTTTGGTTCAGACCAGCGACAATGCACTAAACAAAAGAATTTACAAAAGAAATAAAATGAAACAAAAAACTCTAAATAATCACACACATAATCAAGTAATTACATAATCTTCTTCATGCACAATTCATAGTGCAAATTTCAATCCATTAAAACCTAAAATGTGAACGAAATACACAACTATAATTAAACATTCAATTGATTAGTCCGTACACTTACTTCCAAACTTCATCCAACCCAACACACATGTTAGGAGGCCTTATATATTTAACCATGGCACAATCCCAACTATTTCTGACAGTTACAAACCCAAATTCTCAAAAATGCATAATTCCAAGAAATGTTTTCAATGTTGTCAATGACAACATTGACAGCTTTTTTATTCTTGCACTCGAACTTGGTCAACACTTAGTGAAACTTAACCAAATGCAATCTTATGCCTATTAGACCTCAAAATATCTCTCCTAGACTCTAAAAAGAATAAAATCTATGGTTCCACCATTCTTGGGAATACTTACCTAGATTGGACAAACCATTACTTCCTAGACATCAAATGATCTAGTATGGTCTCCTAACCAAATCAACACACCCTTCGACCTATCTACTCCTATTATTTCACTAGTGGCTTTTCTAAGACCACTACAAGCCAAAATAAAAATAGGAGCCCTATTTTACCATCTAGCCTTACCTAGGTGCTCCTATACCATACACCCCAAAAAATGAAATTCATGTCACTCATGTGGGTGCAATGTCTTCAGGAATTCCCATCTTCTTCAAATCTGTATATGCAACTCATGTTGCCTCTAACTCTTGTTTGTGCTTCCACTTGATGAGGTGTTCCATGAACACCTTATGTATGGTAGTCTTCTTGACCCTTGAATCGAACACCTTATCTTCTTATGTCTGCATCTTGGGAGGTAAAGCATCAGGTTCTACATCCTTGCCATCATCTTCTCTATTTACATCTATCTCAATTAAAGGTCCTTTAAACTTTATCAAGTCTCCCACATTGAAAATAGGTGAGATGCTCAATACAATAGGTAGATCCACCTTATAGGAATGAGTCCCATACTTGGATAAGATCTTGCAGGGTCTCACTCTCTTCATCTGTAATTTTTTAGGCATCCCCTTCTACAACCTAGACTTATACAGATGTACCATGACATAATCACCTATATCAAATTGAACATCCTTTCTCTTCTCATTCACTTTAGCATTTAATTGTTTAGTAAACTCCAGTATTTTATTCTTCACCTTCTCTTGGATCTCCTTCATGGTTTGAGTGAAGTATTCAACATGACCACTCTTATACTCCATGGCTCCAAGGTCTCAAATCTCACATACACCCCTTGGGTGTATCCCATAAACAAATTCAAATGGGCTTCTATGAATTATTATGTTATCACTGCCATTGTATACATACTCTGCTTGGAGAATGAACACATCCCATGTCTTCATGTTCTCCTTGGTTAGGAACCTTAACTATTTACCTAACACATTGTTAACCACCTTAGCTTGGCCATTAGTATCATGGGGGTAAGCTTAACCAAATGACAAGTTAGTACCCGATCTACTCCATAGTTTTTTCCAAAAATGGCTCATGAACTTAACATCCCTATCAGATACAATACTTAGGGGTAGTCCATGGATTAATACAATCTCCATAAAGAACATGTGTGCAATGTTACTGGCATCATGTGTTGTCCTACAATGTATAAAATGACGCATCCTACTAAATCTATTTACCACAACATAAATACTATCATGGCCATGTTTGTCTTAGGTAACCCTACAATGAAATCCATGCTAAAACACTCCCATGGTCTATTAGGGATTTGAAAAGGTTGATACAAACCTACATTTCTAGCTCCTCCTTTTTCTTTCATGCACACCACACACTGTTCAACATACTTGGTTACTAAGTCTAACATTTTGTTCACACCAAAATGGCCACTCAAGCTTCCATTATGATTTTCCTCAATGATATTTTTTCTCATTGAACCCTTAGGGAGAAACAATTGCTTCCCCTTAAACAATCCACTCTGCAAGGTAAAATCAAAAAATTGAATATGAAAGTGATTCTAAAAATCAAATCATACCTTATAGGCTTCACCAAAGTCTTCATCTTATCCATAGAGGTCTTTGAAACTCTCTATCCAAATGCTCTTCAACTAAACTTCCTAAATTGTTAGCAACCTCCTACTCTAGGCATTTGCAACTTTGTTTAGTTGTCCTTTATTGTGAATGTGAATTCTTGAAGGTATTCCATCTAATTCAATTTATTTTTATTGAGATTCTCTTGTGTGTTTATATAGCTCAAGGTCTGGTTGTTAGTAAAGACTACAAATTCTTTGGGGAGAGAGTAATGTCTCCACTTCCTAAAAGACTGAACCAAAGAATATAGTTCCAAATCATAAGAAGAATATTTATTCTTGGCTTCATTTAGATTTTTAATAAAGAAGGCTACTGGCCTACCTTCTTGGCTCAACACACCCCCTAGTTCTATTCCACTTGCATAACACTCTAAAGTAAACAATTGATCAAAACAAGGGAGCCTAAGGATAGGTTGTGTTGCTACTTGTTGCTTCAACTTTTCAAATGCATTCTCTACTTCAGAGGTCCATCTGAACTTATTATTTATAACACCCTTAATGGTGTCGAGCATTGGTGCACAAATACCACTGAAATCTCTTATAAACTTTTCATAAAACTGATCTAACCCATGAGATCTCCTTACTTTTTTCCACGTGGTTGGTGTGGGAAAATTTAAAATAGCCTCCACCTTACTTGGGTCCACCTTCAATGACCCTTGGGATACAACAAATCCCAAATACACAAGTTATTTCTTGAAAAACTCACATTTATCAAGGGTTATTGACAACTTCTCTTCTTGTAACCTTTTAAGAACCATCTCCACGTGCTTCACATGTTCCTCTATTTTCTTACTAAATATAAGTATATCATCTATATATGCTACCACAAATATCCTTGTGAAGTCCTTAAGCACTTCATTCATGAGCCTCATAAATGTGCAAGGGGAATTTGAGAGGCCAAATGGCATAACTCTCCACTCATACAACCCATCAACCGTCTTAAGATATGTCTTCCATTCATCCCCCTCTTTTATCCTAATCTAGTGGTACCCACTTTTCAAGTTTAATATACTAAAATAGTTTTCCCCACCCAAGATAGTCCATCAAATCCTCTATTCTAGGAATTGGAAATTTGTATCTAATTGTGATTCTATTAATAGCCCTAGAATCAATACACAGTCTTCACTTAACACCTTTCTTGGATGCTAAGACCACTGGTACGATACATGGGTTGATGCTCTTATTGATTAGACCTTGGTCTAATAGTTCTTACACTTTTCTAGCCACCTCTAGGTTATGGTCTTGTCTAAGCTTCTATGCTGCCTTATTTGGAAATGATGCACCAGGTACAAATTCAATTTGATGACTTATCACTCTTCTAGGAGGTAAAGTTGCAGGAGTCCCATCACTACCTATGTCTTTATACTTCTCAAGAAACTCTTGGACTTCTAATGGAAAATACTCTTGTTTAGGCTTCTCTTCCTCCTTAGGCTTAACCAAAATGTCAAAGACTTAACTCCCTTCATCTCTAAGGGAATTTATGAACTCCTTTCTACTACTCAACAAGACACTAGGAGTCTTAGGTTGTAGTTCATCTTCCTCCAACAAGGACTGTATTTTGAAAGTTTTGTCAGCTTTCTTGAAGGATATGGAGTTCTCCTTCCCATCATATATTTCCCATCTATCATATTCCAAGGGCCTCCCTAAGATTATATGACATACATCAATAGAAAACACATCACATAGTAACTTATCGTTATATCCTGCAATAGAAAGCTCTAGCCAAGTTTTCTCATTCACCAACACACTCTGGCCCTTGGTAAACCATGTCACCTTGTATGGATTGACATGAGGTATCTTGGTTAACTTGAGTTTTTTTACAACTTCCTCTGATACAATATTGTTTGTGGAGCCTGAATCCACTATCACTTTGCAAACTTTACTAAGGATTTTACATCTAATTCTAAACAATGCTCTCCTATGGTTGGGCTCATCCTTCATTGGTTGTCTAATCAAAACTCTTCTGAACATAAAGTTTTCTCCCATCTATGACTCAATGTGATCAACCTCTAGTGCTTTTACACTTGTGTCCTCTTGAGCCTATGCAATCCTCTTTCTATTATAAGAATAATTGGACTTATCCAGGAAACTATAGGCAGGGTGACCCAATTGGCCACAATTGTAACATTTCATACTTGCAAAGTATCATTTTATTCTACCTGAACCCCTTCCTCTATTAGAGCCTCCTTGAGTACCTCTTACTCTGGTATAAACCCCTCTTGGAGTAGTTTCACTGCCATGCTCTATCAACTTGGACTCTCCCTGGTTTCTTTATTCAATACCTCTACCTTGATAACCACCTCTGTGACCACCTTGGTCTCTTCCTCTGCCTCTTCCTCTGACAATGGTGTCTCCTTTCTTCCTATTCCTCTCTTCCACCTTAAGAGCTAATTGATGGCACTTCTGAACTTTGGTTGGAGTCCATAAACATATCTCCTCTTGAACGTTCCATTTTAGACCTCCCAAGTATCTTGCTTCCTTGATAGGTTCCTCTTCTTGAATCTTGTACCTAAGATATGACTTCTAAAACTCTTCTATAGAAGAGGCCACATCCAAATCTTTCTGCTTCATACCTTGTCTCTTTCTATGAAGTTGAATTTCATAGTCTTCTAGAAGATAGTTCTCCTTTACATTGGTCATCATAGGTTGTTTACCCATCCTGACTCTTTCATCTTGCAAAGTACTTCCACCATGAAAATGGTGATCCTCTGAGCCTTGACTTTGCATCTTTGAGCTTTTGTGCCTCTGTGACACTTTCACATTCAACATTTTTTTCCATCCCCTCAATCCATTCCATCACTGCTTCTATATCCATTTTTCCACTAAATAGTGGTAATATTTCTAATTCCTTTCATCCTAGTTCTTTGATGGCTTTCAATAATGGTTCTTCATTCAAAGTAGGGTCTAATTTAGGGATGATCTCTTCCTTAGCAATATTTTTTCCTCTTTCACTGCTTTCACCTTCTTTTCCTTTATCTTTGGAATCAACTACTTCTTCTAGTTTTATCGTCATTTCATCTAGAGCCTCTTCAAGGAGTCTATTATTATCCTTTTTTGCACCCAACTCCTTAGCTAACTCTGCATTAGTCACCATACTAATCTCCCCTACTGATTTTCCAGTGTATAGAGATATACACAAACTCCCAAATCTTAAACTTTCTCTGATGCCAATCTGATTTAATGACAACTCTTGCTCAATACCCTATCTTCTCCTAGGGTATTCTATAGGCCTCTTCTTTATCCTATTAGGGTTCTTAACTAACACTAATTTCCTGAAGGATTCTCTTCCTGAATCTTTCACCTATTCAACTTTTCAATAGCATCTAAGAAATCAACTCAACCATCTAAATGCTCCACGATTTTCTTCTTGCATCTTCCACGCTAGGTGATCCAATAAGGCTATCACTATTCTCCAATGGAGAGGAAGGGATAAAAAAAGGCAATTGCATCCAACACAATGCCTAACAACATAGATTTCAATGAAACCCTAAACGAGTTCAAAAAATTGCTCCAAACTCACTAAAATAGGGCTACATGCATTAGGTCTAACTAGGCACCTTTTCTTCTTATATATTCAAAATATCATTAACCAGATGAAAATAAATGTCCATATCCTAACACCATTTTGGAAAACCTATAGGATTTATAAGGTTTTGCTTCCCCAAACTGTCCGTACAGTGGGTTGTGACAACCATGCCAAAAAATAAGGGTTTCACAAAATTCTAAGACTATTCACAAGTTTTAGTTCTTTCACTACAAAAAACTCATCCTTAGATCTTCTCCTTGTAAAATAATATTTTTGACACTCATATACTCCTCCCCACATTCTCTTATTGAAGTAACCAATGCTTTCAATCACTCATATATCCTCTACAACTCACTGTGATCGCTAGCCATGCATCTCTGGCTCGCCTAGGGCATCACTACAAAAATAGAAACCAATATTTCCAGGGCACAACCTTCTCCAAAAATATGGTAAAAAGATTCACCTCACCCATCCTAAGAGCATGTCCAAATAACACGGTGGGATGATGAGCTATGACCCCGTTTAAAAAAAACTATCTGGATCAGACCAACGACAATGCACTAAATAAAAGAATTTACAAAAGAAATGAAATGAAACAAAATACTCTAAATAATCACACATAGAATCAATTAATTACATAATCTTCCTCATGCACAAGTCATAGTGTAGAGTTCAATCCATTTAAACATAAAATGTGAACAAAATACACAACTGTAACCAAACTTTCAATTGCTCAGTCCGTAGACTTAATTCCAAACTTCATCCAACCCTACACATAGGTTGAGGAAGTCCTTATATAGTTCACCATGTCAAAATCCCAACTATTTCCGATAGTTACAAACCCAAATGCTTGAAAATGCATAATTACAAGAAATGTTGTCAATGTTGTCAATGATAACATTGACAACTTTTACAACTTTTTGATTCTTGCACTCAAACTTGGTCAGGACATAGTGAAACTTAACCAAATATAGTCTTATGAATATTAGACCTCAAAATATCTCTCATAGACTCTAAAAAGAATAAAATCCATGGTTCCACCATTCTTGGGAACACTTAGCTAAATTAGACAAACCATTACTTCCTAGACATTAAATGATCTAGTTTTGTCTCCTAACCAAATGAACACACCCTAGGACCTATCTATTCATATTATTTCAATAGTGGCTTGGCTAAGACCAATACAATCTAAAATATAACTAAAATCCCTAGATTACCACCTAGTGTTACCTAGGTGCTCCTACACATTAGAGTCTCATTTCTTCTTGTTCCTTTCTTCCACCTTATGAACTAATTGGTGGCACTTCTAAATAGTGGTTGGATTCCATAAGCTTATCTATTCTTGAATGTTCCATTTTAGACCACCCAAGTATATTTCTAGCTTAATAGGTTCTTCTTATTGAATCTTTGATCTGAGACATATTTTCTAAAACTCCTCTATAGAAGAGGCCACATCCAATTATTTTTGCTTCAGTCCTTGTCTCTTTCTATGAAGTTGTATTTCATAGTCTTCTAGCAAATAGTTTTCTTTCACTTTGGTAACCATGGCTTTCCAGTTAGCTATAGGTTGTTTACCCATTCTAACTCTTTCATCTTGTAGGTACTTTCACCATGTCAATGATGATCCTCTTAGGCTTGACTTTGCAACCTTTAGTGTTTGGGCCTCTGTAACACCTTCACATTCAAAATGGTTTTCCAACCCCTCAATCCATTCCATCGCTGTGTCAATATCCATTTTCCCACTAAATAGTGGTATTTCATCTAGTGCCTTTGCACCTAGTGCCTTGATAGCTTTCCAGAATGGTTCTTCATTCAATGGAGGGTCTAGTTTAGGAATGATATCTTCCTCATCAATATTCTTCTTACCTCTATCACTACTTTCACCTTCTTTTCCTTTATCCTTGGCTCCCTCAATAACTTCTTGTAATTTTATTCTCATTTCTTCTAGGGCTTCTTCAAGGAGTCTATTCTTCTCCTTTTTCTCACCCATCTCCTTAGCTAACTATTAATTAGTCACCATGATGTTCTCCCCTACTGATTCACTAGTATATATAGAGACATACAATGAATCCCAAATCTTTAACTTTCTCTGATACCAATCTGATGTAAAGAAAAATATTTCTCCCTAACCCTACCTTTTTCTAGGGTCTTCTATAGGCCACTTCTCAAGCCTATTAGGGTCCTTCACTAACTATAATTACAAGAGGATTATATCTCCAACCCTCCACTATTCAACTTGTCCACACCAATGGGTAAAAAATCTCAAACTATGATTTTGTTCTCAAGTGTCTTTAGCAACATGCTCACCAAATGACAAAACATAATCAATGTTTATTGTTGATAGAGAGGAAGGATTACCGATATGGTGTTGAGCTCATTACAACACCCACCAAAAAGTTTTGTAGAAATATCCTTGTCAATCTCATTCAATTTCTCTAAACTGGTCCAGATAGGGCTACAAGGAATTAGCCATCCAAACTCACTTTTTTTCTTATAGATCTAAAACACCTCACAAAAGGTAATAAAAAAACTTCATTTCCTAACACTATTTTGGAATACCTTCAAGATTCTTTAGTTCTTCTCCTTCAAGATTTTTTAGTTCTTCTCCAAATTGTTTGTACATTGGGTTGCTATAATTAAGTCTAAAAACAAGGGTTTGTTCAAACACTTAACAAACTTAGTCATAGAAACTTATACTTGGAAATGTATCTTCTACACCCTCCTAGCTTCCTCTATAAAACCCTAGATTGAAGCAACCAATGCATTCAATCCATCCACATACCTTTTTAAGTACTGCGATCCCTAGCCACACTCATCTGTCTTGCCTAGGGCATCACTGCAAAAATGACGAAAAAAAATTCTAGGGACCAAGCTCTTGCACCAATAATGTAGAAGGAGTCATCTCCCAAATGCCAAGGAACCAGATAGATGCCACTGTGGGAAAAGGATTTATGACTCCATAAATTCAAGTTGTCTGGATCAGACTAGCGAGAGCACTAAACTCAAAATAATTTACCTAATGTAGAAGAAAAAAACTTAAAAAAACTATCTAACCACACATAGAGTAATTAAATAAAAACAAATACATCCTCCAATGGTTATTGTACCACATTCAATCCATTAAACACTTCAAAACCATGAAAATCTTCAAATTGTCAAAGAAAAATATTCACAAATTGTACCAATGTATTCATTTTATTTCTCCAATACTTCAACTGACCCTTCACAAAGGTTGAGGGAGGCCTTAAGTTTCTAATCTTCACATCCACCAATTTTTTCAGATAGTTACATATCTACATGCTCAAAAATGCACTTGAGCAATAAATGTTGTCAATGACAACATTGACAATTTTGCAAAGTTGTCAGCAACTTTTTACAACTTTGGCAATTTCGCATCCAACCTTAGTCAACTCACTAAAAAACTCAACCAAATGCATGATTATTCTTACTAGGCCAAGAAAAAACTATCCTACCCCTTTCTTGTCCAATTTATCCCTCTAATTGCAAAAATGCAATGTTTTGACAATATTTTCACCATATGTGCAACTTTTACAAATTTGGACAAATTATAACTTAAGGACTCCTAATAACCTAGTTAGGCCTCCTAACCATAAAAACACTCTCTAGGACCTTCTAGCCCTATTATTGCACTATTGGCATGCATAAAGCTACTACAATCAAAAAATTGACTAGGAACCCTAGGTAGTAAACTAGCCTTTCCTAGGTGCTCCTGCACCATGTGGGTTACATATTTGAGATAGAAATATGAAGCATTTGACAAATTAAAGTTATTTAAAGAAAAAATTGAGAATGAATCTAGTTTGAAGATAAAATTTTTGAGACCAGACAGAGGTGGAGAGTTTATATTACATTTATTTAATACATACTATGAAGAACATGGAATATACAGACAAACATCAGCTCCTAGGATTCCACAACAAAATAGGATAGTAGAACAAAGAAAAATAACTATAATAGATGCTAGAAGTATTATGTTTCTATAAGGAAATGTTTCACATGTTCATTGGAAATAAGCAGTTGAAACTGTTGTGTACACCTTGAATAGAATACAGATCAGAGAAGGTACAAGAAAGACACCTTATGAATTGTGGTTTTATCATACACCTATTGTAAAACATTTCATAATATTTGGAAGTAAATGTTATATCATAAGAGATGATGAGATAGGGAAGTTTGATTTTAGAAGTGATCAAGGAATTTTTCTTTTTTATTCTACTAAGAGTAAAGTGTATGAATGTTTCAATCTGAGATTGAGGAAGTTGATTGAAAGAACCAATGTGAGGATAGATGGAAAGTTTCAGATTTAGGAAAGAATGTATGATTGTGTTTAGATCACAGAGATGAAAGAGGTCATTGTTGAGCCTGAAGAACCTTTGATGATTGAAAATGAAATTGAAGATGAAGTGATTTAAGTTACTCAAAATCCAAAGACTATGAGGTATGTTAAGAAGAACCATCCTAAAGATCAAATTATTGGTGATGAAAGTAAAGGTATGATGACTAGATCTAGAGTTAGAAATGAAATTTTGTTTGGTTTATCAAGTTGATCTGAAGAATACTAATGAAGCATGTAGAGATGAATCTTGGAATAAATATATGGAAGAAGAAATTGAACAGATAATGAAAAACAATACTTGTGAACTAGTTCCAAGACCTAAGAACAAAATTGTGATAGGTACAAAATGGGTTTTCATAAATAAGATGGATGAGAAAGGAAAAGTGGTAAGAAAGAATGATAGAATTGTATGTAAAGGATACTCACAACAAGAAGGCATAGACTATGAAGAAAAAATTTCTCCTATTGCTAGGTTGAAAGCTCTGAGACTATTTCTTGCTTATGTTGCACATAAAGACTTTAAAGTATATCAGATGGATGTGAACTCAGCATTCTTGTATGGTGATCTGGAAGAAGAATTTTACATTAAGAAACTTGATGGATTTACTTTAACAAAGGATGGAGACATGGTTTGTAAGCTGAAGAAAGCACTGTATGGAATGAAACAAGAATCATGAGCATGGTATCCAAGACTAGACAATTATCTACTTTGTCTTGGTTTTAGAAAACGTAATGCACACAATAATTTATATTTAAGAATTGATGAAGATGGAATCTTAATGATAGAAGTTTTTTTTGATGATATCATTTTTGGAGGCAATGATAAGATGAGTAAGAAGTTCTCTAAAGAAATTGAAAATTAATTCAAGATGGCAACTATTGGTGAAATAAATTGTTTTCTTGATTTGCAAATTAATTAGAGTAAGAATCACATTTTTATATCTTAGAACAAGTGTAAGATCTAAAATTGGTGTTGAACATGAGGTCTTCTAAATCATAGGTATTTCATATGAAAAGAGACCCTAAGTCCAATTTTAGTCTAATACACTTAATTATTATGTTAAAGAATTGAGAATAATTGTAAAGAAATAAGGAGTAAAATACCTACCTCATATCATAGCAGATCTAAATAATGTTGTTTTCTAGAGTCTGTACTCTATTTTTGGAAAATCTGAAGTATGATCTAGAACTGGAATGTAAAGACAAACAAAACCCAAAAATATTTTTTTGTTTTGACACTGTCTTATGAAAAAGGTTGACCTTCACCCACTTATCTCACACCTGACCCAATAATCTTGACCCTGACCTATGCTTCCTTGAAAGAAAATCTATTTTTAGATCCCGATAGCTCCTTGAAAAGGGTATCTAAAACTGGTCTTAGATCCACTGTCTTGTACCTATAACTCCCAAAAACAACACCTGCAAATATCTGGAAAGAGGGTTTTGGGGTGGCTATATAGGGTTTTGCCTTAGTCAAACCCCCATTTTGGTGATCACCACCTCCACTAATAGTTGAATATAGAATGTATGTATGTGTGTGTTTTCTCTTTGAGAAGAGTCTTTGAACATGTAATATAAAGATCTAATCTTCTAGATTAATAATCCTAACATAACATTGAAATGAGAAAGCAATGCATAGATTTGAATATGATAAAAAAAAATACCAAGCCCCCAAGGCTAAAGTACTCCCACCAATTTAAAATCTGTAATTGCTACCCCATGATAAGGTCCTTTTGAATGCTTGAATTTTGAGAGTGGTAGATCTAAATAGAAAAGAGCACCTTCTTGCTTCAATGAAGATCTAAAATAGCTTGTTCAAAAAAATGCTTGAGTGTATCAATATGTCCTCATAGATTTGTCCTTCTATATCATCCTCTTTCTTACTTGCATCATCATTGCATGATGCCATCTCCCAATTTTGTTTCATGATCAAATGAAGGCAAAAGAGAGTGTTTATATAGAGATCTCACTATAGGTATCCTAGGGCGATGTGAGGGACCCATAATTCAAATTTCATCTTGAATTATGGTCCAATCCCAATCGCTAGCCAAGGAGAGAATGAATTAAATTAGATATCGGAGAAAACACTTCCGCATCCAAACTTGGGGACCTATTTTAAGTTTAGAACCATGATAAGCTCTAGAATTGAAAGCGGGCACCAACACCCAACAAAGGTCTATGTCAACCTCACCCTTGACCAGGGTAAAGGTTGAACTCACCCTTGACCTGGGTCAAGGTTGAACTCGAACCTGACCTGAGGTTCTAGGTAGGTCATAATGTGATGTCTGTGAGATTCCTAGGTCAGCTGGGGACCTAGGAAGGTGATGGAATATTCCAAAGTGCTAGGAAGAAGACCTAGAGGCCTAGAGAGAGTATGGTGTGGTATAGGATGGCCCACATATAGGTCCTTCCTATAAAATAGAGTCATGGAGAGGGAAACTAAGGAGAATCATTAAGATCCTAACCATAATTTCATCAAATCATGAAGAATCAACACAAATGCATCCTAAATGAAAATCCAATATGCAAGCGCACTAAATGAAGGTGCTAAACATACCAAAAATGGAAGTGCTTCCATTTTAATACAATACATTTATCCCCCACGTTAGCTTAGATATGACACTACGTGAGTATGTAAGCTAAAGTTTGAAAACATCACAAAGTAAAAAAGGATATAGCGAAGTCCTTAATGTAAAGATCTTGCAAGAAACCATTAGTATCTGCAACCTGCAACACAAGGTTAATGAAAGATCCATAGAGAACCTAAGTCTTAATATAATGATTTTGAGAAGTGTATAAAGTCCCTTATTCCCCCCATGTTTTGGCTTAGTGCTTCTTGAAAGGTGAAACAGGATGATAAGGTCAATTATATAGACTGAATATGTATTTTATTGAACATTCTTTCCCTAAATTAGTTAGAATGTTCCTAAACCTTCCAAAACTGAGTCAAGAGTTTGGGTATCTAAATCAAAATTCCAACGCGTCTGATGGCACTAAAAATGGAGCTACCAAACTTGAGTTATGATGAAGAGAGTGAATTCTTATCGAAATGCATGTATAAGGAAATCTAAATTTTGACCTAAGTAAATTCAAATGAAACCCTAAGAAAAACTCAAAGAAAACCCTAATTTGAAGATATAAATAAAAGATACTTACCTTCTCATTCTTTCCATTTGTAGAAGTTGGAAAAGGAGACAATATCCTGAATAAAGGAGAATTTTGAGTGAGCCATATGGAGGTCCTGAGAGCTCCTAATCAACAGACAACCACTACCTGAGGTAAGTTTCCTATTTTTATATTTAAGATTGAAAAAATTTATATTTTTATAGGAAAGGTCGACCCTGACCCAGAAAGGTTGACCCTGACCTAGTTATGTTGACCTTGACTGGTGCAAAAGCACCCTTGGGATGGAGGTCTCATGTCATTTTTGGGTTGTGAGAGTGTGAAAGACCCTCTTGTAGGGAAATGTAAATACATAAGGTCATGTGGACCAAGTGTGGTTTAGATAGGTTTTATTTTATGCTTCATGTTATGTGAAAATAGCTCTTTTTGGCTCTATTTAGTGAATTGTACTTTATGATGTCATCAAATGTTAGGATGATGTCATGGAGGTTCTTAGGGTCCTTGGTTACCCTAGGTGGTTTAACTAAGGTTAGATAGGTCAGATTAGTGGAAAAACACTTGAATATCTCTTTTTGGCTCTATTTAGTGAATTGTACTTGATGATGTCATCAAATGTCAAGATGATGTCATGGAGGTTCTTAGGGTCCTTAGTTACCCTAGGTGGTCTAACTAAGGTTAGATAGGTCAGATTAGTGGAAAAACACTTGAAAAGTGCAAGCATGGAAAAGATGTAAAAATGTTGCTATGCAACATTAGCAACTTTCAAAAGTTGCTGACAACGTTTTTTTTTGTTGAGAGGGTTTCAAAGTTTGAGTTATTTTTGAACCCACCCAAGGAGTGAAACATGTGTGTTGAGAGGATATAAGGAGGAAAAACCCTAATTTGAAGGGTTGTAAGGCATTGTACAGATTTTTGGGTTTTGGAGCAAAGAGTTTTAATGACACAGCAGCAGATTTGAGGATTTTTGTGTTTTGTTTGTGGTGCATGGATTACATTAGGGACTATGATCACTTGGTGCCATTGTTGGGCATGTTGTGAAGTGTTTCCAATAGCTAGTTTGTTTAGTTGTTACTTTTCTTTTGAAGTTTGTAAATTCTTTTGTTTTAGACTGTTTGTTGTCCAGTTCTGACTGAGAAGCAAAGATGTGGACCTAACTCCATTTCCCACCATGGGTTCTATATAGCCACTTGGGAATGGAGACTAGGTCCATGGAGCTTCAAGAATCTATAAGGAGGAGCTCAGAAAGTGCATGCAGGTATTTTTAGGATCTTTCCCTAGGCGAGCTAGATGAAGAGCTCTGTGTTAGATCTTTTTCTTGCAACACTTACCCAATGATGACAGTGTACCTGATATACTCAGTTGCAACCTATTTTAGGAAAGAGAAATGATAATTTCTAAGGATTGGATAATATCCTTCTTCATTTTTGAGCTCCACAGACTTAGGTAGGTTTTACCTTTTAAAGATTACTGATATCTCAGTCTATGTATTTATTGGATTGTTTCATTCACTGGGTATGAACCAAAAACCTCACTGTAACAACTTATAGAACACTTCAGGGATTGCAATGACTAACTTAAGACAGAGTAATATAATCCAAGCTATGGTTTTGAGAACATAAACCAATGAGTCAAGGATTTGCATCCTTCTTCCTTTTGTCTTTAAGAGGGATAACCTAATGATTCACTCTCTAAAGAATCAACAAAGTGGACACTGTCCTGCTGACATAAGTCCTTGATGAGTTTAGCTCATATATTTTAGTGACAAGTGTGTTTGGAATAATTTTGAATGTTTTGAAAACTTAGATGATGATAGATTATCAGACCCAGGCCTAGATCAGTGCCTATCTTTTGGGTTATAGAGTCAAAAGCTTGAAGTTTCACATAAACAAAACACTGTAAGCTGCCTTACAACCTACATGAAATTAGGATAAGTTGCCTTAAAAATTATCTGATTACCTCTAAAATACTATATCAAATCCTTAAATACTGATATGCTTCCTGAAACTACTCACAAAACTTAGTTCTTTACATGAAAGAAACTTGCAAGTAATTAGATAGTCACCTTGTAACCAAAATGCTTCAGAATGCCTTACAATCTTAAGCATTAAAAAGAATACATAGGAAATAAAGAGACAACAATAAAGAAAAGTAAAATTGCACCGTATTTTATTGATGTAATCCTTCCTTTATACATAAAAAAAACTTTGAAGCTTGAAAGAACACAGGCACAGATTTAGAAAGACTGATTCTTTAAATTATATTTCATCCTCCTTACATAATACAACTCTCTTCTATATATAGGAATTCAACCATCTTGGAATCCTTTTCAAAAAGATCCTACAAGCTTTGGATGGTCTCAGAAAACCTAACCCTAAAACTATATAAGAGACAAAAGAAAGAGAGAGAAGAAGTAGTAGGATGACCAAGTCAAAAAGATAAAAATAGATATTCTTTGTTCTTCTCCCGATCTAGCGACTTGAATCTGATAGTATACATGGTAGATGGCAGTAGTTATGTCGAGTCTAGATGATTGTTCTTTTAGATTTACCTACATTCTCCTTTTGCAATAACTGTCCTCTTTATCTTCAATGGTGAGGTACCAAGTAGTCATCCTTACTCATCGTCCAAAATTTCTTCTTCAACTGTTGGCTTCTTTCTCTTAGGTGTAGTCATCAACTCCCATGCTTTCACTTCATCATCTGATGGCCACTTGAAGTCTTGAGTACTCTGTATTTGGACCTTTTTCCTGTCCCATCTAGCATCAGTGATATTCTCGATATCTACTAGAAACTTGTTGATCTCAGTTTCTGCCTTGAAAGCTTCATCTAATATCTTATTGAACCCTTCTATATCAATATCTGTTCCTAAAATAAATGCCTCATTACTAGGCATTTTTCTATCAAACTCACCCCTCCAGGCATCTAAGGCCTTCACTTTATCATCATCTCCTCTTAAGGAAGGTATAAATCTGTTAAAATTATCAGAACAGAGGCTTAACTTTACCTCAATTTGGTTCAATTTGCCCTTAAAGAACGAGAGAACAATATTAACTCTTTTGATCTCATCTTCAACTTCAGTCACTATTTCTGGAAAATCTGATCTCAGGGCTTGCAATGATGCTAGCTTCTCAAATAATTGCACCCTAGTAGACCACTTAGTAAAATAGGGGTTGAGGACAGCCAGATACCCCATTACCTCAGTGTGCAAAGCTGGCAATTTTTTAAAGGTGTTGAGTACAACATAAGCTTTATCTTTTAAGATGTCAATTCTATGTTGTAGCACACCTTTCAATGCTCTTAAAGCAATTGCATTTCCTTTCTCTTCTTTAGCTTTTTCCTCAACCACCTCTTCAGAATTTGCTTTGTCTTCAATTTGCAGGGCCTATGGTTGTACAGGTACATACATCACCTCAGGTTTTGCTTACAATTCTTCCATCAATTTCTTTATCATTTGATGTCATTGGTAAAGTTGCATTTGGCATAATTCTCTATCTTTTGACAATGCACTGGTCTCTTCCACCAATGTGCTACACTTATTAGACAATTATTTAGTTTTGTCTTCATTCAAGTGAGCCCAGTGTGTCATGATTTTGGATATCTCCAAATCCTCTGTATTTTGCATTGTCCACACCATTTGACTATTCACCATATTCTCCTGAATATTCACCACTTAGGGCTTTTAATCTTTTGGGCACAGGCTCCACATTGCAAAGGCCTAAGAATTTGGGCTATACCCAAATACTTTTATCACATCACCTATCTAAACTTCACTATCCATCTTGAGGTCTGGCTATTTTCTTATTTGATCAATTATGAAGGCGGATGCTAAATCATAGCCCTCAGCCAATAGTATTCCATTTCCTAGTACTAATTTCCTGGCATCTTCCGGTGAGATATCCTTATTTTTAGGATCATAAGTTTGCAAATCCACCAATGCCTCATTAGTTATGGTCTCCTTACCATAAACTGTTAGTTGAGCTCTTATTTGTTCTTTCTTATATCATCTCAAGAAGTGTTTAAACTCCTCAGTTTTCACAAAGTTGTCATCATTCAAAAATTCTTATTGATGAATCAATCTCTCATCAACATAGGCCTTAAGAGGCCATTCAACCTCATCATCTAAATTAGGCTACTGTTTCTTGCCTTCCCTAATTAATTTCCTTAGGTTATGATCATATAACCTATTGCGAGGTACTAAGGCCTTATCCTTATCTTTCTTCTTATTTTTCCCTTCAGTTGAAGGCTGACCTATCTCTAATTTCTACCTTTTTGTAGTAGGTTCTTCTATATCATCTGGTTGGGTGACTATTGTCAAATCCACAATGTGGCCCTCTGCTCCTTCTAACTATGGCATTTCAGCAATATCTTGCTGTGGTGGAGCATACCTAGTAGGACATGCATAGTCACTATCAGTACTGCTATTGTATTTAGACTCTGAATGATCAGGTGTCTAAGCACCTTTTTTGTCAAGAACAGTATCAAGCTATTCTATGAGCATATAATAGTTGTCTATCATGGCTTTAATCCTGTCAAAATATGGGAGATCAGGGTAAAAACCCCCAAAAGCCATCCCATTTCTCTTTATTTGCCTCTCAAGATTTAACAGCTCTTGAATCCTTGGTCTTCTTGCATGAATATCATCTTCATCTAAGATATTCCTTGTTGCATCTTCCTCTATGCATTCACAGTGGACATTAGTATACAATCTTCTTACCCATGCCATAAAACCTTCTTGGTCAATATATCTATAACGGGCTACCCCCATTCTATATCTTTCCAACCATTGACCCACTGCATCAATAGCACCCTTGCCAATTGTGAAGTTAAAAATTCTGAATTGCCTAGGGGTCAAAGTCTGCTTCTTATGTGGCGCAAAATGCTCATTATGTGTCAACAATAGCTGCCATATAAATTCCATTGCTGCCACTCTTGCTGGTACATAATATGGTAAGAGATGAGGTGGGTGAATACACCCATATACCTTGATGACTATATATATTTCTTCCAAAAGGAAATCACCCCAATTATGTTTTCCATCCCACCTATTTGTGTAGTCACATGGCCTAAGAAATTGCATAGTTTTTAGTGGGATTCTTGTTCTGCTGATTCCCAAACTCTGTACTATTGGATACACAATCTAATTCTAAAAAGGACAATAATCATAGTCCCTAGAAGTGTAATTCCAAACCCTCACCCAAAATTGGATAGTATTTGGTCCTGCTTGATAGAACCTCTGAGGGGCTAAATTATTAACATCCATGATAACAAAATTGAAATGCAAAAGGAGATGCATAAGAATGGAGTACTGTAAAAACTTGGGCTCCTTCTCCTTTGGGTTTTTCATCCTTTTCTGAGTTGGAATGAAACCCTCATGCATTTCATCTATGATATGCTGAATATAATCATAACTAGTATTGGAGTGGACCTCTTGTAGGTCCAACACCATCATCAAAATTCCCGCAATGATCTTCTCTGCATCACCATCTATCCCTAGCACTCTACATAGGGCATAGGCAACATACTTGATATAGAAGTGTAAATCCTTGTAATAATATGGGCTAGTCCCAAACATAGGATCCAAATATTTTCTCACTTCTTTTAGAATATGTTTCAAAAAATAGCTTCTAGCAATACCAGGCTTCAAAGTATATCTCCGTTGCTGCTCTGTCATGTCAATTCCTAGTGGACATGGCACTGTATAAGCCAGAGACTTGCATGAACAAATTTTTGTTCAATATTAATAAGGCAGTGCCATCATTCCTCTTGATTGTCTTGGAAAAAACATCCTAATGATTGGCCAAGTCTAGGAATAAGTCTACATCTACGAAGACATCAGGAACAATTACCCTGGCTAAACCACAGGTCCAAGGGTTTGACACTGGAATATCCTTATCAGAGTTCTTATAAAAATAATTAAAAAGAGAAAAACCTATTGTTCCTATAGTAACAACATCTCTAACATCTCGATAGTCATCAATGAGCACATTTGCATTTGCCCTTTTGTTCTGAGTTGAACTAGAAAGCAACTTGAGGAATTCATCTGAATAATTAACTTTTCCCTTAGCCTCATCTTCCACCTTCTCACTTTCACCACTGGTCGAGGCTACACTGACCGCTCTACTCATGTTTACAGTGCTTGAATCTCCTTTTCTTTACCGATATTGAAACAAATCTAACACTGAGATTCATAGACTTCCTTGTGCACAATTCTCTGGAAACAACAGATTTTTAAACCACAGAAAACCCTACAATACTCTAAATTTTCACTCTGTCAGACAACTTAGCTCTTCAAGTTTTGGAATTTTGAAAGCAAGGTGAATACAAATGAATAAGACATCAACTCCTTATAGTAACCATTCGAAGTACATAGCTCATGATTCTCAGAACATCAATTCTGTCTTTAATTCCACATACTGCGAACATAATTGAAAACCTAGCCGTAGTTTCTTGAGTGTGACAGGAAAATCAAATTTATAAAATTGAATCCTCGACAAAACCTTATAAAATTCAAATGAGCTAACATGTCATCCTGGGATTGGCCCACTGTCATACATCTCAGCTACCCTTTTCTATGCAGTAATCAAAATCTAAAAATCTGATTGGCCGATGAATGATTCATACTAACATATTTGATACTGCCACATTTTTACAAAATTTTGCATCAAGCGACCACGCGACTGCACTTAGTTTCTCTGTCACTGACCCCAATCCTTAACTCGTGATTTATCTGGAGACATGGAGACTACACAACTTCCTTACCTTTGCTAACCATAGTCACCATTTGGCGATCACACTACAATGAGGAAATCAAATTCATGAATGGTTATCACTAACCCACGTTCTTTTATGAGACTATGCGACAAACTATTAGTGTTAACTTCTACAGTTATCTCTTAGTCACCAAATGTCATCTTTCTTTTTCCAGACCGCGTGATTTCCCTTAGTCACCCGATCGCTAAGTGAAAATGCTAGATACCACAATTTCTTGGGACAACGTGACAAAGGTATGTTGCCCTTTAATTTATCTAACGACCTCGCGACATACCCTTAGCCGCTAAGTCACGAGGAATTTTCTCCTTAGGCTATTTTATTCTTAGACTTGGTGACTACTGTAGGATCTTTCAATGATTTTATCTGACGACAGTCGCTTAATCGCCAAGTAAATTCTCATACCCTTAAAATATTCTGAGACCTTGCGACCAACAGAAACTCCTAGTTAGTCTCGTAGTTGCTAAATAACTCTTTACCTTAAAGAGATTACTCTGAATTCCATTTACCTCCTAACACATGTCTTATCTTGATTTGAAAACTGAGTTATCTGGCGACAACCCGACTGTGCTCTCTCCAAAACCACCAAAGTTTAGTCGCATAGTCTCGTAGTTTTTAACTTAACTAGTATCTTTTCTAGAGACTGTGCGACTGAAGCTTTGGTATGACACATAACCTCAGACTCTTTTAGTGATTGTGTGACACAAAGTAAATAGCAAAGTCTGCTAATGAAAAAGGAATATTCTTATGTTGCATGAGACTAAGAAATAAAGGCTAATCACTAAGTCTGAGAATAAAAGGAATATGTCATTTAATTTGTGCAACTAAGCGATTAGAATACAACTCATGACTTAAGTGAGGCAAAAAGGTAACTGAGAAACATAAGCGAACAATGCCTAGGGTTTCTCTTCAAATTTGAACACTGAAAAAGAGCTAGGGTTTCAAGCCTTTTGAATATTTTCACAGGTTTAGACTTGAAAACATGAAAACTTGGAGAGGGAAATCAACAAAGCTGAGGGAAAGCAACCAAAACTTGGAATACAACCAATAGTGGCTCTGATGAGGATTGGCTAAACGTGGTTTATGACAAAGAACCACAGAATCTCTGGTTGTAGACCATGACAAAAATGGAACTAAACACCAAAGACAAGAGGGAAATATTTACAGAACTTACAAACAAGGAAAAAACTAAACATATGATACATATTTACTTGTGCACTGCAATGATTTTCATCTAAAGAAAGGTTTCAAAAATTTTCCATGCATAGGAAACTCAAAACCTTCTCCCTCCATATCTTTCAACAAATATGAGTCTTTACCAAAATGTTATGAGATTATATAAGGCCCTAACCATAAAGACTCAAATTTTTTATGCTTACCTTTGTCTTCTTCCCTTGCATTCCATTGGAGAACTAAGTCACCAGCCTGAAACTTTCTATTAGTAGCCCTTTTTTCAAACAAATACTTCATTTTCTGCTATAACCCTATGTTCTCCCTCTGACTATCTCTCTTGGTTTCATCTAATTCTATCAACTATATCATTCTGTCTTGCATTGGATCAGAGATATTTAAATGTTCTTCTTGTATAAATTGATAAACAGGTAATAAATTATTCATCGACAATCTTGCTTGTAAACCATATAGCAATTCAAAAGGTGATTTACCAGTTGCCTTCTTGATTGTGATCCTATCAGCCCAAAGGGCTAACCTCAACTTTGTATGCCATGTTTTCTTATTTTTTTCCAAAGTCCTTTTTAGTATCTTAAATATGCTTTTGTTTCTAGACTCAGCTTGTCCATTAGCTTGTGGGTGATATGGATATGAGTATGATATTGTAATCCCATACCTTTCATACAAGCTTGTCCTTTCTTCTAATATAAAACTCATAGCATAATCCATCACTAATTTACTAGGCACACAAAACCTGGTTAAAATATTATCCATGAGAAACTCGGTAACTACCTTGCTTGTCACTCTCCTGGTAGGGATAGCCTCAATCCATTTAGTAAATTAATCAATGGCGACCAATATCCAGCTATGTACTGCACTATATTTCTCTTGAAATTCACCAATAAAATCAATCCCCCACATAGCAAAAGGAGCCTCAGTACTCACTGGATTCAGCAATAGAGCACCTGTGAATTTTAATTTGTTGGAAAACCTCTGACATGGTTGACATTTCTTGACATGAATATATGTGTCTTTGAACAAGGTAGGCCAATAATATCCCGACCTCAAAATATTATGGGCGGTGGTCTTAGCAGAAAAGTGACCTCCACATTCCCCTTAATGCATCTCAACCAAAACCCTCTCAGCCTGGAAATTGTCAAGGCACAACAACAGTATACCATTCTTATCTTTCCAAAACAAATCTCCTTGGATCAGAATATACCTTTGAGTTTGTAACTTCATACTTCTCTTTTGATTTTCAGATAGATGATTAGGGCACTTAGCACTTTTGAGAAAGAAAACAATATCAGCATAATATGGTTGCCTTTCTATACTAGTAATAGCTTGATCATGTATTTCTATCTGGTTTAGCTGCACTAAATCTAGATTTTCTTCTGTCATAAGTTTTTCCAGACCTTTTCCTCTTATTAGTTTGGTGATACTAATCTCAAGATTGAACTCTTGGATTCTTGTAATCCATTTACATCTCTTACCAGTAACCTCTGACTGTGTAAGGATATCTTTTACTGTTGAATAAGGAACATAGGCCTGCACCTTAGCACAAACCAAGTAAGGCCTAAAATATTTTATAGCCTTAACCAATGCATATGCCTTCTTTTCCATTATTTCATAGTTAAGTTTTGCAGCCTACAAGGATCTACTGTAAAAAGCTATAGGATGTTCAAATCCCTGTTCATCGTTTTGAAGCAATATGGCAGCAATAGTATGAAATGAGGCAAATGAAAACAAAGAGAAAGGCTTAGTGTAATCTGGAGATTTCAAAACTGGGGCCTCTTGTACTGCCTCTTTAATTCTTTCAAATGCTTGCTAAGCTTCCTCATTCCAAACAAACTTAACATCTTTCTTCAACAAATTCACAATGGGCTTAACAATTTCTGCAAAATTGACTATAAACCTTCTAACAAAATTTATCTTCCCTAAAAAGGACTGAACACTTTTTAAATTTTTTGGAGCAATTATTCTTTGAATTGCTTCCACTCTCTCAGGGTCTATCCTTACTCCTTTGGACACTATATGTCCCAGCAACTTTCGCTCTTTGACCACAAAATGACACTTCTTAGGGTTCAATGAAACACCATATTCCAAAGCCTTGTTAAAAATTTTACCAAGATGGTCACAATGAACAAAAGATTTTTTGGAATATGCAGTCAAGTCATCCTAATAAATGACCATGAATAGATCTATAAAATCCTTGAAAGCAATATCCATGGCCCTTTGAAAAGTTGCTCCTGCATTTATTAATCCAAAAGGCATTTTGATATACACATATGTTCCCCAAGGATTAGTAAATGCAGTTCTATATTGCTCTGTTTCTTTAACTAAAACCTGGTTGCAACCTGAAAAACCATCCATCATGGACAAAAATTCACAACTAGCTACCTTATGCAACATTGCTTCCATATTTGGCAGTGAATAGTTTTCTTTCAATGAAGCAATATTGAGGTTTCTGAAATCAACACATAGTCTGATGTCACCATTTTTCTTCCTAACTAGCACTAGATTTGATACCCATGTTTAATGTCTAATAGGCTGGATTATCCCAGCATCTTTGAGTTTCATCAATTCTTGTTGCATCTTGCGAGCCAACAAGGGATTAATAGGTCTTTGTTTCTGCCTGAATGGCTTGACATTAGAATTCAAAGGAATTTCATGCTAAAAAATGTCTTCCCTATATGCTTTCAAGTCATCATATGACCAAGCAAAGACATGTTTGTATTTTCTTAATAGATTAATCAGATTTATTCTTACTTGAGAATCCAAACCTTTTCCAATATAAACTATTTGAGGATATTTTCAGATGCTAAGTTTATTTCTTCCAGATCCTCAGCATTAGCATTGCTTAACTTGGATGTATCATTTTGCTGAGTTATAAACAATGCCTCAAGTTCAACCAAACCCCTAGGAATCTGATTAGAACTTAATTGGACAACTTCAGTTCCAAAGATATAATCCTTTCCATCATCATGTTCCAGTAAGGAACCACAATCAATACTTTGGTTCTCATAGTGATCTAAACATTGCATGAACCTTAAAATATCTTGATCATCTTGGAAGACCTGCCAGTTGTATATGTTGTCAGGAACAACTGGTCTTGTTTTTACTTCAAGTATTGATAGTCCATGTAAGGTCAAATCATCATTTTTCATAGCCACATTTGCTAGAAAATCAGCCATAATATTTTTTGACCTTTCTATCCAATTTATATTAAAGGCATCAAACATCTCAAGTTGATCCCAAATAGCATGTTTGTACATTTTCAATCTATCATTCTTCACAGCATATTTAGATCTGACTTGTGCTACCACCAACTCAGAGTCACCATAAACCTTTAAACATTTTATACCATGTTGGTAGCAATCTCAAGTCCTAAGAATAAAGCCTCATACTCTGCAGTATTGTTTGTACATTAAAAGTCTAACAGAAATGAGTATTTAAAATTTGTACCTAATGGAGATATTAACAATACTCCTGCCCCTGATCCCTCTTTATAGAAATCACCATCAAAGTACATTTTCCATAGTCCATCTTCCTGCAAGATTAATTCTCTATTCAAAAGGTTAGCTTCTTAATTTTTATGCTCATCTCTTTGCATTATGAAATTTTCCATGTCTATGTCAATGCAATAGTTCACATGAGTATCCTCATATTTTTCTATCATGTGGGGAGTTTGGATCTCTCTCAAGACATTGGCGTTCTCTCTATCAATGTTGAAAGTAGCATATGATAAATCATTTTGTATACTACCACCCATTGAAGCACTCCATTTTCTTGATAACAACATGTCATAATGAGGTGGTATGTCAACCACGAGAACATTCATTGTCATCACTACATTAGGGAAAATTGCTAATCAATAAGGCATAGCCTCAATAGTTCCAATTACAGGGACCTCTCTGGAATCCATAGCTCTGCATCTTCCATGAGGTGTATCAACTTGCAACCCCATTTCCTTCATGATTTCAATTGGCATAACTGTATTTGAGGCTCCTGAATCAATCATGCAATTCTTGAGCATTTTATCATTAATTATCAATGAGAGAAAAAATGGGTCAACAAATTTTGGAGAAGAAGTTGCATTTAGGAATATTTGAGGAATTTCAGATGTCAACACCTCCAATTCATTTCACTTGGTAGTTGGCTTTTCAGAAACCACCACTGGACCCTAAACCTTTATTGTGGGTACATTATTTAACAACAACATCACTTTCTCTTTATGTTCTTTGATCCTCATCATTTCTAGAAATGGAACCTTGACTGTCATCTGGGACAGGCACTGAACCATGTCTACTGGAGTATACCTCACATCTGAACACTTTGATTTATCAATAATAACATCATTTTCCCCATTATGTTCCTTTTGAACTAACTCATGAACAACATTTGGCTCTATGGCTTTTGTGACAATCTTGACCTTGTGTTTATTTATACTTTCATTAGGTCCTTCCTTTTTTTGAACATACCTAGTGTCTACCTTGTTTTCCTTTATAAAGACACCTGAAGGTTGGATACCATTTCCACCTACCACCCTGTTCCTTAAGTGGTAATTGCTTCTAGCTTTATTCACTAACTCAGCAGTAATTCTAGCCTTCTCTTCATCTGAAGCTTTTCTTATGAGTGGAACATCCTAACCATCTTAAGCATAACATCTTATACTATCATCAGTTTCATTGGTTTCACTATCAGACAAAATCTGTTGTTGATGATTCTTAATCTTTTTTTGTGAGACATAGGAATCATGATACTCCTCCTCATTGTTTGAATCAACATCATGGCATGAAAAGGTATTGGTCATACTATGATCACAGTGTTCACCCTCATCCGTTTCCTATTCCTCACTTGCCCTCAAATCCAAGGAGACAACACAAAAATCAGGATTATGAGGAGCGTCACAAGCCTCACACCATTTCTCCTCATTGCAGAAATGGACAAAATTTCTATGTAGGGGATCTGGGGTTTCATTCTCTGTTTTTTCCTTTTTAGGTGCAATAACAGGCTTTCCATCTTTGAACTGAGTTCCATATGGATGATTTTGCATTTTGTTGTGAGGATTATAATTAGTATTGTAAGAAGGTCTATTATTCTGAGGAGCCCTATACTCTTTATATTTTGGCTCTTTCAGATTGCTCTTGCTAAATCTCACATCATCCCTCCTATTTAATTTACCAGACACTCTTCTATTCATCTCAATATTGACTTCTATTTTATAAGCATCAGTGAGTGTTCTAGGGTTCTTATCTCTCAGAGCATATCCCATCTTGGAATCAAAGGAATTTAAATAAGTTTCTAGACATACCTCTTCATCTAGCTTTATCTTTTGGAATAGTTTATGCATAGCTCTTTGAAACCTTGTGTTAAACTCAGTAACCTCCTCATTGTAATTTTTATTGATATTATTGAACTCATTTAATAAGAAGCCTTTATTTGTTTTGTCTCCATACTGATCTTTAAATAATTCAATCAACTCATCCATAGAAACAATAGAGCCATTAGAAAGGCTTCTAAACCATTCTCTTGCATCCTCAACAAGGGACTGAACAAATAAATTCATTAGTACATCTTCATGGGTGATATTCAAGTCATCAACAAAGTCAATGAATTTCCTTAAATTTGTTTCACAAGAAATCACATTATTACTAGCAAACTTTGGAAGTTTTTCTCCTATATCACCCACATCTTTAGGAAAAGCATTAGGTTATCCAGGGATACCAACAAAATCAAATTGTTTGTACCTCTCATTATGCAGTGGTTTCCTTTGAAAACTATCATCCTCTTTAGTCGCAGTAGCTTTTCCTCTAAAAGTTGTATTATTCTCTGGTCTAGTATAAGAATATTTTGAAGATTGTAAAAAATCTATCTTTTTCTTCATTTCAATTGTGGCAGCTTCCATTTGTGCCTTTTCCAAGATTTTTTCCATGGTTTCTTTTTCAATTCTCAATTTTTCTAAATCAACTTCTAACTTGGACATTTGTTCAGCCATAGGCTTCTAAAATTTAGGTTCTTGATCTCTATGTTCACCCATCTTTTGTTTACCCTTATTTATTTGGAAAATAGAAGCTTTATGAGTGAATGGTATTTCTTGGTTTTTCTGAGACTTCTTTGTTTCTTTCATAGTTTGGTGTTCTGGAAGTATTTTTCTATTGTTATCAAGAGCCTTATGATCATTCCTTTTCTTTCTCATTTCTCTTTCCTTTTTCATTTGTTGAACTAGGGCAAGCTGCTTCAAAATAAACTTCTCTTCATTGGCTAGCATATCAAAAGGGGCATCTTCTGAATCTGAACTAGGTGTAGTAATCTCTTCTCTCCCATTTGAAGTAGAAGTGAGTGTTGGTGTGTCTAATACTCTTTCATCAGCCTCCTCATAATCTAAAGTATTTTCATCATGAGGTTGCTGAATAGTATTCATATCATTCTTGATATTAACCTCTTCACCTTTTAAAGGGGTTTCATCCATATTAACTTGATTTCTCTTTTTCCTCCAAGAGATTCCAACCCTTGAAGATGATGGGATTCCTTCATGTAATACCCTCTCTGGATCAGTTCTTACTCTTGACCTAGTATTCATTCTGTAAGACATTTATTTC
>MU226909.1:4676335-4687406 GCA_018584345.1 Thuja plicata
TGTTTGGAATAATTTTGAATGTTTTGAAAACTTAGATGATGATAGATTATCAGACCCAGGCCTAGATCAGTGCCTATCTTTTGGGTTATAGAGTCAAAAGCTTGAAGTTTCACATAAACAAAACACTATAAGCTGCCTTTAAACCTACATGCAATTAGGATAAGTTGCCTTACAAATTATCTGATTACCTCTAAAATACTGTATCAAATCATTAAATACTGATATGCTTCTTGAAACTACTCACGAAACTTAGTTCTTTACATGAAATAAACTTGCAAGTAATTAGATAGTCACCTTGTAACCAAAATGATTCAGAATGCCTTACAATCTTAAGCATTAAAAAGCATACACAGGAAATAAAGAGACAACAATAAAGAAGTGTAAAATTGCATTGTATTTTATTGATGTAATCCTTCCTTTATACATAGAAAAATCTTTGAAGCTTGAAAGAACATAGGCACAGATTTAGAAAGACTGATTCTTTAAATTATATTTCATCCTCCTTACATAATACAACTCTCTTCTATATATAGGTCTTCAACCATCTTGGAATCATTTTCAAAAGGATGCTACAAGCTTTGGATGGTCTCAGAAAACCTAACCCTAAAACTACAGAAGAGAAAAAAAGAAAGAGAGAGAAGAAGCGGTGGGATGACCAAGTCAAAAAGATAAAAATAGATATTCTTTGTTCTTCTCCCGATCTAGCGACTTGAATCTGATAGTATACATGGTAGATGGCAGTAGTTATGTCAATTCTAGATGACCATGCTTTTAGATTTACCTACATTCTCCTTTTGCAATAACTGTCATCTTTATCTTCAATGGTGAGGTACCAAGTAGTCATCCTTACTCATTGTCAAAAATTTCTTCTTGAACTGCTGGCTTCTTTCTCTTAGGTGTAGTCATCAACTCCCATGCTTTCACTTCATCATCTGATGGCCACTTGAAGTCTTGAGTACTCTGTATTTGGACCTTTTGCCTGTCCCATCTAGCATCAGTGATATTCTTGATATCTACTAGAAACTTGTTGATGTCAGTTTCTACCTTGAAAGCTTCGTCCAATATCTTATTGAACCCTTCTATATCAATATCTGTTCCTGACATAAATGCCTCATTACTAGGCATTTTGCTGTCAAACTCACCCCTCCATGCATCTAAGGCCTTCACTTGATCATCATCTCCTTTTAAGGAAGGTATAAATCTGTTAAAATTATCATAAAAGAGGCTTAACTTTACCTCAATTTGGTTCAATTTACCCTTAAAGAATGAGAGAGAAATATTAACTCTTTTGATCTCATCTTCAACTTCAGTCACTATTTCTGGAAAATCTGATCTCAGTTCTTGCAATGATGCTAGCTTCTCAAATAATTGCACCCTAGTAGACCACTTAGTAAAATAGGGGTTGAGGACAGCTAGATACCGCATTACCTCAGTGTGCAAAGCTGGCAATTTGTTATAGGTATTGAGTACAACATAAACTTTATCTTTTAAGATGTCAATTCTATATTATAGCACACCTTTCAATGCTCTTAACGAAATTGCATTTCCTTTCTCTTCTTTAGCTTTCTCCTCAACCACCTCTTCAGACTTTGCTTTGTCTTTAATTTGCAGGGGCTGTGGTTGTACAGGTACATACATTGCCGCAGGTTTCACTTCCAATTCTTCCATCAATTTATTTATCATTTTATATTGTTGGTAAAGTTGCATTCAACATAATTCTCTATCTTTTTCCAATGCACTAGTCTCTTCCACCAATGTGCTACACTTATCAGACAATTGTTTAGTTTTTTCTTCATTCAAGTGAGCCTAGTGTGTCATGATTTGGGATATCTCTGAATCCCCTATATTTTTCATTGTCCACACCATTTGACTGCCCACCATATTCTCCTGAATATTCACCACTTGGGGCTTTTGATCTTTTTGGCACATGCTCCACATTGCAAAGGCCTGAGACTTTGTGCTATACCCAAATCCTCTTATCACATCACCTATCTGAACTTCACTAGCCATCTTGAGGTTTGGCCATTTTCTTATTCGATCAATTATGAAGGCGGATGCTAAATCCCAGCCCTTGGCCAATAGTATTCCACTTCCTAGTACTAATTTCCTGTCATCTTTCGGTGAGATATCCTCATTTTTAGGATCATAAGTTTGCAAAGCCTTCAATGCCTCATTAGTTATGGTCTCCTTACCATCAACTATCATTTGAGCTCTTGTTTGTTCTTTCTTATACCATCTCAGGAAGTCTTTAAACTCCTCAGTTTTCAAAAAGTTGTCATCATTCAAAATTTTTTGTTGATGAATCAATCTCTCATCAACACAGGCCTTAAGAGGAAATTCAACCTCATCATCTAAATCAGGTTGTTGTTTCTTGGCTTCCCTAATTTATTTCCTTAGGTTATGATCATATAACCTATGGCCTTATATTTCTTCTTATTTTTCCCTTCACTTCAAGGATGACCTATCTCTAATTTTTGCCTATTTGCAGTAGGTTCTTCTATATCATCTGGTTTGGTGACTATTGTCAAATCCACAATGTGGCCCTCTGCTCCTTCTAACTATGGAATTTCAATAATATCTTGCTGTGGTCGAGCATACCTAGTAGGACGTGCATAATCATTGTCACTACTACTGTTGTATTCAGACTCTGAATGATCAGGTGTCTGAGTACCTTTTTTGTCAAGAACAGTATCAAGCTGTTCTATGAGCACATAATAGTTGTCTATCATGGATTTAATCCTATCAAAATATGGGAGATCAGGGTAAAAACCCCCAAAAGCCATCCCATTTATCTTTACTTTCCTCTCAATATTTAACAGCTCTTGAATCCTCAGTCTTCTTGCATGAATATCATCTTCATCTAAGATATTCCTTGTTGCATCTTCCTCTATGCATTCACAGTGGACATTAGTATTGGGGATTGTAGGAGTATACAATCTTCTTACCCCTACCATAAAACCTTCTGGGAAAATATATCTATAAGGGGCTACCCCCATTTTATATCCTTCCAACCACTGACCCACTACATCAATAGCACCCTTGCCAATTGTGAAGTTAAAAATTCTGAATTGCCTAGGGGTCAAAGTCCCCTTCTTATGTGGCGCAAAATCCTCATTTTCTATCAACAATATCTACCATATAAATTCCATTTCTGCCACTCTTGCTGGTACATAATATGGTAAGAGATGAGGTGGGTGAATACATCCATATACCCTGATGACTGTATAGTTTTCTTCCAAAATGAAATCACCTTAATTATGCTTTCCATCCCACCTATCTGTGTAGTCACATGGCCTAACCAATTGCATAATTTTTAGTGGGATTCTTGTTCTGTTGATCCCCAAACTCTGTACTATTGGATACACAATCCAATTCTGAAAAGCATAATAATCATAGTCCCTAGAAGTGTAATTCCAAACCCTCACCCAAAATTGGATAGGATTTGGTCCTACTTGATAGAACCTCTGAGGGGCTAAATTATTAACATCCATGATAACAAAATTGAAATGCAAAAGGAGATGCATAAGAATGGAGTAGTGTAAAAACTTGGGCTCCTTCTCCTTTGGGTTTTTCATCCTTTTCTGAGTTGCAATGAAACCCTCATGCATTTTATCTATGATATGCTGAATATAATCATAACTAGTATTGGAGTGGACCTCTTGTAGGTCCAACACCATCATCAAAATTCCCACACTGATCTTCTCTGCATCACCATCAATCCCTAGCACTCTACACAGGTCATAGGCAACATACTTGATATAGAAGTGTAAATCCTTGTAATAATATGGGCTGGTCCCATACATAGGATCCAATATTTTATCACTTATTTTAGCATATGTTTTAGCAACTGACTTCTAGCAATACCAGGATTCAAAGTATATCTCTGTTGTTTCTTTGTCATGTCAATTCTGGTGGACATGGCACTATATAAGCCGAAGACTTGCATGAACGAATTTTTGTTCAATATTAATCAGGTAGTGCCATCATTCCTCTTGATTATCTTGGACGAAAAAATCATAATGATTGGCCAGGTCTAGGAATAAGTCTACATCTACTAAGACATCAGGAATAATTAACCTGGCTAAACCACAGGTCCAAGGGTTTGACACTAGAATAACCTTATCAGAGTTCTTATAAAAATAATTAAAAAGAGAAAAACCTATTGTTCCTGGAGTAACAACATCTTGAACATCTCGATGGTCATCAATGAGCACATTTGCATTTGCCCTTTTTTCTGAGTCGAACCAGGAAGCAACCTAAAGAATTCATCTAAATAATTAACTTTTCCCTTAGCCTCATCTTCCACCTTCTCACTTTCACCGCTGGTCGAGGCTACACTGACAGCTCTGCTCATGTTTACAGTGCTTGAATCTCCTTTTCTTTACTAATATTGAAACAAATCTAACACTGAGATTCATAGACTGCCTTGTGCACAATTCTCTAGAAACAATGGATTTTTAAACCACAGAAAACCCTTCAATACTCTGAATTTTCACTCTGTCAGAGAACTTAGCTCTTTAAGTTTTGGAATTCTGAAAGCAAGGTTAATACAAATGAATAAGCCATCAACTCCTTATAGTAACCATTCAAAGTACATAGCTCATGATTCTCAGAACATCAATTATGTCTTTAATTCCACATACTGCGAACATAATTGAAAACCTAGCCGTAGTTTCCTGAGTGTGATAGGAAAATCAAATTTATAAAACTAAATCCTCGGCAAAACCTTATAAAATTCAAATGAGCTGACATGTCATTCTGGGATTGGCCCAATGTCATACATCTCAGCTACCCTTTTCTACATAGTAATCAAAATCTAAAAATCTAATTGGCCGATGAATGATTCATACTGACATATTTGATACTGCCACCTTTTTACAGAGTTTTGCATCAAGCGACCACGCGATTGCACTTAGTTTCTCTATCGCTGACCCCAATCCTTAACCTATGATTTATCTAGAGACATGGCGACTACACAACTTCCTTACCTTTGCTAACCATAGTCACCATTTGGCGATCATGCGACAATGAGGAAATCAAAGTCGTGAATGGTTATAAATAACCCACATTCTTTTATGAGACTATGCGACAAACTATTAGTGTTAACTTCTAAAGTTATCTCTTAGTCACCAAATGTCATCTTTCTTTTTCCAGACTACACGAGTGCCCTTAGTCGCTCGATCACTAAGTTAAAATGCTAGATACCACAATTTATTGAGACAATGCGACAAAGGTATGTTGCCCTTTAATTTATCTGATGACCTCGTGACATACCCTTAGCCACTGAGTTGCGAGGACTTTTCTCCTTAGGTTCTTTTATTCTCAGACTTGGCGACTACCATAGGATCTTTCAATGATTTTATCTGATGGCTGTTGCTTAATCACCAAGTATCTTCTCATACCCTTAAAATATTCTGAGACCTTGAGACCAATAGAAACTCCTAGTTAGTCTCGTAGTCATTGAATAAATCTTTACCTTTAAGCGATTACTCTGAAGTCCATTTACCTCCTGACACATGTCTTATCTTGATTTTAAAATTGAGTTATCTAGCGACAACCTGACTGTGCTCTATCCAAAACTCCCAAAGGTTAGTCGCATAGTCTCGTAGGTTTTAACTGAACTGGTATCTTTTCTAGAGACTGCGCGACTAAAGCTTTGGTATGACACATAACCTCAGACTCTTTTAGCGATTGTGTGACACAAAGTAAATCGCAAAGTTTGGTAATGAAAAAGGAATATTCTTATGTTGCATGAGACTAATCAACAAAGGCTAATCACTAAGTATGAGAATAAAAGGAATATGCCATTTAATTTGTGCGACTAAGTGATTAGAATACAACTCATGACTTAAGTGAGGCAAAAAGGTAACTGAGAAACATAAGCGAACAATGCCTAGGGTTTCTCTTCAAATTTGAACACTAAAAAAGAGCTAGGTTTTCAAGCCTTTTGAATATTTTCACAGTTTTAGACTTGAAAACATGAAAACTTGGAGAGGGAAATCCACAAATATGAGGGAAAGCAACCAAAACCTGGAATACAACCAACACCCGGTTAGGAAGATCAAATAACAGTTAGCTTAAAATTGTAGGAGGTTGCTTTCATGACCCAAGAAGGCCATGGATGTGTTGTATGGTGTTGTGCAGGTACTTTAGATCAAAGAGAGTTGTCCAAGAAACCATCTTTCCAAGTTTTGAAGCCAAAACCACAAAACAGGCCTAAAAACAAGGAAGAAGCCCTATTTCTGAAATAGTGTGTACGGACAGTGTTGAACCTCAAGATAAGGAAAATATTGGTGGGTTTTTTCCATACTTAAGAACTGCCAAAACCTTTCAGGCGGTTCTTTGAGGAGTTTTTTCTATTTTTGAGAGTTCCTAGATTTGAGGAGGTCTAATTGGGAAAAAGGCTACAAGGCCTAAATCTTAGGAATTTGGAACTCGATTGGTACATGACCAATCTTGATAAGTTGAGACCCTAAATTGGAGTCAAGATTATAGTGAAATTAAGCCCTTGACCTCCTGCAACTCAATTTCATGGTTAGGGCTTGGAAGGTGAAGATGTGAAGAGTTCTAGCAGAGAACTAAGTGGCGAACTATCAAGATAGGAAGACTTTTGGTGGGCAGGGAAGAATTAAATCTTTCCAAGTGTTAGGGGGTGGATTGAGGAAACCCTAGAGGTCTTAGGAGAGGCCTAACAAGAGTTTCAAGAAAACTTAGAAGGTTGCTAGGAGTCTCCCTATCAGAGTGGTATCAGAGCCCAAGTTCAAGATTTGGGAGAAGAAGTAGTGCAGCTAGTTGATGTTGCAGACCAAATATTCAAGTGAGGAATCTAGTGCATCTAACAGGATGGTGAATAATGCTGAATTGGCCAAGAAATTTGAATAAAAAGAAGAGTAAAATAGGTAGCTAAGAGAAAGGTTGATCCAAGTCAAGAAACTCTTAGGAGAGGTCCAAGATAAGGAAGACCAAGTGAAAGCCAAGGTGGATCAGAAGGAAGAGAAAGAAGCTAAGGAGAAGGAGTGGGACTTAGAAGAAGAAGCACCTACCCCTGATTGGGTCTTACCAGAGGAACCCTTCTTGAAGGCACTCAAAGCCTTAAGTGGTAAAGCCTTGGAGGGTATGCCAATGTTTAGTGTACAAATGGATATTGATTTAGTTTTGGACTGGATAGACAGTCTTGAGAATCACTTTGAATGTGATGGAGTGAGAGATGCTCAAAATTTAAAGGTGGCTAAGTCCAGATTGAGAGGACCAACACTTACCTGGTGGAAATATGTTCAAAATGAGATGGAGAAAGAGGGAAAGAGCCCTATTGTGTCATGGAAGGGTATGTTGGCCAAGCTAAAATAGACCTATCTCATGGATGACTATGAAGTTTAGATGGATAGAAAGAGACAAAACCTTAGGCAGAAAGACCTTGAAGTCCAAGCATATACGGAGGAGTTTCAGAAGTTATGTTTAAGATCCAAGATAGTGGAGGATGAAAGCATCAGATTAGCCAAATATCAAAATGGGCTCAAGTGGTCTATACAAGAGGAGATGAGTCTTACTACCTTAACCAGTGTGAGGGAATGCTATCAATTGGCTTTAAAGATAGAAGAAATGAGAAAGAGAAAACATGATCAGACCTCTAGAGGAAGAGGTAGGGGAAATGAAAATAGAGGAAGAGGTAGCTATGCAGGCAGATGTAGTGAGTATAGGTCCCAAGGAGAAGCTAAATTGACTGAGATAGTCAATGAGACCAATGGAAGAAGTAGCATGAATAGAGGAAGAGGACTCCAAGGTGGAGGAAGTGGTAGATTTGGAGGTTCAGGCAGAGCCTCACACTTTGAAAACATGAAATGCTTTCATTGCAATCAACTAGGCCATCCAGCCTATAGATGCCCGGAGAAAGCTTCTAGCTCACATGGTGAGAAGAGGGTAAATTATATTTCCCAAGAAGATAATAACAGTGGTAAAGCTCCTAAAATCAACCTTGATTCATAAAGTGGGGAGAATCTCATGACTAGGAGAATACTCATTAAAGAGCCTGTCAAAGAAGAAATGAAGCAAAGGAGGGCACTTTTCAGAGTAAAGTAGAAGATTCTTGGGAAAGTTTGCGAGATGATCATAGATGCAGGGTCTACTGACAATATTATCTCAAAGGAGGTAGTCAAAAAATTAGGATTGACAAAAATACTCCATACAAACCCATACACAGTGACATGGTTGAATAAGGGTCAGCATGTTCTTGTTAATGAGCAAGCATGGGTTAATTTCTCAATAGGAAAGTATGTGGATAGAATCTTATGTGATGTAATCCCAATGGATGCATGCCACCTTCTCTTAGGTAGGCCATGGCAGTTTGATAGGAAGATAATTCATGATGGAGAGAAAAATTCTTATTCTTTCAAGAAAGATGGGGTCACTTATAAAATTCAGTCACTTGTGGATGATGGGGGTTCTACATCAGTAGAGTGTAATGTCTTATTGTAGGGAGGTAAAGAGTATTTGCAGATAGTAAAGAGTGGAGAAGGATTACACTATGCTATCATGCTTAAGCCTAGTGAAGAGAAGAAGGTGGAAAAAACACCATTTCCAAAGGAAGTGCAAGAGTTATTGAAAGAATTTAAAGGCATAGTTAGTGATGGAACACCAGCATGTTACCACCTCCAAGAGACATAAGTCATTAGATTGACTTCATACCTAGATCTTCTCTACCAAAAAAGGCTGCATAAAAGGTGACTCCTAATCAAAACAAGGAGATAGCTAAACAAGTCTAAGAAATTTTGGACCAAGGCCTAATTATGTAAAGTATTAGCCCATGTGGATTGTCAGTGGTTCTAGCATGAAGGAAGGGAGGCAAGTGGAGGTTTTGTACAGACTCAAGAGAAATTAATAGGATCACTATGAGATACTTGTTTCCCATTCCTAGGATTGAAGATCTTATGGACTATTTGGGAGGAGCAAGTTACTACACCAAATTGGATTTGAAGAGTGGATACCATCAAATTAGAATTAAGGAGGGTGATGAATGGAAGACAACATTCAAGACAACATAAGGGCTCTATGAATGGTTGGTCATTCCCTTTGGGCTTAGCAATGCTCCAAGAACCTTTATGAGATTGATGAATGAGGTGTTGAAGGACTACATAGGAAGATTTGTAGTTGTGTACTTAGATGACATTCTAATTTTTAGTAAGACCAAGGAAGAACACCTCCAACATTTGCAGATTGTGATGAAGAAACTTCATGAGGAGAAGTTGTCTATTAACTTGGAAAAATGTGAGTTTATGAAACAAGAGTTGATCTATCTTGGTTTTGTGGTGTCACAAGGAACCTTGAAGATGGATCCCAGCAAGGTTGAAGCAATATTAAGTTGGCCTACCCCTACATGCAATTTTGAGGTAAGAATTTTTCATGGACTTGCACAATTTTATAGGAAGTTCAATAGAGGCTTTAGTGAAATATGTGCACCAATCTTAGATACAATTAAGGGAGGAGTGAAGACCAAATTCAAATGGACTCCAGAGGCTGGTAGAGATTTTGAAGTATTGAAGAAGAGAGTGGAAACATAAGCTATTTTGGTTTTGCCAAATTTTGATAAGTTATTTACCCTTGAATGTGATGCAAGTGGTATAGCTATTGGGGAAGTATTGAATCAAGAGAATAGGCCAGTGGAATTTTATAGTGAGAAGTTGAATGAGGCTAAGAAGAGATATTCTTCTTATGACCTAGAGTTATATGCATTGGTGTAATCCTTGAGAAAATGGAGGCACTGTTTGTTGCCCAAGGAATTTGTAGTTTATACTGACAATAAAGCTTTGAGTTTTCTCAATTCTCAGGAGAAGTTGAGCAAAAAACACCTTAAATGGATGGAATATTTGCAGGCCTATACCTTTACTATCAAACATAAGAAAGGGCAGTTGAATAAAGTGGCTGATGCTTTGAGTAGGAGACTCTTAACAGTCCAAGAAGTATAGCTACAAAGTATAGGCACAGAAAGCTTCAAAGAGCTTTATGAAGGTGATGAGGACTTCTTAGAAGCATAAAAGGTATGTAAATATTTCAAAAACCATTTCCATAGTCAATTTACAGACTATACAATTTAGAATGATCTCTTGTTTAGAGAAGGGTAGTTATTTGTTCCTAGGGGATCTACGAGGGTCATCACTCAAGAATTGTTATTTTTGTAGATTTCTTTCACCTCAGCATAATAAGAGGGTTATTTCAATTTCCTCTTGTACATCCACTCTTACTTTCTTCCCTTCTCCAATATATTTCCTCAGCTGGTGGTCATAGGCTATGTTTCCAGTAATTACAACACTTATCTAATCCTTTTTCTTCTCCTATGCTTTAGCATGGGAAGGGTCTCCTAACTCCTCTTTCTATTTCTTTGTAGGAGGCTCATTAGTCACCTCAATGTAAGGCTCCTCTATAAGGTTTACCTCTATGCTCTGCTCTGTTAAAGGTGGCTGATTTATAGGACGAGGTGTGATGCCCACCCTAGTATCTTGATATTTTGCACAGATATGATTTCTATATTGAGCATTATGGACTCTATGTTTTGTTTATTTTGATTAGTTGATGAGACATTATGAGTATAAGTTTGGATAATTAAAATATTTTATGGAAGATAGAAAATTATTTAAAATTTTTAATCAGGACATGTTATTTCATATATTTGGTTGTATTTCTCATATAGATGATTCAATTCTTGATTTACATTATGAAGTAATGACTATTTTTGGAGCTAACCATACTAATCCAATTATGCCTTGATATTCATGATGCTATCTGATGTGTTTGTAGGATGAGGAGAGGTAGTCATAGTCACTTGTATAGGAGATCCACATGATGTCTCACTCTCTCTCCTTTTTTGACATTGCGTGTATATTTATATATATGTATATATATTTCTCTTAATTTAGTGATGCAGGATGAAGGTACCAAACATTACTTCACATGGCTACACATGTCTAAGTGTGCCTTAAAAAAAATCCTCAAACATTGTTGTGTGGAGATAATTCCAAAGCACTCTCAAGGAAACCTGGTTGACTTAGGTTCCTGTTTACGAAGTCAACTCAGTTGGGGG
>MU226909.1:4687846-4703408 GCA_018584345.1 Thuja plicata
AAGTAAAACTAAGCTTACATAGGCATTTTGAACCTAAGATCTCCTAGTAGTTAGGTTAGTTAGTTTCCATTTGTCTATGTGAATTCCTTGAGGATTATTTTTATCTTTGTTCTTTTATGGTCTTGGTGAGTTAAATAAGTAAATAAATATAAATAAAACCTTTAGTTATGATTTCGGGAATTGTTTTAATATTTTTAAAACCAACTATAGTAGTTGGAGCCATTGCTTCCCATAAAGAAACTCCTCCAACTATATGGCTGGATTTTAATATTTAGAGTATGTGAGGAGCTAGAGGGGGTTTTTTGCTGGAGAAAATTGGATCATCATTTTTGAGAAGAAAATTTTAGAAGTATAAAATAGTTTGAGTTAGGATTTCTGTAGGAGGAAGGAGGAGTGTTATCTCAGTTAAAAAAAAAAAAACTTAGAAATATTACCTAGAAGGAGAGCAGTGATCAAGAATTTGGAAGGAGGTGCTGGTTCATATAGGAAGCCGAGGTTGCTCAACTTTGGAAAGGTTTCTCTACAGTTTTTGTTGATGGGACTTTGATGACCGGGTCCACCAAAAGGTGTAAGTTGTCACAAGGTACAGGGGTACCAGCCAACTCCGCCTGTAAAGGTTTTCCAGGGAAATGAGATTCCCTGAGCCTCCAAGCATGTGAGGGTCGGGTCTCGATGGTGCAGGGCTCAGTTGGGAGATGTTACTATTTTTGAGGGGGATACCTAGTTATCTTCAACTCATTCTCTCTGGGGATTCAAGTAGGTGAGGCTTCTCCAAGCATGTTTACACTTAGAAAATAAACTGAAAAATATCCTACAAGGTTAGAAATATTTTGTCTACCTATAATTATGTTGAACATTCAAAACATCAACAATACTCTAACACACTATACTAAATACCAAAGAAAAATACAACCATCAGTTCATATTTCATCAGTAGCAAGGAAAAGGAGGTTGTTAATCTACTTTTAAGTGTTAGAAGAGAGGGCATGAAGAACACAAAGAATAAAATACCGTTAACTCAGAAGAAAGAATGCCAACAACATCATTGCAAGAACTCTCCCTTCTTCATTAACATTCCTCCCAGCAAGCACTAGTGCATGGTACAATGGTGGCTCCAAGAGAGCATCTAACTATTGAAAGCTTAAACTATGGAGCATTGAGCTCTTCAACTGAGAAATGAAAAAAAAACTGCTTTTCTATTACCATGGACTACAAAATCATCAATTTCACTAACCCTTGGAATGGGGCCAAGCTTACCATTTATACATATATACATTTAACCCTAACCCTAACTTATGTTACATTGTTCCATAAAATACATTATCTGGTGGCCGGTACTACCTGTGCCACTCTACAAAAGACCTAGAGATAGAATAGGCCTATCATGTCAGAAGAAAAAGACAAGAGAATTTGAGTGGAAGAATTAGCCTCTAGAAGAGAGCTGAGAAGGAGAAGGAAGAAATTTGATCCCCCAGGAATTGAGACTACATGCCTCATAAATGGGAAAAGTGGCACCATGTCTCTGATGTGCCAGGTGTAACGTTGAAGCGGTGCCTTGGGAAGACCATCTGTCAAAAACCTCTTGTCAATCCGACATGCCATGACATAGCCATCTACCCTCTAACAACCTTTATTAACTACTTTGAAAGTGACCATTTGGCCTTGGGAACCGGGACACGGGTCACTGAAAGAATACAAAATATAGGATTTGGGACTCCAAGATCTGGGAACTTACATTCCAAAAGAATAAAGAATACAAAAACACTTAGGTTTTCTCCAGCCCCTAAAGAACCTTTATTGTTGCTTAGTGTCATTGAAGGTCTAGAGGAGATGGGAAATTTCATCTTCATCAATGTCCTTAAGGCTAGCCCGCCGGTACTTGGCCACCTCAACCTGTTCCCCCAGGTCTAGAATATTTCCCTTAAATCCATCGACCATCTTTGCTGCATCATGGTCACTAAGCACCATGCAAGTTATTTGCATCATTTGAGATCCATCCATTCCCTCTAGGGATTGATACCTTGACTCCATTAACTCATCAAACTTCCCCAAAACATATTCCTCTGTCGTGCAGGTGTCAGTGCTAAATGGATCAGCTCCGGAGACCTTCATAACAAAAGACTTGTATAAATTGAAAGAATATTGAATTGCATTAACCTTGTCATGCAGAGTCCCCACCATTTTCTTGATTACCTCCAATGTGAGCTCCATCCTAGACTGTTGGGTCTTTATAAAATGAAATGACTCTTCTCCTAAAATTGTGGACTCAGAAACAATCTCCTCTCCAAGGCCGATGAGTTCATCTAACTCAACCTTCTATGACTCATAATTCTTGATGTTCACCTCCCATATACTGATGGTTGTTTCGGCCTAAAGTATGACATGGCAGGCTACATATAGATCCGGGAGGGTGGGCACCAGGAAATGCCGAATGTTTCCCAACTATAAGGTGACCCATTCATCAACCGCTTGGGCCTTCCTTTTCACCACCCATAATGAGTCTATGTCGCTTTGTGGTAGTGGTGCATCAGATGTAGAGGCCTCTGGGGGAATAACATTAATAGGCTAGGCCAACTTAGTTAGCAACCCCATGAGGTTTGCATTTTTCTCCTTTTTTGCCTTGATATTTTGAGCTTCCTATTCGTAGCGAGCCTCTATTTCCTTGTCTACCTCTTTTAACAGGTCTACTTCACCCCATTTCCCTCTCTTCCCCAGTGATATCTCTATGACATTATAATCTCCAGCCTTAGCCATTGCTTCTTTTGCATCTGGCGAAGGTGTCGCTATTACTGTGACTATTTCTCCACCCGACTTAGTTCAAAGAGTGTGAACCGTATGGGCTTTCTTGACCTTTCACAGGTTCTAGGCCTGAGCCATCATCTCTGCCAAGGAAAGATGAGCTCTAGGTGTTGATGGGGGGGTATTTTTCTATTGAGAGTCCACCAACCATTGTGCAGGCGGGGTGACTTTATAGCCAAAACCTGTTCCTGTAAATTCTCCCTGATGTCGTGTTGTGCCCCCTCAGTAGTATGAGCCTCTCCCAGCTCCTTCCCTATATCTTTTGTCTCACTAGAAATATTTTCTTTGGTGGTACCTGTATCCTTTGCCCCATCATCTATATCTTTAGTGATAATTGGGTCCTTTTTGGTTGCGCTGGGGTTTTCTTCTTCTTCCTATTCTTGTTCTTCCTCAGCCTCTATTGTTGGGGTGTCCTCTTCCATTGGTACATCCTTAGGTAGTGGGGGAGGCAATGGGCCAAGGTTTAATGTTTGGACCGCAATGATTACCTCCCCAAATGTTACCTTTAGGAGTGGCATTTGGAACACAACAGTTGGGGTCATGGTTTTTCCCGAACATCTAGTTTCCCCGGCCAATGCCATTGGTTAACTTTGTTTCTATTTCCCTGAAACTCCCATACCCTACATTTCCAAGACTTCGGAGGCTACCTCTTATTCTATCCCTTTCTCTTCTTCCATTTTCTCCTCCTGCTCCTACGTAGGTTCTTGTTCTGGAGCTTCCTCCTGCTCTAAGATTTTAGCCTCTGACTGTTCAATGTCTCCCTGTAAATTCCCGAACTCATCAACTCTAAAAACATCATCAAATTCATCTTGAGGGGGAGGATTTTCCACGACATGAGTGGGCTTCAGTTCCCTCTCTAGCTTTGGGGAGTTAGAGGAAACGATTTCTACTTGTGGGATCTGAGGAATCCCTAGCACTGGCTCTACCTTCGGCTTTGGATTAAGCCTTTTCTTCTACTTGGTCACCAAAGGAGGCCCCGCATCCCTCAGGACCTTCTCCTCTTCTTGATCAACTCTAGTTTCTTTGACCATTAGTGTTTCTAGTGACAGAGAAGGAGGATGGATGGGTCTTGTCATGAGCACTAGAGTAGCCAACCGTGTGATTAAATTTTCCCTCATCTGCTAGGAGGCCACTATTGATTGCTTCAATTGTTCTTTTATGGGAGTGTCCTACATAGTTGGAGTCTCCATTATTCTTTTTCCCCTATCTTCTCCTTATGAAGAAGTTTCGGCCCAGGGGGTCAGCTTTGGTACTGGCTAGGGAGCCCTGCGGGTACTTCTGGGGCATACTCTCTTAAAATATTCATGGTTGCGCTTGACCACATTGCAAGTAAATTCCTCTATGGTGGGCCCCTACTAGGAATTATAGTTTACTGGTGGGAGGGCCAATTTATCAATCTCCTTTTCTTTCTACTGGGGGTCTATTGTGGAGCCGGTGTCTGAGAAGTCATTTGGAAATCTTTGGAGCTTCAACCTTTCCATCATCCCCATAGTCATCTAGATGTAATGCTAGCCCCAGAATTCAACATCATCTTGGAAATCTTCCCAAAAGTCCTCCATGTGGTATTGGTGGGGCTCTGATGCCCAGGGAAGTGCCAGTGCATTTTTTCCATGCAAATCAAAGTTCTTGCACGCAAGATAAAATTCTGCCAAGTTCAAGCTCTTAAGTTCATTGCCTGCCTCCTTGGTTGTGGCCAGACTACATGAGTAACTCCCACAAGTGATTGGGAATGGGATATTTTTCACCTTTTTCAAGGCGTAGAAGGCATGCAATTCCATTATTTTTTTGAAACACTCCAAGAGAATTATCTTGTTCCCATAATGTTTCAGCAACAAGTAGGGTTTCCCAGAGAATCTGATTACCCTTATGTATGTGCGCTGCTAGAATTGTATGTAATAATGGACATAACTTTTGACTAGATACATTGCCTCCATGGAGAGGTAATGTCCTACATCTTGAGTAGGTGTGAGTAGGCTGTAGTAAATGAAGGCGTCATTCACTCAGCAGAAATTGGGGAATTTAGCCTCCCTTTGAATTTACAGGAAATAATCCAAGGGAGCCTTCTAACCTGGGCCGATCCTGAGTACACCTAATGTGAGTAATCTGTTGGTGTGGGGTCATTTTTGCACTAGGGCCCAAAGAACATAAGAATTCAGATAAAACTTGCACTTTGGACCACCTAAAGGAACTTAGAATCCACGTGGTTTGAAATAATCGTGGCCCAATCAAAGTACTCCCCACCAGTGGAAATGCCAAGCAAGAAGTAGTACATCCACCTTTTGAATTCCTAGGTATGTGGTTTCCTGAAGACTTGGGATAGTGCTATCATCCCCATCTGGATGCTTTCTTTAAACTCATACTGGGCGATCTCTATCTTCATTTTCTTGGGATCCCTCTTTGGGGTCTCGAGCCAATGGTTATTCATGTATTACCGGGCTGCGATCTCCAGATGCTTAAATTGCACTAAGGCATCTGATCTAGTAACCACAGTTGGGTTGTCAAACTGAGGGATCCCCAACCCTATCTAAAAAGTTGTGGCATCAAGAAACACCATGGGGGTGGGATACCTGGTTGGTACTGGGGCTGTGAGCATGACGACCCAGACAGAAGAGTTGTAATGTGCGGAAAGTGTAAGAATTAACTCCAGGGCCTGTACAAAGCATGGAAAATAGGTGGCCTTGAGAATCCTGGAATCCCTGATGCTAATTGCCAATGGATGCCCAGACTGTCATTGAATGTACATTATTTTAACTAAGGCCTGCATCTTGACCCACATTTTGACACTGGTGTCGATAATTAATTGAACTTTGGAATTGATCTTTGGTCCCACAACGGTGTTGTCTTTCATGTACTTCATGCTGAGAGGTAATTTCTCTAAGGCCCTCTCTATTTTCGATCTGACGGCTGCCCTAGTGACCACCTTGGAAGGAAGTTCCAGAATCTAGGGTGGTGAAGATGTAGAAGCCTCAGACAGGATGAAAGTATATTGCTTTTAAAAACTTGCAAGGTAAGACGACTATCAGAATTCATAGATAAATAATACTCCAAGATCTGGAGATCTTACCATTGTGGTGTTTGTTTTCCTGAAATGTTAGTTTAGGTTAAAAATCCTGGAAAGTATATATATATATTACAAACTTAGGAAATTAACTAATATCTAGGCCTGAGGGTCTCATCATACTTAGAAAAAGTAAGGTGTGGGTTGGTGAAGACAAAAAACCTAAGGTCTAGAAAACTAACCGTTTGAAGGTGTGTGCAAAAAGTGAACTATCAGGCCTACGTGGGCATCACGTGGCTATGCAATAAATGGAAGTTATGGCGACGGTGGTGCCAAATTTATGAATGTGCATAAAGTGGAAACCACCTAGACAATTTTAAATGCATTCATGGGACGTAAATGAAGCACAAGTTAGTTTATGGAGGAGAGAGAAAACCACCTGGTTGAAACCAGCCAAGAGCTGAGTTTCAACTAGGTGGTATTCTGTCTAGAATGAGCTCACAGACTTGAAGTGGGAAACAAATAGGGCATGACAAGCTCGACACATGACCAAATGAACATACACAAGATATACAACTAAACTACAATAGGGCCAAAAGTTATATACATGCAAAACTAGAAGGATATACACTAAAAATGCCAAATTTATAGTAGAGCCAAAATAGAATGACTACCCTAAACAATAATGCACAAAAATGTACAATACTTACATTATCTACATTATCCTACACTACACAAAGGGTGGATGACCCTTTGGAAGAGCCAACCCACCAACACATGGTGAACTAGACAACAAAAATGCAAAGTAAAATGAAAACACAAGACAAAAACACAAACCAAACAAAAATGAAAAGCCAGGAAAATGGAGAGAAACAGAGAAACCAACCTGAAAACCAGAGAAAGGCAAGGGAAAAAAGGTAGGATGAATTCTCTGCAATAGCTTCCACATCCAAATGATCACTGCTCAACACTGAAAACCAGTTGTAATTGTTCAGAACAACTCTGAATAGCTCATACTTAACTCTGCTCAAATCGCTGTGATATCACTCTGATATCACTCAAATGGATTAAATGTTTTAATCATGGTAATTGTGAAAATGAAAGGTGATTTCTATTTATACCTAGGTGAAAATCAAGTTACCATTCCTTTCGCAAACTCTGGAATAGGCTGACCTCCGGACTCCGGGCCCAGGGATTCTGCACGACCATATCTTCTTAAGAAAAGAAGATATCATGGCACAGAATCCCAAAGTCCAGGGTCTGGCTCCTTGACAAGGAATGACCAACTCTGGGATTAGGTCCCAGAGACATAAGGGACAAAAACAAAAAGAAAAACCAACACCGTAGGAGAGAAAACCCAGAGAAGGAAAACAAGGAAACAAAGGAAAAAGACAAGGCAAGAGCCAAAAGCAGAAAACAAAAAAGGGGGACCTAACATTTTACATACAAAATGTAGGGATAGGGATGCAGGGCATAAAAAATGGAAACTATCTAGGATGAATGCCTTAGCACATTCAAGAACTACAGAATCTCTGGTTAGCAAAACTGGAACAAATCATTACTCAAAGCATCTTATTTGTAAAGAGTAACATGTCTGAGAAAATTCGGTCATACGTGATTTAGTCCATGATCTTTTCATCAGTAGTGAAGTGTGTGCTTTGAAATTAAATAAAGCCGATGACCTCAAGGATAAGTAGAGAAGAGGCACTAAGTATATCAAACCCCAAAGTCATCAAATTCGCTCATTTCATCCTGAAGGCCAGAGTTTTGTCCCATTTCTCTTCTCTTGTTATTTTATAATTTTCTGGGTGGGAGGGCGGTACTTCTTTCACCCTTAAGCTTAAGCTTAGCTAAATTTAATAGTGGTACTCCTTTCACCCTTCCACCCACCTTAGTGTTCTAGATTGGGAAAGAAAACTCTAGATCTGGAAATAATCTTTTAAAAGTTTAGAATTGGGTCAACCAACTAGTGCAACCGATCTACCCTCAATGTGTCTGATTACTTGTTCCTTACTTTTTATTTCACTGATTACCAGACTTTCGGAGATAAAATCCAATGAAGATTACTCATAATGTACTACCAAACTTGCAAAATAACTTCGGGGACTGGACCAATTCCCATCATGTTAACTATAGATTTCTAAGTTCACCGCCATGTTAAAGACAACATCCTGGAGACCAGATGTTATGCAAAGCATCCCAATCCTCACAAGGGGGAGAGAAAAATGCCAAAACTTGAAAAGAAGACAAGAAAGGCAAAAATAAGGAAAAAGAAAAAGAGTGGTCCCGGGGGATGGCCAGCAAGACTATTTACTTGGAAAGGAACTTTACATAAAGTACAACTTCGGGCAAACCAACCTTATTTGAAATAATGTTTGAGAAACTATCCATTGATTGGCAAGGGACAGGTTCTCCAGTTGTGGTGTTAAGGTGGTAGGTATTTTCCCCACAGATCTCTGAGATTAAGTATGGTCTGAACCAGAGCCATTGGAACTTGGTGTTCTTTTCTTTCTTTTCCTAGGCCTTGTCCCACAGCAAGACCAAGTCTGAAATCTGAAATGCCTTGTATTGGGCTCTATAGTCAAACCATTGTTTTACCACTACTTGATAATGCATGAAATTTTCAAGAGCTATGTCTCATTGTTCCTCCATCCACACTAGATTCAAAAGCCAAACCTCCACAATATTATCCCAATTACTAAATTCTTGCATAAACCACAAAACTAGGATCTGCAATTTTATTAGGAACAGTGGGTTCTGGTCATAAACCAGATGGAATAGGGACGTTACCAGGGTAGCCTTAATTTGAATGCAATCTACCTACAGGGTGAATTTCAACTTTTGATAACAATCCTGGGGATTCTTTTCTAGTAGGTGTTTGATCACTTCAAGAAGATTCTTGTTCATTGATTAGGTAACACTGTTGCCCTGGGGGTAATAGTTGCTGGAGAAATTCAAAGTGATATTCCTATTATAGGTCCATTCAAGTAGTTTCACTGAAGAAAACACTAGACCATTGTCACATACTATAGCAAAGGGCATTCCAAATCTTGTGATGATATTTTGTTCTAGGAATTTGATAACTACGTCACTCATGTTGTTCTTGCAGGGTATGGCTTCAGACCACCTAGTGAAGTAATCAGTTGCAGTTAAGATGTTGGTGGTTGGCAGATGAATTGGGGTTGATTTCCCTGATAAATTCAAATGCCCATTGGGTGAAAGCCCTAGCCTCAAAGACTGGCTATAAGGACATAGTCAGGTTACGCTCACGATGTGCCATGGTTTGGCAAGTATGGCATCTTCAGATGTGAGTGTAAACATCTTTGAATATGTAGGGCCAATAATATTTAGACCAGAGGGTCTGATGGGTGGTGGTGTCGGCTGAGCCATGCCCGGTTCCAAGCTGTCCATGGAATTCATTGATCATTTTCATAGCTTGGTCCCTATCAATGCACTGAAGGTACAATCCCTCCATTTCTATGGTAAAGCATAGATTTTTTAATGATGAAGTGAGTGTTTTCCATCCACAGGGTGTAGAGTTTATTTTGAGGTAACCCTTCTGGGCATCTATTATTTAACAATAAGTACACCGGATTGGTGTACCACGGGTCTCGAGTGATAGAATCCACTATGTAAGTTTGACATTCTATGTGGGGAGTCTCCTTTGCCATTGCTTGACTTAGTCCCTAGCCTCAGACTATCTTCATCGATTGCTTTTCCAAGTCATACTCCTGGAGGATGGCCATCCATTTCCCCCATCTTTCACCCAATTCACTCTGCATCAACAAAGATTTCATATCCTGGTCCAGGATGATAGCATGCACCTTGTTCCAAAGAATATAATGCCAGAATATCTTCATACTATGAATAAGAGCAAAGGCCTGCTTTTTGAGTGATGAGTACCAGACTTCAGCATTCTTGAAGGGGGAGCTCATGAAATCTATTGGTGATTCTTCCCCCTTTACCTTTTGATTCAATATTGCCACGGCAAAATGCGACGAAGCAAAGGAGTAAATGTAAAATGGGAGGGAGTAGTCCAGACTAGCTAGGATGGGTGCCTCCATTATCATTTGCTTAATCTAGGAAAATGCCCACTTTGCTTTAGGACTCCACTCAATCTTGGTATCCTTTTTTTATCATCTTGTTGAGTGGCTTTACTATCTCAGCCAATCTAGTGATGAACCACTGGACAAAGTTGATCTTTCCGAAGAAAGTTCTCATCTCTTTCTTGTTGTCGGGCATTTGCAGGTTTAGTAGTGCTTCAACTCTCTCGGGGTCAATGGATATACCCTTCTCAGAGACAATATGCCCAAGAAACTTCCCTTCAATGACCTTGAATATGCACTTGTTAGGGTTGAGGAATATTCTATACTAATGACATCTCTCGCAAATCTGGGCGAGGTGGGTGGAATGGTCATGCCTATCCTGGGAAAAGATGGTTAAATCATCCATGTAGATTATTATGCACCTATTCACAAGTCCCTCAAATGCGATGTCCATAGCCTTTTGAAACCTGGCCCCTACGTTGATCAGGCCAAAGGGAATCCTTCGATATACAAATGTCTCCCACTTGCTGGTGAACATCATTTTCTCTCTATCTTCATACTTAACCGTGACTTGGTTGTATCCGAAGTACCCATCCAAGAAGGACATCATCTGGGATCCGTTCACTATCTACAACACCTCATCCAACAAGGGGAGAGGGTGATTATCCTTCTTGGAGGCTCTATTCAAATTTCAAAAATCCATGCAAAGGCGAATTTCACCACTCTTCTTTCTAACAGGGACCAAATTGGCAACCCACATAGTGTGCCAGATTGGAAAGATTATCTGCGCTGACAGTAATTTCTCCACCTCTTGACGAATTAGAGGCTCGATCAGTGGGTTGACTGGTCATTTATTTTTCCAAAAGAGCTTAGCATCAGGTTTCAAGGGGATGGTATGGGTCATAATGGATGTGTCATATGTTTTCAAATCCTCATATCTGCATGCAATCACGTCTATGTATTCTCAGAGAACCATGAGAATATCCTCCTTCTCCTTAGGGGAGTAGGAGGTGCCAATGTGTATCATCTTTTCATCACTAGGCTGGCTAATGTTTACTTTCTCAAATTTTCCTCCCTCAAAGGAGGATGACATCTTTTCCCAGACCCAAGGGTCTGAGTCAAAGATACATTCAAGTGCAACCATCCCGTTAGGGATGGTGTTGGTAGGTAGGTCCATGATCCCATCATCTTCATCACCCTATCCAGTATCATCATGGTCTTGTTCCTCCACTATCTGGTCCTCAAAGACACCAACATTGGCCATAAAGGCCAGGATATGCTGATCATCCTCAAAAACTTGAAAGTGGGTGACATTATCTGGGATGGATGGGGTGGGGATCATCTCAACCAAAAATCTACAGAGTCATGAGCTGGCCATAGGCTCAAGTGTGTTGACATAAATAGTGAGGGCATCTGGGATATAATTCTGTCACCGAGGAATAAGATCAATTTCGAAGGAATCAAAATCTTCAATAAGACTCCAAGCCCTATTGTGGTATGTGGCTAGTCTCTTATCATGACATGTATATTGACTCCAGACCTATGTGACAATCAACTCTGAATCACCTAGAGCCCAGAGCTAGGCGATCCCTTTCCTTAATGTGAATAGGAGTCCAAGGACCAAAGCCTCATACTCCATAAAATTATTTGTGTAGTTGAACTACAGCCTGTAGGATGTGAGGAAGGATTTCCCTTGTGGGTTGATTAATTCTACTCCAGCTGCACAACCTTGTTTGGATCGGGACCCGTCAAAGTTAATGGTCCACAGATCGTCACTTGTAGTCTGGAGCCAAGGAGATGGAGTAGTCTTTGGATTTCTTTTGGGAGATTTGGGAGCAGCTTCCTCCTACACTAATGGTGCATGGGTGAGGTTTTCTTCTGGAGGGGTTTGGAATTGAGATCCCTGGGGAAATTGCACTAAAGAAGTGCTTCCAGTAGGGATACTGGGTTCCAGGGAATTAGTTGTATGCTCTTTGTTTTGGAAGGTGTCGATGTGCCAGGTAGCGATGGAAAGGCAAGGCTTACACTCTAACTCTAAATGCTTTTGATAGTGTACCTAACACCAGGTGTCAGACAAGAGTCTAGCGGGGGTCGCTGTGGCACCTTGAGAGTTAACCTCAACCCTCAAGCTTTCATCCAGGTCCTGGATTCTCTACAAGACTATGGGATCCTCTCCCAGGGTGAAATTGAACATTAAGATTTCAAAGGGTTGGTACACCTTGGGGTCAGTCTTAGAGAAGAAGACCTCATTAACCCTCCCAACTTCGGTAAGGGCCTACTTCATCCGGGGTTCACTCTCAACCTGGATCTTGTTTGATTCTCCTTCCCAGGGGAGCCATAAGTGGGAGAAGTCAGTCAAAAAGTATCCATTCAAGGACTTGGACCAATTCTGACTTAATAACATCCCATAAGTCTCTAGGACTTCCACCACTTGGATGTTGATTATGCTAGCTATTCTAGGGTCCTCGATGAGTTGTATCTAGACATTCTTCAATTCTCCCACCATTTTCACAAAAAATTTATCTAGTTGAATCACTCTTCCATTAGATGGGGTGCATTGAAATCTAAGCTTCTGGCATTTGGATAGGGGCATGATGTTGCCCGAAGCCCCAGAGTCTACTAGATATTTATGTATGTTCTTGCCTTGTATGTTTATGCCTAGTAGGAATGGAGGATCTTCATTATTTCCCTGGAAGATAGCCGTGTTGGCATCCTCAAAAAAGACAGTCTTAGGCAGGTGACTGAAAACTTTCAAGTTTCCTAAGAGCTTCAGAAGAGACTTCTTCTGCTCAGGACAGTTTAGCAGAACCTTCATTAAGGTCATGGAGGTGGTGGTTGTAACACCCCAAAATTGGCACCTTATAATCCTAATCAATTTTGGTGCATTCCTTCAATTTTCTCATTTTCAAAGTCCTATTGTACTAGGTAAATTCTTCTCCTTATTGACTTTAATTGACTGAGTTTCAAATACAGAAAACCCATATTTACATAAATCTGACATTATCTTTAATTCCTAAATTCTCAGAGTTTATTAGCTTAAAAACCCCTATGATTAATTGATTTAATTCTAAAGTCTTAATTGCTTTTAATTAAATCAATTCCACCCCCTTTAGCTAATATACATAAAAGGAATTGAAAGGTTATTTAATTATTGGATGAATTATTCTAAACAAGGAATTCCATAATTCCATGTGAAAGGACACTTATGTGGCAATAATTCACCCCTTTATTTAAATAATCTTTTCATTTTTGTCTCAAAAAAGAATGAAGAGACAACTGTTTCTTTTCAAGAAACTCTTCACTCTCTTTCCATAGTTTTCTATAAATTGGACCTCATTTTCTTCATTTGGGAGGATGATTTTGGAGAGCATCAAATCTATAGTCAATTTTGCATTTAATTTCTTTCATGCTTTTAAGCTTAAAACTGCATAATTAGGCTAGTTTTCAATTGTAATTAAAGATATGTTGCTTTCAATTATGATTCATTTACATGTCTAACATATCAATTTGGTTCTTTCAAGATCTCTAGTAAATGCATTTCCTTTTCTATTTTAAATGCAATTTCCATTCTAGATTAAAAGCATTTGAATTCTAGATTAAGAGCATTTGGTTTTCATAGATTAAATGCAATTTGCTTCCATAGACTAGTTGTAATTCATTCCTAGATTAGTTGCAATTCACTTTCATAGATTAATTGCATCTCTTTTCATAGACCATTTGAAATCTCATTCATAGAATAAATGACAATTTCATCTTTTCTCACTTTCTATAAATCCTCCATGTTAGCAATGGTCAGGTTGTTGGCTCTCGTTCTGAGGGTAAAATTGACATCCACAACTAATTAGGAGGTAGCAAGTCGTGTCAATTGAATTTGTAGGATAAAAAATTCATGTTTATCTTTGTAAATTGAATAATTGAGTAAATACTATGCTGGGTTTGTGCATGATTTAGAGGTCACATTCAAGCACACACATTTTGCCACCCACCGTGGGGCAGAAAAAAATGATTTATGGCCTCATTTTTGTACTTTTTGATTGTGTTTTTGGAGCTCTGTCATACATCTGTACAGCACTGGTACGGAGTCTTGTGTGAATTTTTGCGTTGATCCGTGTGAATTTTTTCTCTCAGTAGTACTCTGTCATGCGAGAAAATAGAAATATCACACACGTCAAAGTAATTTCTCACACATGTTGAAGCACTTTCTCACGCAAACTTTGACAGGGAGACATTTAAATTTTAGAATTTTTAATCCGCTGTTTCCCTGTTCTGACATCTGTTTTCTACTCTAATTTTTTTGTTTCTGCTTTTTGTTGCAGCATAATAGTGGTTTGCAGGTTCGCTTGTCAAAGATCAAAACTTTCTAACAGTTTACTTGCAGGATGATAGTCAAAGGCATAATTAAAATGTCATGTTTGTTTACTATTTTTTATTCACATAGTCTAAATAGGGCTTTGTTAAAATTTCAGGATCCCAATAGAAAAGTAGGGTAATAGTACATAGAAGTGATTCCCATGGATGAAACTGAGACCTAGATGTTGCTAGCATGATAGATACTTGGGGAAGCAAAGCAAGATAGCGAATTTTTAGCACTTCTACTTGTTAGGGGATTATGCTCTTCTCTCTTTGAGAGAATCAGAAACCCAAAGACTTGTGGATTTGGTGGAGTGAAACTATCTCAGTGATGAATATTCTTGATGTTTTTGGGTGAGGTGCAAAGGTAGAGAAGTATGCTCTTCTCTCATTGAGAGAATCAGAAAATCAAACCCTTGAATCTAAACCAAGTTGAGTCACCTTTAGAGGGCCTGTCGGAAGTTGAACCTCCGAGAATGACCCAAGTTAGTACACACCTTTCGCCGATGATTCCACATCACTCTAATAAAGTCTACTTTATTTTAGTCTAAATACTCCAAATCCATAGTAGCTTCTTTCTCATTGATTTCGACTATCATCATGAGAAAGCCTTGTTTGTCATACTAAGCGGTGTCACTCCCAGCCTTACTTTCAATGGTGTGTGACTTAAAAGTGTTGGTGTGGCTGCGAGGCCCCAACTCTGTATCAGAGGCACTAGAGGTTATTGTGAATGGAATCCTATTAAACACTCTCTTAGTTAGATGCCTACCCAGTTCACCTCAAAAAGGAGACATAATCTATACGCATGGAGAGGGAAGAATCTCTCCCCTAGATTATCGACATAGGTATACACCCAGATGTTTGAAGTGGTATATGACGCTGGCCCCTGTTTAAGGGTAACCTTCAAACATATATACTTAGTCCTTGGAAACACCGAAAACATAGGAACTCTTTCAAGGGTGACACTGCTGTGTGAGGTGCATGCATATGCATAAGACAACGGGGCACAAATTTTGTCTACTCAACCAATTTTCTTTGTAGGTATTAGCTCTTTTTCTTGTAACACAACCTTAGAATGATAGTATAGTGACTATACTTGAAAGAAAACTCCTTTTAACAAGAGAAAGGCTAATTGCTAAGGACTGGATAAGGTCCTTCTTCATTTTTGAGCTCCACATATGCTCAGGCAGGTTTTACCTTTTATAATAACTGTCTACACAGTATGTGTTGGTGTGGACACTAATTTGTTATATATCTTTATTGAACCAACTTATGAATCACCTTGCAAATGATCAAACATAACCATAGGCAAGATATAACCATACAAACCATAGCTATTAGCATAACAAGAACCAGTGATATAAGGATT